>BGPR01000175.1:759038-1131965 GCA_013235015.1 Araneus ventricosus
CATAACCCTATCAGAGAATGTCTGCTCAACTGACCCTTCAATAATCGTCAGTGCCATGGAACAAGGTTGGAAAATGAACTCGAATACTATGGGTGAAGTCGTACTAACAACCATCTCTTACTGTCGCAGGGTTTGAAAATAACCCTATCAGAGAATATCTGCTCAACTGACCCTTGTTCTAAATCCTTCCGAAAGTGGTAGGTCCTGTGCGATGTTCCATGTTAAGGAACATCACAATGAACAGTGAAAAACGAAACCACCAACTAGGGTAATTATACCTCCGGCCCGACAGCACTTATGACTGTACCGCTCTTTGTTTTCCAACCTTACCTCAAAATCAGATGACTAACCGAGACCAGTCTTCTCCGTCCTGACGGGAAGGTCAACTAGGCGCCCAAAACCGCCTGATTCGTAATAATAGGGTTAGACTCATATGGCGTGTTTCGTTCCTCATGTGCTTCGCTATTACATAACACATCATAAAATAAGCTATTCCTCTGGCTCCATAATTCTCTGCAATTTAAAAATTATCTTCGGATAATTTTTAACCAGATGCTTGGCTCAGTTTATCCAAAATGTGGCTCTTGCAGTTTCGCTAACTACCATACAAACGAACCAAACAGCACAACAATTTAATAGTGAACCGAATGCCCAAGCATCAGAGCAAATGTTAGAGTTCTATTTATATAAAATCTATTAGTGACCTGAATTTTTGTGTCATTTATTCTTCTAGACAATCTGTCGAATAAAGCCTATTAGAATGTGCATTTGTAGGCATCACCATATTTTGAACTGAAATTAGTTGCTAAACTTCGTATCCTCCTACGCACCATATTTATGAAAGAAGTTGATGTCTACAAAATTAGATAAACTAGGGATCATTAGGGCAATGGTTACTATTTTTGTTAGAATTAGGTTTGCAGTAAAGCAAATATTTATTGAAGCTTGAAATGTGAAGTCATTCCCGGTTCAGCGACGTCAACAACTGAAATAATTCAATGAGTATGTATGGCAGTAAGTGTACCAGTAAAACATTGTTCTATACAACATCAGCTTTCATTGTTCCGCACAGAGTGTATGCATAACACAATTTAGCAATTTTGTGTAGTTTCTATCCTCAACATTTTAGCATCTACATCACAATTCTTTATATCAGTTTCGATCGAGTTCTATGACAATGATTGCTTTCCCAGAGATTAGCCCCTCCCCCTTTGCTTTAAATTTTGGAATTTTAAATATTTCATGTCAAAATTTCTTTTCTGTTTTACACTCTCTGTCCAACTTTATTAACTAAACTCGAAATTAAGAAAAGAACAAAATCCAATTTAGAAAAACTAGATATAGATACTGGGGCATCTGTCTTTTAACGTGTAATAAGGCCAAATATATGATAGAAAATGGAAATTAGGTCGCCGTATTTAATTTTGTTCTATCGTTTCTCGAAAAATTTATTTACAGTCAAGGAAAGTTTTTGTAACGTTGCTTGTGGAAATAATGAACAATATAGAAATCAATGAAGCAATGAAAACTGATGAAAACAATCATGACTTTTTGCCCCAAATGCCAAACAACAGGTTTAAAAGAAACTGCCATCGCCCTACTGACTGCAATATTTTTGATTTAGACTAAATGTCAAAGACTCAACATGCCACTGGTATATTGAAGTATATTACTTCATGTGCAATTAAAGATCTATAAGTTTAGTTTTATATGCTTCTATACATTTTAAAATAAATAAATAACAAATTCTTTACTCTTTTCTTGGATTCTTTACTTTTTACTTTTTTCGTGTGCGAAATTTAGCGGCAAAAAAGAAACACACACAAACAAACCCCGAGGCTCGACTCTGAAGCAAAAGAAAATTTTGGACATCTTTTCCTACTGTAGGCCTACTTTATGTTAGATATGTATTTTTAAGACGTATGATACCAAATATATACAGTTTTGTGTTTAATATCACTGTTTCTTTGTTTCATATTGCTCCTATGGCACGTACTACTTTTTTCGTTTCTGATAAGTTATCTGAAAAATTAGATATCACCCACCCCCAGTCCCCCATTGTTTCGGATAGTAATAATTAATTGGTAATTAATTTGATTATGATAACCACATTATGCGGTCAAAGTGTTTACTAATATTTTGCGTGGTTCCTGAACTCATTAAAAGATAAGTTCTAATCAGGGGTTGTAAAATAGCTTACTATAGACATTTAAAAATTGATGAATTTGGTGGTCTTACGACCTCAGAAAGGGTTAAAATAAATAACTCTCGATAAAATAGATCCGTTTCAATCAAACAACCAATACCACGATATGTTATTATTAACTATGTGGAATCAGATTTGCCATATTGGCCTTTTTTAAAAGCCATTGGCCTTAAGAATTTTCATTTTTAGCCTTTTTTGGGTTTATTTTTCCTTAAGACTTTTAGAATGATTCTTAATATATAATTTTAGTATTTTTCTAATAAATTTTTGAACATTGAAAAATAATATAGAACGTTTTTCTTAACAAGAGTTGATATATTTCGCTAGAACATTTTATTCTGGACCGACAAGAACAGAATTCCTTTTTCTTTTCTTTTGCAAGTCCCTCATGAAGATGTTTTTAAAAAAATTTCCTGAACTTTTAGTTTAATAGAACAGTATTACGCATGTGTCAATTAAGGAGCCAGTCTAGTGGGATTTCTTTTCATGAAGGAGAATCCCCCTTATAATAAAATAAGGGGGAAATGTGCGCTTTATATATATATAATGAAATTTCCAAATTTGGCCTTTTTTGGCCTTATTTTAAAGACGGTTTGGCCTTATTTTGCTATTTTGATCTGGCAACCCTGTGTGGAATATTCGCATTGTGCTGCACTTTTAATATATTCCCAGTACACCCTGGGAGCTACTGCATCAGTGTTATTCCACGCACGTACAGCCATGAAAAGTGAAAACAGTCTGCTACGATTTATTTAAAGCACGGCGTCCAAAGCTGTAGCTTGCAGACATCTTTATGTAAATAACTACGAAAAGAACTCTCAGCACTCGGTTCGAAGAAAAGAAAATTCCAGGAATAAGATGCCGGTTGAAAATGCCCGCATGGACTGTTCATAACTGAAATATTTTTAAACCTTATTCTCTTAACGTTTTAACCTCAAGTCAAAAGAAGAGTAACGAATCGATGCTTTCGGGGATGAAGTAATAGTGTACTTATCGATGAAATGTTTATGCGGAAATACGTTGTACTCTTTTAATAGTAGGAATATTTTAGGTTATGATTATGAGCTAGACTGTAGTTTGAAGTAAATTATAGGTGGAGCTTTTCTGGCCAAAAAGATACCGAGGTTTGGGGATGAGAAGAATATAGTTTTTCTTTAGCTAGTTTCTTTAAAACCAGTTATTGCTCTTTATTTTTTCTTATACAAAGAGAAAAGATTGTAATCGTCAAAAGATTTGTCAAGAATTTGAAGAATCTCTACCCTTGATTTTGATGAACACTTAACCCTCAGTCTGAGTAATTATTTTAATTCATTATTTAGATGCAACGTTTGCATATATGCTCAAATACCGTTAAACCAAGTGAATTGCTATTTGTATGCAAAGCTTTATTAGTATAACATGATTCAATACTTTGCTAGTACTTAGTTAACAGATTGGCTTGCGAAAATCGCAAGATGCAGCAGAAAATAAACTTGCCTCCTACCCGCGGAAATCGCGGGAACAGCAGTCAAAGGGTTAATTTTGATTAGCTACGAAGAATGAAACTACGAAAGAAAAACTACTATGAAACTTCCCTAACAGCAGAAAAGCAAATTGTTGGAATTATGCTTGTTTGTGAAAAATATAACTCGAAAACTCAATGAGTTGGAAAGATGGAATTTAATACATGGATTTTTCACCGAAATTGCAGATTTCTACCAAATTTTGGACAAAATCCGTCAGTTGGAAGTCGGTGTGTTTCCCCGTCCTATTGCATGTGAATACCATAACACAACTACCTGGAGAGATGAAATGTGGCATATGGTTTTATCACCAGAATTGTAGATCTATATCAAATTTTGAATTAACTGCGCAAGTGGTCGACTGTCTTTTGGTCTGTCTGTTCGTGTGCAATAATTCAAAAACGCAACGCACACACAAAAAAATGGAATTTAGTATGTGGTTCTGGTATCCAAATTTTAGATCTATATCAAATTTTTGATTCACTTAGTCTGCGGGAAGATGACCAAAATGCGTACTCGATTCTCTTCACTATACAATGACGCAAAGCATAGTGTTACGAAGCTGTAAAGTTATTTCGGTGACATGCTAATCTTATGAGATCTGAAGATGGAACATGCTAATCTTATGAAATCTGAAGGTGGAACATGCTAATATTATGAAATCTGAAAGAGAGTTTTACTGGAGGACAAGCCAATAAACCCCGACATAGGTGACATACTTGGCGACCATTTTGCCGATAAATGTGGCGACTTTGGCGACAAAGCGAAGCTTCTAGAAATGTTAAGGAATTATGTAGGGAATTATGTTCTATCTCTACTAAGTACAGAAATATGGAGGACCTTCGAGAGGAGTCTATGTGACGTGACACCTGTCGGAAAAGGTATAAATACCAAGAGCTCATTGAGTGAATCAGTTGGATTTTTGTCCTCATCCAAGCTGGTGAGCGCTGAGAGTATTAAAAGTGCTGCGATTGATTTTTATTAATGATCTATAATTTATGCAAGTGCTATTATTTTTGTTATCTTTTCTACGTGTTTTCCTGGAATATTCGTGGAATAAAGAGCTATTTTTTGTTATCCTGCTTGTTCAGCTACACTCACGTACAAATACCGGACGACTTTTCGTAAAAATTGATATTGTGAAACAGCGCAAGAAAGTCGTGGGGAGAATACTCGTCTAGTTATTCTTGTAATCTCAAAAGTAAATAAGAAAATACTATCGAGTTTTAATCCTGATGATACAGTTTTTGTATCACCTTTAGCACAGAAGTGCATGAAGTCTTATGCTTCTAAGATCTATTTTAGCCAAATATATTGTGTTTGAAAGAGTAAAAACATACATGAATAAATTTGTTTGGAAATGTTAGAAAGAATTAATTTCGAACGACGAGGATTTGATTCGTTCGGAATAAATAAGATAACCAGTTAGTATGAGTTTGTGAAGTTAGCATTCAATGAAGAGAGTGTTGGGATCTCAACAAAGCTTATTATGAATTAATTTTTATTTTGCGCACAATAAATTGTTAATATATGCATGCATAATATATATGTATATATATATTGTATTTGTCTTAAAATAATACGATTTCCTTCACATTAACTCATTGGATGTTAATATTATGGAATTCCATTTGAAATCGAGAATCGAATCTCACAATCGATTTCCATGTGACCAAAGAAAAAAATATCTACTTGCAAGAATTTAGAATTGATATATGCTTCATGACAGTTGATCTATGGATTAGTTTCACTGTTCCACAAATAACCAATAACCCTTGGCCCCATATAATTGAGTTTTCAGACGAAAATAATTATCATTTACTCTGTTTTTCTTTCTCGTATCCGGAGTCTATCAGGGTGTTTAAAAAAAAGTGGCCAAACTTTAAGTGTAGGCCAGGCATACAGAAACAAGTAATGGAGTCGGAAATGTGATTCGGTACAGGGGAGTTTTTGCTATATGCGGCATGATAGATATGATAATGGTAAGTTAGACGCACTACTAACAACAAACCTTTGGAACCTTAAAGAGTGTAGGAGGAGAATAAGTAAGTGTTCAAAAAACTTATCGTGAGGCAATACACGCTTTACATGTTGTTACTCAAGCAGTTGGGATGTTGCGCTTATTGTAAATTTGTATTCCACTCATTTTGTGTTGTTCATTTCATCTGGTGTGTCCCTTTCTTTTATTTAATTCGCTGACAAAGAGCCCCTAGCGGATCTCCTTTGCATTTCTGACCCTACGTTCTATAGAGAAAGTTGCTTGTATCTGTATGCCTGATATACATTTAAAGTTTGGCCCCGTTTTACTTTCTCGTATACGAAGTGTACAAAGAGAAAGTATTGTAATCGTCAAAAAATGAGATCTCAAGATTTTGACGAATCTCCACGTTTTAGACCTCCCTGAGTCCGAAAAACACAATTGTGGAATTATGTCTGTCTGTGAACCCGATAACTCGAAAACTATTAGAGCTAGAGGGATGAAATTTGGCATGTGATCTCTATACATAATTTGTAGGTTTCTATCAAATTTTGGACAAAATCCGTCTACGGGAAGTCTGTCTGTCCGCGTTCATGTGTACATTATAACTCAAAAACTTGAATAGCTAGATGGATAAAATTTTTATACAGTTTTATCATCATGAATGTAGATCCGTATAAGAGTTTGGGCCAAATCCGCCGAAGCGTTGACTGTGTGTCTGTAAAATCGCATACTTCTGTACGCCATAACTCCTAAATACAACTACTTAGAGAAATGAAATTTGGTATGTGAATGATAGACCCTAATGGTAGATCTGTGTCCAGTTTTTATTTCAAACGGTTAAAAAAAGGCGTTCAAATTGCATATTAGATTTTCTTTATCTAACAAGGCCAAATTGCGTATTGGCGCTCCTCGTGACCTTCGAAATCTGGCGTAACACCCTCCTTTCGACTTACCATAAGAAACTTTTGGATAGTCATGGCATTCTGGGTCAGAGCAGGTTCGCAATTTTTTCTCCACAGTGTAGGGACGCTTGTTCATTTTACTGCCTTTTAGAATATTTTTTCTCTACATGTGTTGGGAGTATACGAGAAAGTTCAGGGGAGACCACTCCCGCTGGTTTTTAAAACACCCTGTATAGAGAACGTATAGTAATTGTCACAAAACTCCGACCTGGGTATTTTAATGATTGTCGAGGCTTCAGATATTTCTGTGTGAGCAGAAATTTTTTTTGGAATTTTAGCTGTATGTCTGCCCTTCTATTTGTCGGTATAACTGTGAATACTGCAACACGAAATCGAAAGTGCATATCTGCACCAAATTTTGCTCTACATCTGTTAATATAATACATTTGTCCGTCTACATGAGAATGTAGTAACTCGAAAATTCAAAAAGCTAGATGAATGAAGTCTGACATATAGTCTTTACAGAACTATTACATTATTAAAACTAATATGAACGAAATTTTTGACCAAACCCGACAAGAGAAAGAAGGTCTGTTTATCCATGTGTTTGTAAACAAAAGCGTATCGAACTCCTTGGATGGAATTTGGAAAGAATTCCTTGAATGCTATTTGTAAATTTGGATAAACACTATCTACGGTATTTTTCCAGACACAAACCCAATTTTCTTCATTACACTACGCCACTATACGAAAGCTATTCCTGCAGAATAAAAATATTATATATAATATTTTTAATTATTGCTCTTATTTACTTGGACATTGCCACTCCGTGGAGTGAAAATGTTAAATGTGCACCAGTCTTAGTGGCTAAAATTAAAAATATTTTTTTAAAAAAATTATAAAAATAAGAGAAAATGAATTTAATTAAAAACGGTTTTGAAAAAGTACTTTATAGCAGTGGAACTAAGTGCCTGGATCCAATTTGGAAGTCAAAATAACACTGGCTAACTTTTTTGGGAAACATTTAAGATTGATTACAAACACTGAACACAAACCTTAACATTACTACAAACTATTACATAGGGGTTTTGGATTTGGGCTCAATGTTGTAGTTCACCGCGTTATTCCACAGTCCTAACTGAGTCTTTTAGCGTCAGCGCCTTATCACTATAGGTGGCGCTGTTCTTATTGCGCACGCGCATTTGTTAAAACTTTTATTAGTACACTAAACAGCAGAATTTTTTTATTTTGATTATTTTTACTTTTAATATCAATCTTGGGATCAATTGTTTCTCCCATTGGTATGGTATCAAAATTTAATTAAATTAATAATTAATTGATGATAAGTTTTGAAAATATTAAAATGATGCAATTTCATTGAGAATCAGGAATGTACAAAACTTCAGAACTCTACCATATCTGGAAATGAGTGGAAAATCGACTACAAAATTCCATCTTTTAAAAATGTAGCAAAGCAAATGGAATAAAATCGCTTAAAAATACCACAACAGCTAAGCTGCCATCAGGTGAGAAGATACTTTTGGTTTTGTCTTTTAAACCTTTCGACCCGACATTTGCATGATTAAAATTCAATTATGAAAAGTGCTTTAATTTAATGTTGACATACCAAAAGAATAATACTAAGTTTCTCACTTTTCCCGTTCCCTAGAAATCTTCTGGGACAATATGACTCAATTGTATAGTCGACTTGGACAATATGTCCCAATCGTAAAATCTATTGAGACAATATGTCCTAATCGTATAGTCGACTGGGACTATTCCAGAAAAAACATCTGCAAAACTGTCTTTCGTGCCATAGGAGTAGCATGTCATGGAAACAACTTTACAGCTTCGTAGTAATGATCTTGTAGTAATTTAATCACTGATGGGATATATTGTCCCACTGTTAAATACGACTGGGACATATATCCCGCAAAAAGAATTTACTCAAAATTTCTTAAATCTGATATTAAAAATGCTAAATTATTACTTAATAAGAGCAATAAGAACTATTTTACACTAAGTATGGCCTAAATATAGCTGTACTTACAGTAAAATTTTTAAAAAATAGACCAATTGAAACTTGAATAATGTGCGTGCTCAAAAACATAAGTCCGCCATTTGGAATCTGAGAGTGTTTCCAAGTTTCTTTAATCATATCTTTATACCGTAATTTCTTAAGCACACTGAAAACATAAAAACCCATCTAAAAGTGGGATTTATGTACCAATAGGGACTGAAGTCTAGTCTCCGGGACGTTCTCCATTAGGGCCGAAAGGGTTAACATGAAAAAATAAACAAACACCAACATAATTTTCTTCTGGATAACAGTTTAAAACAGCTTGAATATCCAAACTACAAAATAAAAAAATTAAAAAAAGCATAAAAATCAATAACAGTTAAACACCGTCATTGGATCAGTTTTTTTAAATCCTTTAAGTTTTGGATGTATTTTGAGGATTTTTACTTAACTACTACACATACACAATCACTTTTATATGGCAAATAGACAATGCAGTTTTCACTTACAAATAATACATTTCTACTAATAACAAAAGAGAATGTGTGTGTGTCTATCTGTCTGTTGGCGCTCTATAGAGCAGACCGTTGATCCCGAGCCTAGAGCTACCAAATTTGACACAGACATCCTTTCGAGGAATCGCAGTTTCAATTAATTAAAAATAAAACGAAATTTTGACGCTTTTTGCGATACTAATACTATTGGACTAAAATATTTTTACGTCGTTTTAAAAGTCGAAATATTATCTTTTCAATGGTATCAATTTAATTGCCGTACAAATTTTTTCTCCAATTTAACAGAAATTTAAAAATACTTTTAAGTACATTTTATAACAATACTCTTCGTTGCTGTGATGAAATTAAGATCGTTTTCATTGTTACTATAAATATTTTTCCCTGCGGTTTTGCTTCATTATTGATAACCAAACTATGAAGATGTGGGCTGATTTAGCATAGTGAATAGTTAAGGAGACAAAAATAGTACGAGTCAAATGTCTTTCAACATTTGAAGCTTAAAAAAACTTCTTATGGGTTACCATAAGACAAAGTTACGCATAAAAGATTTAATTGAAATGTTTTGAAACCAACTATCCCGGCGAATTAACTGTCGTCAAAGGCAGCTAGTATAGGATAGTAGGGTAAACAAGACAGTTATTGAGAACTTGGACAGTTTGACACCCTAATTTTTAATCTAAAAAATTAAGCTTTCATGTCAATGTTCTGTTTTACCTAACCTAACCATACCTTAGGTAGACAGTAAAAGTAAACTAATTGAGAATGAAGGTATGTCAATAACTGTGGTGTCAATGGCTCATCCAAAGGATGTCAATAATTGATTTTCACTACTTATTTCTCAATATACTACAAAATACCTTCCAGGTTAGTCCATTTCCCTACTTCCACTAAATAAGAATGAAGGTATGTCAATAACTGTGGTGTCAATGACTCATTCATAGGATGTCAATAATTGATTTTCACTACTTATTTCTCAATATACTACAAAATACCTTCCAGGTTAGTCCACTTCCCTCCTTCCACTAAATATGAATGAAGGTATGTCAATAACTGTGGTGTCAATGGCTCATCCATAGGATGTCAATAATTGATTTTCACTACTTATTCTCAATATACTACAAAATACCTTCCAAGTTAGTCCACTTCCCTAATTCCACTAAATAAGAATGAAGGTATGTCAATAACTGTGGTGTCAATGACTCATCGATATGATGTCAATAATTGATTTTCACTACTTATTCTCAATATACTAGAAAATACCTCCCAGGTTAGTCCACTTCCCTCCTTCCACTAAATATGAATGAAGGTATGTCAATAACTGTGGTGTCAATGACTCATCCATAGGATGCCAATATTCGATTTTGAACTATTTATTCTCAATATACTACAAAATATCTTCCAGGGATAATTTTTATGGAACTCTTGATTCCTCTTAAAATGGAGAAATTCAGGAGAAGTTACAATGAATATTCCAACTTTATGGAACTACTTATACTATTTTTTTCCTTGAATCAATTGCATAAATTTTACCTTAAAGGTGTCAATAACTGTCTTGTTTACCCTATGAAAAATTACATTTAATTTTTGACTTAAATATGATTGAATTTCAGATCTTGAAAGAAGAGTCATGTAGCCTCACTGGTCCGCTTAATAAATGTAACTATTTTTACGCGCGTGTGGACTCTCTGCTGGAGACAAATACTGCTTTATGGGCACTTTCCTTTAATGTGGAGCTGAGATGAAGCCCAGGACACGATCCATTGATCCATTCCATCGCATCGGGCAGTTAATGCAGGATGGGCAAGGGTGAGAGGGAAAAAAAGTGAGCGCATAAATCGATCTTAGGGGTGAAGACGTTCTGCTGAGCTCGGAGTTCTACGACCTTTTTCTCTGGAAGATATTTATCCCTTAGATTGTGTAGTCGCAGTGGCGCCTTCAGGCTTCATGTTTTAAGGTATCTGACTACGATCTAACGGGCTTTCTTTTCTTTTTTTAAAAAAAGTGAAACTTGATACAAAATGGTGCCTGTATCTGACATAGGCAGGAGTTAATGAACTTTTAAGTAATGATACTTAATAATATGCATTTGTTTTTTAATGCTTAATGCTTGTCTTATAGCATTCCTATGAGGAGTGTAGATTATTATATCCTAATTTCTGTGACCGATTATCTACAGATATCAGAGGAAAATCTACCGTTTCAGTCTAGATGATATGAAGACTGAAAGTGGTAAATGATGTAAGTAGTAAAAAATACAAATAAATAAAACGTTTTCACGTTCAAGTGTAAAATGAGCATTTCATTATAATGTGCTAAACGTAAAAGGAGCCTGATAATCCTCTAAGTAGTCCAAAATAGCATGAATAGCTATCAGCTTATCTAAACCATACACTGCTCAATCTTTTTTTATTTTTTAACCTTAAGTGCATATATCTATGTAAATGATTGCAAAGAATATCTGAAAAAATGATTAAAAATTTAATTTTGAACTTAATTTTTAGATAAAATAAGTGAAAAATGTAACAAGTAAATAATGTTATTGATTTATTATTAACATAAGACAAGCACATAAGTGATTAAAATATGCACCGCTGCGCATTTTAGGGTTAATTTGACTCTCCAGTTTATATTAGCATACATATGAAAGCATACACCTTTCTTGTATATGAAAACATACAACTTTTCATATTTTTTTTTCAAAATTAAGTCGTTTCATCAACCTATTTTCAGCAACTGTGTTTTTTGATTTCGCTAATTTGTATTAATAGCCAGGTTAACAAAATAGAAAATGAATTTAATAAAAACAGTTTTCAGAAACACACTTTTATTAGTGTACTAAAAGGAGGATATTTTTTTAAATTAAACTTTTAATATCAATTTTTCTGAAATTCTATACGACTTGGTGTCCCTAGTATGGAATCAAAATTTAATTAAATTAAGCGATTAACTGATAATTAAGTTCTAAAATTATTAAAATAGTGTGTTGTTATCAAAAATACACAAGAATACGTAATTTCAAAACTCTAGCACATCAGGATATGAGTAAAATCGATAAAAAAAATTCCATCTTTGCAAGTATGAATCAATTCAAATTTAATAAAGGGATGCAAAAATAATTCTCAAGAAGAAGTGATCATTATTTCGTCCTACAGTGTACAATATATAAGTAAAAAACATGTATATAAACATTTAAATTTCACAATATGTGGAATTTCATTTGAGTTCTATATTAGAACTCTCCTTTGGAAATTGAAAATTTTGTTTCAGTTCGGTATTTTTAAAACTACTGAAAAAATTATTTTGGAAAACTAATAAAAATTTATAAAAATTCTATATTTTAATATATATATCTTGAAATATAAATTTAAGAAATTGTTTCGAAAAAAGTACTAGATTATTCTAGTGTATATGACTATATAAACAGAAATAAAAAAAATAAGAAAGTAATTAATAGACCTTAATGGATGATTCTTTAAAAGAATCACTTCGCCATTACAGCTTCAATTTACCAAAAGTTCTTTAATTATAACGCAATATAAAATGAAATTAATCAGAAAATGAATAGTTGTTTAAAAAATTCTTAGAAAATAACTAATAATTAATAAAATCTGTTGCTATTTAAAGCAATGCAAATTTTTCACATATTTAAGAAAATTTTCAGCTTTAGGGATTTGAATAATCTTAATTTTTTAATATGCTCTGAAAGATTTCTGCATGCTTTCAATTTTATGCTTCTTTTCTTATCATCTTTTCTGATAATATATTATGAGTCAGTTCTCAAATTTTATTTGCAGATATTTTATAGTTTATATTAATTCTGTTTAAAATACTGGAGTTCGTTGAAATATATATTGATTAAATCTAAAGATAGAGTTAATAAGTAACTTTAATGTTAAAGTTTTCGTACATAAAAGACAGTTTTATGGAATACACTAAAACTCCGGTAAACCGAACTAGGATTAACCGAAACCCTGGTTATCCTAAATGCCTCTGAAATCGCAAATCCGAAAAATACGTACTGAACGGGAATAATCGCGAAAGCGAGAGCGCGTTGGACTATGACTAGAGGAGAGGTGAACGCCCGACCTAAAATTCGATATATTTAAAATAATTTGGTAAAAAATTCTTCACCGAGTCCGCCAGCCTCAACCACCCGACCGATTTTGACAATTTTTGTCTCATATGAAAGCTTATGACGTCTAGATATGTCATCAAGGGTTACCTGCCCCCATCCCCCGTTTTAGAACAAAATCCAAAAAACTCTTTCCCACTGTACATTCTCTATGGGGAAAAAACCTTAGGACAGTTCGACAGCAACCACCAGACGGATTTCGACAAACTTCTTCACTTCAAAAACACTTCTCCACCATACATTCTCTATATGTTTTTTCGATTTAGTTCGAAAATGGGTATGGTGGGGTCAGAGGACCTTTGATGACATATCTAGACGTCATAAGGTTTCATATGAAATAAAAATTGTCGAAATCCGTCGGGTGGGCGTTGCTGGCGAACTGTCCAAATGTTTTTCCCCATGGAGAATGTGCAGTAGGAAAGAGTTTTATCGATTTCGTTCGAAAATTGGGGTTGGTGGGGAACAGGCGACCCTTGATGATATATCTAGACGTCATAAGCTTTCATATAAAATAAAAATTGTCGAAATCGGTTGGGTGGTTGGGGCTGGAATTTCTAAAAGGTTTACCCATAGACAATGAACAGAGAAGAAGTGTTTTTTTTTTATTTCGTTCGAAAATGGAAGGGGGGACGACCATTGATGACATATCCAAACGTCTTAACCTTTCAAATGAAAAAAATGTCGAAATCGGTTTGTTGGTATGGGCTGGCGAACTGTCAGAGGGTTTTACCATATTATTCAAAAGTTCCATCGCAATGGCGTGTCATGAATATTGTAAAATACCTATTGTAGGTGATGGAAACTGTTTAGTTATGGAGACTTCATTCTGTATTTATGGATCTGAAGACTTTTATTCCGAAATTCGTGAAAAATTTATACAAAACATTACAACTAGATGAGGTTTATTGAAAGATTTTACAATTTTAAAGGAATCTGTTGTCTACAAAGAATATGAAATCTACTATGGTTTTATGGTCTGGTCCACCGATCTTCATGCAGTATTTAAAATTGAAAAAAGTAGTGGCTGAGAGCCTCGAAGCAGCGAGGCGGCAGGGGTAGTGCTGAGCAAAGTGGGTGCTGGTCGCGACCCCGCCCGGAGTAATCATTTCAAACTATTTCGATATAAATTTTGCTTCTGCTTTAAACTGGCATTCTGATATTATATTATAAATAATTTTAAAATAAAATCTCATAAAAATTAAAATTTGTATGGTGAAAAGAAGCAACTTGAATTTTCCTGTAAAATTTTAAAAGGCCTGTAAGTAGCCACTTACACACCATTACAGGCACAAATTTATAAAGGTAAAAATTGGTTCAGGCATTTTATTCCCGAAATTCAATATTTTTCGCCTATTTTTCTTTGAATGATTAATTAAAGATGAAAAAATTATAATCACAAATTGTATTTAAAATAACAGTAGTCTATTCGTATAATATTATTTCAATAAAAGTAAAATACGTGTTGCGTGTGAGTGTTTCTACAAAAACCACTTTGAAAAACCAGTAATTAATTCGGGAAGTGTAAATACTTGTGGAAAGATACAGGTGTTAGTAAAAAGCTTTTGTTTAGTAAATTTACATGAGAGCCAGAAACTCGTGTTGAAAATCCTGTGCCGGAGTCAAATCATCAAGGAAAATCTTCCGGAAGTCGGAAATGAATTAAACGAATCTTTTGGTGAGAAAATCAGAATGTGTCATGAGGAGTCAGAAGATTTTAAAATTTTGTTAACTGTGTATTAAAGGTGAATATAAAAAAACATCTTATTCAATACGACAGTTAATGAAATGGTTTATAAAATACTATAGAACCATTTTTTTCTCAATAACAACAACAAAAAGCAACTATAAAACATTTTTTAGTTTTCTCTTTCGAAAAGAAACAATCCCTTTCAAAAGATGTGTGTTAATACCGTTTCATAGCAATCATCACCATAATCTGAAATAACTATGCACTGTAAATATTTTTGATTTCCAGAGCGAGAAATAAAACATAAGCCCCTTCCTAAGTCTCCCCTGAACTTTCTCGTATACTCCCTAACACATGTAGATAAAAAAATAAGCTAAAAGTCAGTAAAACATACCAAGCGTTCCTAACACAAGTGGAGAGAAGATAAGCGAAACTGTATACCACGGTTTTCACGCAGCAAGGCGAAAGTAAAATGAAGAAGCCGGCGCGATTATGCAATAGGGCTGGGTAAGATAAAAAAAACCGAATGTGCAATTTGAACTCCTTATTTTAACCGATTGAAACAAAAATTGATAAAAAAAAGCTACATACCAAATTTAATTTATTTAAGTCTTTGTGTTAAGGAGTTATTGTGTTCACAAATATGAGATTATACAGACCAACAGACAGTCAACTCTTCGACGTATTTAGTCCAAAATTTGATACAGACCTACATTCCCAATGATAAAATTGTGTACCAAATTTTATCCATCCAGCTATTTAAGTTTTTGAGTTATCGTATTAACATGAACGCGGATAGACAGACTTCCCTTGGATGGATTTTGTCCAAAATTTGATAGAAACCTACAAATTAGGTGTAAAGATCGCATACCAAATTTCATCCCTTTAGCTCTAATAGTTTTCGAGTTATCGTGTTCACAGACACACACATAGACAGACATAATTCCAATATTGTGTTGTTTTTCGCACTCAGGCAGGTCTAAAACGTGGAGATTCGTCAAAATCTCGAGTTCGAATTTTTTGACGATTAAAATACTTCCTTTTTTTATACTTCGTACAGAGGAGAAAGTAAAATGGGACGTGGTAGTAGACATAACATTTTTGCTTATCAATATCAGTTTTTTTTCTATTAATCGGATTTCTTTCATCTAAGGCTAAAGAAAGCGAACTACATTACAAATAACGTACATGTATGCCATACATTCTTCCTAATCAATATGCTGAATATTTCATAGTCTGGATTTTTAATGATTTATTTTGAAAAAAAATGTCAGTATATATTGTCCGAATGCCAGTTATATCCCCATAAATAAAAAAAAATATTCATCGCATTCGTTCATTAGTCAAAACACTCATGGAAAGCCAAAGCATTTTTTTTCCCTCGTATTTCTCTCATAACATGCTTTCATACGGTTTGTGTTCACATAGTTTAAAGTCGTATTCCTAATGAAAACGTAAAAAGTTTATTGATGCTCAAAATATATCGGATTAAAAAACAACTAAACACAAAAATTCTGGAATTTTTTTCCACTTTTTATTTCGAACGCATTATTTGTATTATTTCAAAAAATTCGAAATACTCAAATGATTGAAGAAAAGAAACCCGAAAATGAAATTCTGAAAAAAAAAGGTTCAGTTGAATAAAAATGTGATTTTCAAAAACAAAGTACGCGAAATAAAAGTAATTTGCGTGCAAATAAGGAATAAAATTTAAGAAAAAGGCACTGATCCTGTTTAATAATACAGGATAACACAGAATATGTCTGCAAAAATTCAAACCTCCAAAAACAATGATACGCAACAATTGTTCGGAAATTTAAGAAAATGACGAACTAAAATAATGCAGCATGCAATGCAATTCAACGTTGATAAATAGAAATTATCCAGTCGTACTGAATGTTGTTAATACAGTTTTCTCAATTTCAGCCTAACTTTACGTAATGTGAATGATAAAATTAGGAAGCCTTAATTTTTCCATTTATCTTTTCCACATTTATCTTTAATTTTCTACACCACCTTCTTAAAAATGTTGAAAATTTCTTTTAAAGAAAAAAAATTACAAATCAAATATATGCGAAGTCCACTACAATTAAATATATGAAAAAATTCGAGCGCTTTTTAAGATTTGGAATTTTGTACAATTAAACTTTTGTTTTTCAATCTAAATTTAATAATTATTCTACCACGAACAGAATTTTCTTTCAATTTCAATAGCATAACAACTCAAAAGTCCAAAGCAAGTTTACAAATTTCATTAATTTTCTTTTAAAATATTTAATTGTTTGAAAGTACATTCAAAAACCACGAAATCGGACACTTTTTCATTTTTAAAACGGTAGTAACATAAGACTCCTTCAGATGGCGCTGCACGGCAATGACGAATACCTGCATTATGAGCAGATGGAAAGATGTGGCGCAATTCAAGGTTACTTGGGAATCGACGAGCATTTCGTTGGATGTCCAAAAAACGACCAAAACCCTTTATTAATGATAAGAGAAAACTTATTTAACCTGAAAAAGCCCAAAACCAAAATCTGAAGATGTGGACGAATTTCCGAATTATTAGTTTTGATTCAAATGGTCAGAAAAACAATGAATCACAAATGACAAATAGGTAGACAACGTAAAGTTGAAATTTTTTACTTTCTCATGTACGAAATATGGAAAATATTGTAATCGACAAAAAATTTCAAATATACAAAGTAATGCAATCGGCAAAATATTCGAATACGAATTATACAAAGATTGTAATCGACAAAAAACTCGAATACGAAATATACGAAGTATTGTAATCAACAAAAAATTCAATCTCGAGATTTGAGAGAGTTTTGATGATTCTCCACGTTTTAGACATCTTGGAACCCTATAAAACATTTTGAGTTATGTCTGTCTGTCAACCTTTATGCGAACATACTAACTCAAAAACGCAAGGAGCTAGGCAGATGGAATTTTGCATGTAGTCTTTATACTAAAATTATAGTTTTCTATCAAATTTTGAACAAGATCTTTGTCCCTTCCAATGAATGGACATGATAACTCATAAGGGCAAGACCTGGAAGTATTAAATTTAGCGTATGGTTTCATCATCCGAATTGTAGATCTGTATAAAATTTTGGATAAAATCCGTCCGCCTGTTTAACATCTGTATATTCTGATATACAGTGGCTCCCAAAAGTGTTCGTACACTTACGATTTTCAATGAAATAGGGCTCTATCCATTAATTAAAATTAATATTTCAGAATAGGTATTTAATAATAAGATCTATGATCTATTCTTAACAAAACTACATGAAATATTTTAAAAATATAGTGAAACTCTTTATTTTAAGGAATCAATAATCAAAAAGTAACAAAAACTTTATCTCACAAAAGTCTTCGTACACTGAAATATTTTCGGATAAATTCATAATTTAAATTATCGTCTGTCGCTTTATTTTTATTTTTGCATTGTGGTGGCATTTAAAAAATCGTTTGGCTTTAATTTTTGCTTGCTTAAACACCGTAATATTCTATTTATTATTTAAAAATGGCTCGTAGTCATAAAGAAACAACAATCAGCATTCGAATATTGATTATTTTTCATAATAGAAGTGGTAAATCAGTTCGGAATATCGCTAAATTAGTTAATTTATCCCATTCTACAGTGCAGTATGTGTTAAAACGCTTTAAAGAAGAAAATTGGATCGAGAACAAGGTAATAAAAGGTCGATCGGCTAAGTTAACAAAACGTGATCAGAGATTTATAATTAGAAAATTTGTGAAAAATCCACGTTTGAGCGCTTTAAAAGTTTCTACAGAATTTAATGAAAAATTTTCTACTTCAATTTCACCTGAAACTGTTCGATGAGTTCTCAGAACAGCTGAATTAAATGGGCGTTCTGCCCGTAGAAAATTTTTTGTTAGTGCGAAAAACAGAAAGCTTAGGCTTTCCTTCGCAAAATCCATGTTAAATAAACCCGAAAGGTATTGGAATAATGTCTTATTTGCAGATGAAAGCAAATTTAACATTTTTGGTTCCTATAGACGTATAATGGTACGGAGAAGAAAAAATGAGGAACTTAATCCCAAGAATTTGGAGAAGTTAAGTATGGCGGTGGAGGTATCCTTGTGTGGGGGTGCATGTCAGCATCAGGACTAGGTAATTTGGTATTTATTGATGACATAATGAGTCATGCTCTTTATTTAAATATTTTAAGAGACAATTTAAAATTATCAGCCCAAAATTTAGGTATTGGAAACAACTTTTTTTTTTTTTTATCAAGATAGCGATCCTAAGCGCACGGTTCTCAACATTCGCTTCTGGTGTTTCTATAATTGTCCACAAAATTTGAAAACACCACCTCAATCGCCATATTTAAACACAATAGAACATATTTGGAGAGAACTAGAGGTTAAAGTATGAAAACACGACATTAAAACAAAAAGCGAACTAAAAACAGTAATGACAGAAGAATGGATGAACATTGATGCAGAAATTACAAAAAAAAAAAAAAAAAAAACTAGTGAAATCTATTCCCAAACGTTTAAAAGCTGTTGTGGATGCTAAAGGATATCCTACTAAATATTAATTTAACGAAAAATTAGAATATTTACTAATATGTAGAGATTTTTTTAAAGTGTATGAAGACTTTTGTGAGATAAAGTTTTTGCTACTTTTTGATTATTTATTTCTTAAAAATAAAGTTTCACTGTGTTTTTAAAATATTTCATGTAGTTTTGTTAAGAATAGATTATAGATCTTATTATTAAATACCTATTATGAAATATTAATTTTAATTAATGGATAGAACCCTATTTCATTGAAAATCGTAAGTGTACGAACGCTTTTGGGAGCCACTGTATGTGAACGTCGTAATTAAAAAAATGAAAGCAATGGCATAGATATATGAAATTTGGTATCTTCTCTTATTACCAAAATTGTAGATATGTATAAAATTTTGGTTCCAGTTGTATGAAAGGACAAGAAGTATCATCGGTTTTCTTCACTATAAGAAGCGCAAAGCACGCCATATTGTGTTAGTATATGCAAGAAAATGGATTAAAAACACTCCCACTGGTTTACCATAGTAAAATCGGGAGGATGACACTTGAGCGTCAAAATTTCCATAATTTTTTAACGTACAGACATTTGAGTCTGTGCTAATTAAACTTTCACAGGTTCCGCGCAAATTTTCAGTGAAATCATTCAATTCAGTGGCCAAAACATTTCTTATTATAAATACTAATAATAATATACTAATAATAAGTACTATATATACTAATATAATAACAATAATAATAATAATAATTACTATATATACTAATATAATAATAATAAGTACTAATAATAAATACTAATAATATACTAATACTAGAAAAATTTTTGGTATTCTGCATTCTTTCATTTTTTCTAGTTCAAATACCTTGAATATTTACTTCAAATGTTCAAAATTCTAATTCTTTTTTTAAGTGAAAAACGTAAATTATTTTTATAATTTTTTAACGTATAGACATTTGAGTCTGTGCTAATTAAACTTCCACAGGTTCCGCACAAATTTTCAGTGAAGTCAATCAATTCGGTGACCAAAACAGTGCTAATAATAAATTGCGATATACTAATTCTAAAAAAATTAGTTTTGGCAATCTTCATTCTTTCATTTTTTCTAGTTCAAATACCTCGAATATTTACTTCAAAGGTTCAAAATTCTCATTCTCTTTTTAAATGAAAAACGCAGATTAGTTGAATAAGGTGTCATCTACGTTTTTAAAGGATATTTTTATTATACACATATAAAAATCCCCAACCCCCCAAAAGAGATATATCAATAGGAAATTAAATAATACGAAGAATTAGTTTCTTAAATAGTAGTTGTAGCTTCACGTTTCTAGAAAATGAATAACTTAAAAAGAAATCAGTAGGAATAACTTTAATGTTGCTTTTTGCTTCGTTACTTACAAGTAAAAGAATTTTGAATGCGGAATCGTAAGAAAGAAATTTATTTTCATCACTTGCATGGAATAATGTAAATCAGCTTCTAATATAAAAAAGGAAGTAACATACATACAGATGGTACATTTAAAGCGATGCACAGGAAATATAGGTATTTAAATATAATCAAAGTGAATTGGTATCACAACGAAATTATCAATTTTGATAGCGCACCTAGAATAATTAAACAGCAAGTTTATTCACAAAGACAGCCATTGCATGTAATGCTTAATTGCAGTTAGTTTTTATGCCCTTTTAATATTAAAAAATAAATTTTTTCATTATAAATTTTTTTTAGATTTGCCTCTAATGTTAAATGCTGTAATTTTTCATATTTGTATAAGATCGTTAAATTATATTATAATCAATTAACAACAACTCTGAGAAAAATGTCCATAATTTTCCATATTAATACGTTAATTTAGAATAACTAGGTAAGATATTTCGACCAGATGTATTAACTTAAAAACTGTAATGAATTGTTGTTTCAAATTTTTGATCTAGTGAATTTCTTAAAAGGTATTAAGAATTTGTTTAACAGTATCTTCTCTGACTAATGTACATACTAGTTGCTTTTAGTATACCCTATTTTATCAAAAGCACTGCTTGGAGACATATGGATGAAGTAAATTAAAATGTACTCTTACAATGAAAAAGTATTTTAGAATTATTAAGAAATTTTGTGTGCATAAAGTTTTAGGAAAATGTTAGTGTCAGACTTACATCTTTTAAAACTTTGGATTTACAAATGTTTTACAACATATTAAATATAATCCAATTTGACTTACAATTTTGCTAATAGCAACTATTAAAAATTTGATATGAAGTTTCAACGAGTTAGTTTTATGAGCTATAAATAATTTAAGTGTACACCATTTATTACAATAAATATTATTGATGTTTCATAAAATTTTCATTCAAATGACTTTTTAATACTTAAATAAATTATATTATAAACAATGGAGCATTTTTAAAGGGGATATCGTTGGGAGTTTTCGTCCTAATCTCAAATTCCTTAAAATCTTATCCAGTTTTTTTCACATATCCATTTAAAAATTTGAAGTTCCATTGGAAAGAGACAAATGTTCCATAGATTTTCAGTAAGCATAACTTTAACTAACTTCAATTATACATATCTTACTTACTGAAAACGGTTATCAAAAATTTAAATAATGTTAAAAAAAGTGAAACTATTTAAATAAGAACTTCTTTGTAGTATTTAGTTTACAAATTCATTATAAATAACAATAAAATATTTTATTAAATATTATAAAGAAATTAATGGAATTTCTTAATAAATCAGTCACTTATAATTTTAACCAATTGGCGGATATCGTATTCATGATTTATCTTTTACAAATATTTTAAAGTTTTGAGAAATTTTTGAGAGAAAGACAGTTTTTTATATCATTCTAAAAACATTGTGATAAAGCTTAAAGAAGTTGTTTTCAGATTTTAATGCAATAAAATAAACAAGGCAAACAATTCTGTATACCATGTATTTAATACACCTGCATTAATACATAAAAAGTTAATACTATAAACAGCTTCAGAAAAAGCAAAGGTAAAAGAACAAAAAACATAAACACAAACCATCAGGTAGCAGCTTCCAAGCAAACAATGACAATAATACAAAAATTAACTAACAAAATGAAAAAACTATCACAGGAAAAAGTCAAGAAAATAATAGAAACAAAATTAAGAAAAGAATCCGGCAGATGGACGTTGTCAAGCATCACCCCCTGTTGGGATTCTAAAGTTCAAAAATTGGGATAAATTTTCTGTAGAGGAAACCGACTGCCAGGTCAAAGAATATGTTTCCTCTGTGACCCGAATTTATCCCAGATTGAAAGGGGGGAAACAAACAAACAAAAAACTACCATAAGATATTGCATTATCTCTATTAGCACAAGATGCCCTACTATATCCATACGATATCTTTATGATATTGTGCCACATTCAGAATATCGTAGAGACATTGTATAATATCTTAGGCTAATAGAGATACCATTTGGAACAAAAATCAGAAGAAAGAAAAGACAACCCCCTCAGAGAGGGGGTTGGCAGAGGCGCACTGCAAATAGTTTACACTTTCCGTGCTTGTGTTAATTCAAATGTATTCAGAAAAGACGAGACTGGAACTTATGAAACTTCGAAAAAGAAATTAAATTTAATCCTTTTTAACAAAATCGAATAATAAAATAAAACGAATTTAGACCTCAGAGCATCCCATGAATTATGCTTTAGACCAGTGATGGGCAAACTAAGGCCCGTTCATAGATTCTATCCGGCCCGCCACAGATTTTAAAATAATAGTATAATATTTTAAATTAACAGTAGAATAGAATAATCAGTACATTCTGGTTCGAACCAGATAATGAGGAATTCTTAGAAATGCAGTTATGCCTTCATTCATTGCATTAGTGCTAAGGAATTTTTAAATAATACTTCTTGAGTCCTTATTGATTTTTATAATAAATTACATTGGACGCTCTTAAAAATGTTTGTCCCCGTTTTAGATCATAACATAACTACATACCCCTATGCTTTAAGGGGACATACGACTGATAAAACTCGAAAATTTTCGATTTTATGAAAAAAAAAATTTTATTATTTCTTTGTCTTTTCTGAGCAATTTAAAACAATCTGTGTGAAAAAAATTCCCATAATTATGAGAGTTATGAAGGAAAATGTATCAGCTCTGCAACTTAAACATTGAAAATGGCCATATCTTTAAAGCGCTATATCTCAAAATGTGTTTTTTTGATATTGCGTGAACGATATCTCAAGAACTAATGAATATTTTTACATAAACTTTTTACCGAATATGTATTTTGCTATGTTATACAAATTGAGCCACAGTTTTGTACATATTTCTCTAAAGAAGTGGTTTTTTGGGGGGGCTATTTTTAACATTTTTTATTTTAAATTGGTATATAAATTAGAAATTAAATTTAAATGTTAATACATTGTGGTTCAGTTTCTGAAACAGACTATTTGGATTACTTAGATACCCAAAATATTGTGCGTAGACTAATATTTTATCCGTAATCATGCGCTCAAGGTGACTATCTCATTTTCTCCAAAATATATACCCATATTTATTACTCTCTCAAATAAATACATACAATACCATACCAATACGAAGGTTTGAAAATGTGTGTACTATAAGAGAAAGAACAGATATTTTTCTAGAAAAAGAAAGTGAGTTTATGAATTGCATCGTTTCAGAGATATAATGTATCGAATTTGACAGTTTTAAATTAATTTTTTCGAGGTTTAAGAGTCCCCTTAATCATGGCAATTTTATATCATAACATAACTACATCCCCCTGTGCTTCAATCATGGCTATTAATGATGAGTGGGATATGAATGAAGTTGAGGAAACAAATCAAATCCGGCACAAGACCAAAAAGAAATATCACAACAGACGACGCAACCTGGTATTCTTTGTTGATAACAAATTAAGATATAAGAATGACTGCTTTGTGGCTGATTACACTATTTGGTTGATGAGAATCCTACTTACTCGCGTTTTCCGACTCGCAACCTTTTCAGGCCGAAAAACGTTCTACGACACCATCAGCATGTAAAAATGTGTGTTTAGGCGCTGAAAATAGAAAAATAAATTCGAAAATCAAAATCTTATTAATGGTGAGTAAAGAGATATTTAATTTAAAATAATTATTCCGCAAATTTTAAGGCAAATTGATACCCGTAACTATATCTACTTGTAAAAACTGAAGAATCTGAAAGAAGGTTGTGAAATTTTCCACGGGCGCATTATTTTTCTACACGATCTCACTTGCGAATTTCTATTTTAAAAGCCACGCTTTTTAGGAATAAGGTTGAGGCATGGCGTATTAATTGTACCAGTTTACACCAGGAGTTTCAGAGGATCTTGTTTTTCTTATTTCTTTTCATTCTTAATCAAAGAATATAATAATGTCTTTTATTTAGAAGAATAAGAGTCTCTCTGAGGATTTCTTAACAGGATAAGCGACTAAACAAAAAAACGAAAGTCCTTTCGGGAATTTGCAGAAAATTTGAAAATACTGTTGGTTACAGCATTGAACATCTAAAAAGATAAAGAATAAGGATGAATATCCAACAAGACAAAAATCAATATAAGCAATTTAATTGGTGTGCGTAAGTACAACATCATCCATGAAAAAATTGCGAAGTACAAAATAAATAAAAAATACTAATAAAGTTAATTTTATTTGTGGAAGAGTAAAAAAAAAAAAAATAATAGCAGACAACGATAAGAAGTGAGAATCCGGTGGATGACTTCATCAGAGACTATTCATTCATGCAGACCTTAAAGTATTTTTCCTCTACAGAAAACCTATTCCAGTTTTGAATCTGCATGGATGAATGGTATATGATGAAGTCATCCCCTGGATTCTCACTTCTTATCGTTGTCTGCTATTATTTTAACTCTTTCACAAATAAAATTCCCTTTATTAGTATTTTTTATTTATTCTGATGGTTACAGGCTAGCTGAAACATTCACTAAACTTTCAGTTTTGAAGAAGGCCTCGAAGATCAGGTGGCTAAATTTATCTATCTAGGATGCAAATTATGGAACTTCTCTGCGGAAAAAAGGTATACCATCACGACCAAATTACCTCTTACCAAATTGTATCTATAAACATAACTAAACCACTTATTCTTATTCAATATTCACCATCACCACCTCAGAAAAAGTGAAAATTTAGTTGTAGTGAATAATTTTTTAGATTTTGAGTGAACACCACATAATCTAAAAATGGGAATTTTGGAGGAGAAATAGAAAAAGATTTCCCTTTTTTCAAATTACTAGATTTCCTTTCGACAGCCCGTGGAGTTACCTACTGCTGTCATTTATCATAAGTTATGCATATGACCGTCACAAAAGGAATGATATACTAGTATAGGGGAATAGAACAAGCTGCAAGGTTATTAGTTTTCGAATGAAGAGTTCCGAGGTTTGAAATACAAAGAGCTACTGGAAAGAAAGTTGTACCACCCTGCTGACAAATAAAAAACATATGCTGGTACAGCATTTGTACCATCCCTAAAAAAATGTTTAAAAAATTTAATAAAATTTAGACCGACAATTAAGAACTGGAATTTTAACCCTCCGTTAATCGCAATATGTAATGGATACGCATACAATCTGTATTTATTATCTGTTTTCAACGCGATACAATGTGAAATTTTCTTACAGATTACTCATTTACAATCTCATTAGAACTGATTACTATAAGGGGAAGGGATATATAAGGGGTAAATCATCAAAAACAGATAAACATATCATAGAATTGATTTTATACCCTAGAGATACATTGCGACCATTTCAGAATGAAAACAATTGTGACTATCGGATCACACCTTAGAGGCCTTGCCTAATTACACACCTTGTTAGATGATTCAAGATTATTTTTAAATGAATAAGAATGATATAGTTCATAAAAAGAAGTCTTCTTAAGAATAATATTTTATAAACTAAGAATTGATTTTATATAATTCATTGTTCTGCCGTATCACTTATAAAAATGTTTTTAAAAAAGATTTGTAAGATATATTGAATCCATATAGTAGCGGTGTTCCATAGTTGAAGAATACATCCAATAGTTGAAATTTATATATTTTGTTCACTCAAATTGTAAACAAAATATCAGAAAAATGGCTGGAATACGAATCTCTATAGATGAAAATTGACTTATGATTTCGTGTTGTATGATTTATGTTTATGTTGTTTTCAGTGTAGAATTATATTGAAGACATTCAAGAAACATTTAAAGAAAAATACTTCCTCAATTATACCCGAGTGGAACGAAATTATTGCAATAAAAAGAATTCCAATCAGACTAAATATGCATTAATAAATTAGTCCAAATATTTTAACTTTCAAAAGTAGTTCGAATAGAACACCAAATTTTTCTCTATATGAAAGACAAATTATTCCATCCAAATGGTTTACTAAGCATTTTTGAAATACAAGTTTTAAATGATATCCTAACGCAAAATAACAATAAATGAAGAATTGTTATCATATTCACACAAACAGTCGAATTTCATCCTTCTAACTCCTTAGGTTTTCGATTTATCGTATTATTTGTGTATTAAACATACACATACGGAGATGTCACTAGATTTTTTTGCCATAGGAAGATATAGAACGTCGACATATTTCAAAATATCGAGGTCCAATTTTTTGAAGTTTTTCCACTTTTTCTCTTTGGATATTTCGTATACAAGAAAGTGAAATTTGCGCTTACCACGTTGGAATTTACTTTATAGAACAGTAATGTTTAAATAAAATATTCAAAGCGATAAATCAAAGAAACGATATCATTATTCAACCAAATGAGTTTACTTAATATACAGTATTTAAACGAAGGATATTGCATTCCCAACATGTTCTATCACAATGCTCAACAGTTTTTAAAGTAATGTAAAGGTATGTGTTGTGTTTTAAACAACTTCATTAAACAATTTATTTTCAACTAATTATAAATTATTTTGTAACATTATTTTTTGATAGTAGGTAATAAAAATTTTCCATTAAAAGGAAAAATGTCTGGCGAAAAATGCAATTTAAAAAGAATTCAAATTCCGGATGATTATAATTTCGGATGAATTTGACTTAAATTATATTTCTACCACTTTATTAGATAGAATTTATCAAAATGTGTGAGATATTTTACTATGCATTTTCAGATTGAAATCACATTGGATTTCAAATATATCTAACATATCAATATTTCAATAAAATTACTGTTTAAAAGCGCACTTTTCTTAAAGTACTAATAAGCAGAATTTTTTATTTTAATTATTTTCTGATTTTTAGTCTGAAGATTACAATTCATTGTTATAAACATAAAGGAATCTTGAAATCAGAGTTTCCCAAATCCACTACCAGATGGAGCTCTTGTTATAGAATTTAAATTGAATTAAACTAATCAAGTGACTGATAATGAAGCTATGAAAATATTAAAATAATGAATTATCATCGAAAACACTGATTAAGAAATTCCATCTTTGCAAACATAAAACAAGACAATTTAAATAAAAGTGTGCAGAAACAGGATTTTGGGATTATGATTTTAGTGTATTTGGTTACTTAAAATAGATTTAAGTGTTTACAAATTTTACTTTATACTCATTATGTTCTAAAACAGTGGTGGCGAACCTATGACCCGCGGGTCAGACACTGACCCACGAAGGCATTTTTAAATGATCCCAGATTTGATTTTCATAAACTTATTTTTTATATCATATGAAAAAAGAACAGACAATCAAAAATATTGAAAATTAAAGTATAAACATCTAATGTCGAATTTATGTAGGAATACGGGTTGGAGGGGAATAATCCCAGCTGTAGCAACCATAATTTGTAGAAAATTGTTATGATCACGGCCTGAGCCGCCAATTCTATAGGAAAGGTTGGGTGGTCAAATCCCAAACCCGCCTAGACGTAAAAATACTTAAGCTAAGGAACACTCTAGGGGGAAAATGCACCAAAGATAAAGGAGGAGGAACAATAGTTAAAACTAAATTATTTATCTATAAAATATAATATGGGAAAGGTATTACACATATGTTTATTTACAGATTAGACAAGAGAGATTTAGGGTTTGTTAGTTACTTAGTTAAATATCAACTTACACCACGTTTAAAAGGTTAGTTAGGTAGCAGGTAGCCATCGCCCCTCGCCGCCGTGCTAACAGGGCAGAGACCCCCGTAGCTCGTACACTCAACAATCTACCGCATGCCCGTTCTTCTTGATTTCAAAAAGCCATATCCCTGGATTCAAACATTACACTCTGTTTTTTAACGGTGAAACACCCACGCATCACTTGATTAGCAAAAAAGAACGCGTGATCGTTATCTTTCGGTATCTTTCCGCTGACACAACAGTTATTCAAATGAGCTTGTACGGAAAGTGAAAAAATATTATTAGGAAGGAATTATACTCACTCTCTTAAGCTAGACGGGGAAAATACAATTACTACATTTATATAAAAAATATTTTCAAGTGGATATTGACTAACTGATTTTCTATAGTATCACTGCACCTGTGTATGACCCATGACAGTCGGCCATGAACTTAGTGCGCACATTCGTTGAATCGAAGAATGGGGATGCACCAGATCACAATTGTTCCAAATTATTGGTACCCTTTTCGCACACACACCCTCTTTTCAAGTGACATCACTGACTTAGTGACCCAGGGGCTTTTATTAAAAAATAATGAACGAAATTTGACCCATTTCTCAAAAAGGTCAGCCATAACCTTTCTAAAATTTTACTGTAAATTCTTTACTTGTTGTTTTAAAACCATATCGTTATTGAACTCTTTCTTTAAAAATAATATAAAACTAAAAATAAAAATAAAGGTGACAGTCATCGTGAAGTAAATATCACATTACTCATTAGTTTTAAATCAATTTTTTAATTAAATGAATTTCATATACAGGGTCATTGAAAAGGAATAATGCGATTACAAAATCGTATGATGCAAAATAATATGCACACACGTGCATAAATTTTGTGCTAAAATATTTAGAAAAGTGTATCTCTTTGTATTCATCTCAGTACGTTTCAGTATATGAACTATTAGTCGTTAGATAGACGTAAGACGATAACCAATCTCCCTCCATGTCCCGTGAAACATTTTCGCGGTTTCACTTGCAGCTGTGAGTTGATGTTTTAGGTCTAATGAATGTGGTCTTGAGATCAAAGTTGTAGATGTTTTTCAAATTTTTTAATAATCAACAAAAGCTCCAAAATGCGAACTCGGTTTGCTTCAATATGCAACGACGTCAAACACAGAACGTTGCAGAAGAATACGAGAAAGTCAAGGGGAAAACGCTCTTGCTGGTTGATGCTTTATACTATTCTACTAAATCTTCCTACTTTTCAAGGAAAATATATTCTACGCTAAAATACAGATTTAACCACTTAATTAGTTATCCCAATTTACTCGTGCATCGAATTATGGAATTTTTACATTAAAAGTCTGAAATTAAGTCATTCGTAGACGTTATAATTCGACACAAAAAATGAAGAGTAACTCATTAACATCTCAAGTGTTCTATGGACTTTTAATTGACTCAATACGACAACACACTCCCTAAACAGATTGGCCGCGGTGGCCTGGTTGTAAGGTCTCGGCTTTGGGGCAGGAGGGTTCCAGGTTCGAAACCCGATTACACTGAAGATCCATCGTGTCTGTGGAATCCTAAATCATACGTAGAGGGCCAAAAGTCTTCCCGTCTCAAAATAGCTCTCGTGTTGGCTCAAAACGGAACGTTGATATAACTAAACTAAATAAACCATAAACAGAATCATCTAATTAGACTGTAGATAAAATGAACGAGTTAAGTGGTTAAACTCTCTATAAACAAGGCCGGATTGTCAAAGTAGGCAACTGCCTAAGGGCACCGTAACTTTCAGGGACCCCGAGTCTTAGAGGTTTTTTTTTGCGGTAATCTAATTTTGTGCTTCATTTGATTCACAACAGCCATGTACTCGAATTTATTCAAATTAAGATAAAATATAGTTTAAATTTCAGGACATTATTATTTGGATTTTTTTTCACATCAGTGTGGTCAAACTATTTTTGCAGTTGGCTGGCTAACTCCCAAGTCAACAGTTCTGACAAACTTTGTATTAATAATTTGTGATCTTTTTGGCATTTTGTTTAACATCACTTTTAAATTTAAATTTTTTTCTATACACGAGATACTGCCACCAATTCTCTTGAAGGTGATGCACAATTAAATGCTTTGTTAATTCAGTTGTCATTTATGTTTTTTTTATTTAAAAACTGCTTATATAAAAATTAAAATAAAATCAATAAAAAATATCTAGTTTTGGAAGTTCAGCAGTTGAAAAGGAGCCTCAAAACCTGCATTGTCTAAGCGTCCCAACAGGGCTTAATTCGGCCCTGCCTATACATAAAAGCTGTTTCTAAGTTTTCGCCCAAGCGTCCTCTTTGCAGGCACTCCCACTTTCATCTAGATCATGGATGGCGAACCAATGGCACGCGTGCCATTGATGGCACGCGACACAATATTTTGGGCACGCCACGGATCACAAATTTCACTATGAAGCATTGACAGTACTGTTTGACGGCACGTCTATGACCTCATTAAACATTTTTTTAGAAAAAATGGCACGTTGATACATCAAGGTTCGCCACCCCTGATCTAGATTGTAGAGGCTACGATTCTTTACATTTCAAATTACAACATGATCTCTTCAACACATGAGACAAAGAGTGTGTTACAGACTGTGATTGTATTTATTGTGAGCAAGCGAGAAATATTTATGACTTTCTGGAACATATGAAGATATTTTTCAAAATTCTAATTGGGTAAACTGGTTAGGATTTTTAGGTTGATAGAAAGGATTAGAAACATCAATTTACGAAAGTATCAAGAATATGAATTCTATTATTGTTTCGGCATAAAAAATAATTTATCACATATAAATGTAAAAAGTATGTAAACATACATAAAATTTTAATTGCGCTGATGAACGACAGATTGAGATTTGCTAAATACTATTTGAATTTTTGAAGACCTTTCCATTGTTAAAGGTAAGTACAATTGATATAAAAAAGTAATTAATCTTCTCTGTATTAATATCCATTCACACCTTTCTGGCAGACATCCAAAATGTTACGCCGCGACACGAATACTTGTTGATTAATAAAAGCTTTCTCTACCACTTATGTATATTTTCCCAGGCTTCGCCACTAATTGAGAGTTTATACTGTATTTGTTCTTCCTGAGGGGATTACAAGAAAAATAAGCAGCCCTTCTGCGCATGCGCGAGAGAAAGAGGAAAAGATTATTGCGTAGGGCCCCGTCTGCATTGCATGGCCTTCTTAATCACCATGTTGCTATTTTCAGATTGGGGGGGGGGGGGTTTTTGTGCCGGGCGCGGACGGTGCTATCACTCAGAGCTAATTTTCTCGATAGGACTGTCTTCGGAGGCAATAAATTGTCCTCTCACTTTTATGTCCAAGGAAGGTTTTTTTCTCATTTGTAGTTTCTCTCTCTTTCAAATATTCATCCGCTCCTGAGTATAAAAGCGAAGAATTCAAAAGCTTGAATCCTTCTTCAATGGAGATTAAAAGTGTCTTCATACAGAAGCAATAGTATTTTTATACAGTTTTTTTAGTAAATAAAAGCTACAGAATTTAGGAACAAATTTTAAAATCGTATTGATTTCCTTTTCAAACTCCCATGCGCTCCTGCATATAAAAGCGAAGGATTCAAAAGTTTGAATCCTTCTTCAATGGAGATTAAAAGTATCTTCATACAAAAACAATAGAACCTTCATACAGTTTTTTAGTAAATAAAATCTACAGAGTTTAGAAACAAATCTTAAAGTCGTCTCGTAATTTTTATTTTCTTATCAGCACTCAGGCTGCCATCTATATGTTGTAAATTGATTTAATAACATTTTCAGTACGTATCCTATTGGCAACCACAGACATTAGAGCTTCAGTCTTATTCTCAAGATTTTAGAAGACAAAAGTGGGTAGGTTGCTTAAAGGCAACATAGCTCATAAAAGGGTTGATTAAAAATACATTTTAGAAACACACTTTTATTAGCGTTCTAAACACTAGAAATTTTTAAACTTAATTATTTCCTACTTTTTAATCTTGAAATGTATTGTTTCTCAAACTAACTAGCAGGTGGCGCCACAAGAACGCAATTAGAATTTAATTTTATTATTGATTAATTGATAAATAAGTTCTGAAAATATTGAAATTGTATATTGTCATCGAGAATAAACAAATGTAAAAAGACTAGCACATTAGAAAATGAATGAAAAATCGATTAAAAAATTCCGTCTTACTAACATAAAACAAGTCAGTTAAATAAAAACGTTTAATAAAAGCTGAATTTCAAACATTTTTTTCCAAATATGATGAATTTTTAAAATTGACTGTAAAGAAAATCACAATTTTCGCGAAACTGAAAGATAGCTGTAATGTCTAAAATCCTTTTCTTTCTTCTTCTTTCCTCTCTACTAAAATGGCTTTCGTATTTGGTAATTTTTATTTTACAGTTCTTCTTTAAAATGATTTCTTTGGGTTCTAAAAAATTTGTAAAACTATTTAAATTTTAAAGCAGATATTTTCAGTGATTTTTAAAGATGAAAATTTAATTTCTTAAAGTATCTGACTTAATAAGCGTAATTTTAGTAAACTTAGCGAAATTTTTTGTAAAAATAAAAATGATGACGAACATTATAATTAAATTAAATACAGAATTTTTTACAGACGTTTATTATATGGCTAAATATCAACACGTAACATCCTAGAAACCAAATATACCAAAAAATATACAGAAATGCCCATTATTTTTGTTGATTTCTTTGAATTTTGTTTCCTATTTCCATTTGTAAACTGAATTAGAGAATTTGTCGATTTACATTTTGCCTGAATGTGATTCAACAAAATCGGTAGTTATAGGTAATAAAAATTCCAAAACTTTAATGTTGTCGTCGCTTAATGAGATCATCTGGAACATTGACTTTTTCACATCTTTTACTGTCTCAAACACATATGAGACATCTTTCATTATAGTAAGCAATGATTCTGTATATTATCATCGCTTTAATGTAGTTGCCCGCTAGTTCATAAGGCATAATAATAGACGAACTTCTTATCTTCTTGACAGTAATCTATGCTTATAAGTTTTTGACATTATCTTTAGTTAGATCGAAAAATTCATGAACTAATAACGGCCAAATTTTATTATCAACTTTCGATGCATAAAAGAATATATCGAAATCTGTTATATTTTTATAAAACGCTTTATACCAGGCTTATTTTAAATCTTACATATAATTGTATGGTATAATGTTTAACAGAATTTATTCAATTTTAATGCAAAATCACTGGAATAACAAAATTTTATTCCGTTTTAGAATTATAAATTTAAAAATGCATTTCTGATCAATAGATGACAGGAAAATCTAAGTGTTGAAACATTGTGTAATTTTATCTGACTTTAAATGAGTGATTTGCCATATCATCGTTTGGGTTTCAAGCTGATTTATTAGTGCATTTCGATTTCGAATTAAGATGGTTTTAGACCAAATAATAAGCCTTAATGTTGAACGAAAATACATCTACAAATACCCGTAAAATTGTGAAAGAGATCCACTGATAAAACTGTTTTTATCTTTTTCTGAAGTCGAAGTTAAAAGAAAGTATCAGAAGTAAAAGAACAGTTTTAAAAAATCGCATTTTTATTAGTTTACTAAAGGGTAGAAAATCATTTTTAATGTAAAAAATCTGGAGGTCAGAATAAAAACCCTGAAAGTGTCAGGCGCTGACAGTTATACTCTAAATTAATTGGAATTTTAATCACATTTATGATACATTTTAGATTTTAGCGAGTGCTTTAGGCTCTTTGGCCATTTTGACTGAATCATAAACCTATCGTGGAGTTTTCAGAGTATTACGCTATTATGATTTTTGTTTAGATCACACATATTTGTGGTAAGGAAAATTATTTTGTGCTTTTCAATAAACTAATAAAAAGAATGTTTTATCTATTTATTTTAAGTATATTTGTACTTTTTTTCTTTAATGTATTTCTTCATTCATTGTTGAAATTATTATGGAATTTTGTAGTTAATTCTTTTTTTAAAAAAATTCACTTCCAGATGGCCCCCTTCATTTGAAATCAAAACTTTATATTAACTGGTCGAATGACTGACTATTAAGTTCCAGAAATAATAAAACGTCGTATTGTCATCGGTAATATAGAACTGTACAAAATTTCAGAACTTTAGCCCATCAGGGAGCGAGCTAAAACGGCAGCGAATGGATTTTTTGTTTGAAATCTAGAAGTTGGTACACACCTTTTAAACACCGCCAAATTGCCAAAGCAGGACATTGACCGCTGCACTTCATTGGTGCCAAGACTAAGGAACTTGTCGACTTGGCGCCATTTTAAGATTTTGTACCAACTTCTAGATTTCTGCCATTTTTTTTCTTTCCTTTAAAGTTTGTTATTGACAGCCATCGTAATGATACTTGAATACCAATATTTAGGTGTTCAATTTTCGATTTTTCATGTGAAGACATTTCTTAATGATGGGAATCTGAGATTCATATATGATGATAACTCCGTTTTCCAGGCTGAACTGTCTGCAAATAGTATTGCAGGGGGATGGGCCTTGGATAATAGGGTTAAAGCCAAAATTTTTCCTGACAGTTTATCTTCATTTTAGACACTCTCTTCCGCTTCGATTAGATTTAGTTTAACTTTGGATATGAAAGAAAATACAGACAAACTACGTTATAACAAACCCTCAAAGGACTGATCCAGAAATGGATCAGAATGATGGAAGAAATGGTTGAGTTTTCTTGTTTTTGTTAAATTTAGCTTTTATTCTAGAAGCACACTGGTATATGCTTAAAATTCTTATAATTTTTACCCACTTTTATTTAACTTGGCTTATTCTATGTTTGAATAGATGAAACTATAATAAATTCTTCCTTTTTGCCTGATGTGCTAATTTAATATTTTCAGAGCTTAATTATCACTTAATCGATTATTTTAAGTAAATTCCGATTCCATAATCAAGGCTCTTCCTGGTAGCAAATTTGTTAAAAATTGATTCCAAGAATCCCGATTATTTATAATAATGAATCATAAATTAAAGTAAAAAGCAATTAAAATAAAAACATTTCTATTTTTAATGCAATAATAATAGTATGTTTTTAAAAACTGTTTTTATCAAATTAATTATTTAAAAATAACTAGAATTTTCCAGGAAACATCATTTAAAACTTGAGCTACAAAATATTATCGTGGAAATTTCTCACTTCCTAAAGAAGTTTCCTGACGATATCTAAAAAACGGTTCGGTTCTGATCAAGAACACTGAAAAAAAGAAGAATATATTACAAGCTCTGTATCTTTATGTACTTCATTATTTTAAAGTGAAACACCCACGAATTCAAAAGCCCCAAAAGGAAAAAATGAAATCTAAATCTAATGAAATCGCCTTTCGTAATGCCGTTAAAATTTGTTTTACAAATTAGGGAGAGAGGGAGAATCAAACGAATACAGGAAATGAACTGATCATACATGAAAATATCAACATTTCCTGGAAAGTCTTATAAACAACATAATTTCCGAAAAAAGTAAAGATTGGGGAAATGCCTTTTTTCATAATCAAGATTTAGTTCTTTGGAATAAGAATTATGCTATTACGCGTCAGTTTTCGCAGTTGCAGTGGGATGTTTTGTTTCCATGAATGTGGTTTCTCCGTAATTTTAAAACGGTGTTCCTTAAATTTGTTTGGTGAGGTTTTGTGACGCAAAAGCCAGTTCTGACTGTAATGCGTCAGATAAATTTGTTTAAATTCACTGGTCGAATAATTTGAAAATCTTGAATTATGTTATAGTTAAAAAAAATCTTCTCTAAATCTATGAAGATATGATGTCCATTTTAATCAAGCAGTGAAAAAGGTAAGTAATTTACGCATTGTGGTAAAAAACTTTGTAAGAATAAAATATTTTCATAGAGCTCATACTAAAACTAAAAGTAAATCTATTGTAAGAAAACAAAAAGACGAAATGTGGTTTTCTTTCAAATACGTTATTCAGAGAGACCAAAATTTCAAAATCGCTAGAAAGCTGACGACTAAACGGTTAACAATCCTACAAGATATGCAGAACTGACGTAGGTCATTTACAGGCTGTACAAAGAGGACTGGGGGGGGGGGTCTCGTAACTACAAATACTTAAATGTAAATCTAGTATGGCCGCTTTTAAATGAAATGAGAATAGTTTCTATTTTTCGGTGAGATGAACTTTGCCAATAATCAATGATGATTTTAATGGAGTAAAGCTTGTTTTCACTTTTGAGATCTCATAAAGTTTGTTACTTAGAATGAAGTATGCTTTTAACATGCTTTTTGATATCATTTAGAGGAATAAAAATCGACGTACTGCTGTGACTAATTTATTTTTCTTTTCATAATTGGTTATCAGAATATTTGAATTTTTTGTAATAGCTAATGAATACAGGGGTCACAAAATAGCTTTACAGGAAGTTCAAAATATGGGTCAAGAGTGAAAAGAAGAAAAACAAAGCTCTTATCGTCACAACGGCAGAATTTCGACAAATCCAGACGGCAACACACACTTTTTTCTTTTATTTATACGAAATTATACTAAGAGATTGTTTCATAATCGTCAGAGAATTTAAAATTGAGATTTTGACGAATCTCCACGTTTTAGACCTTCCCGAATCTAAGAAATAAAACCCCACTTTTGGAATTACGCCGGTTTGCCTGTGAAGGCGATAACTCGAAAACCCTGGGAACTAGAAGAATGAAATTTGGTATGTCGTCTCAACATAAAAATTGTAGACTTCAATGAAAGTTTGGATTAAATATGTCAACAGAATGTCTGTCTGTCTATCCATCCGTCTTTATATACAAACGATAATTTAAAAAGGCTAAGAGATAGAAGGACTAAATTTGGCATATTTTTTTATCAACAGAAATTTAGATCTGAATAATTTTGTGTTATCCCATTATCTGCCATTGTCCCTTTTCTGGCACGCTTATTTTCTAACTAGACGCCCTTGGCGACCAGCTTATTCGCCAGGAATATGATTTCAATTGAATCTTGCGTCATTTTATATTAAGGTTCTCTTAAAAACAAAATTTTAAACTTCGGATTGTGGTAGATATTTAACCCATGCTCTGCTAGTGACCTCTTCTGTTCATTGTCTACATAAATGTTCCTAATGGAGTCAAATAACTGACCATGTAATGTAACCTTTAATTCCATATTGTCGGCACTATCTTCACTTTCTTATTCCTCTTGTAAAATATGCATTTGATTTCAACATTAAAATGACCCAGCACATTTTATGGCCAGCGGCATGTAACATAGCAAGAAAAACCATTCAGTTTGATGGATATTTTTTTAATGTAAGCAAAGCAATATCTCGGACAGCTGGTTTACAAATTTCACAAAAATCTTGATGAAATAAAATATGAAATCAAAATGTATTGGGATCCTATCTCAGATTACAACAGTGAAAGAAAAATATGCAATTAAATATTTGTTTAAACAATGAAAACGGTTTGAGTTGTATTGCAACAATGAAAAGTATTGTTGTAAATTATGCCTTAAAATATTTTTAAAATTTATTGAAATTCGAGACAACATTGTACGGAAATTTCATTAGTATCATTGGAAAGGTAATGTTTTGCACTTGCAGATGGTGTAAAAATGATTTTTGTGCTGTAATATTCTCGGAAGGAAAAACGACGAAATTTCGGCTAATTTTTAATTAATTAAAATTTTAATTAAAATTTGAAAAAAAGGGCTCCCTTCCTTCCCACCCTTCAAAGTATGTTTGTGCCAAATCTCATAGCTCCAAGTCAAGCAGTCTGCTCTGTAGAGGACCAGCACACAGCACACGAACACACATATTCTCCTTTACTATTAGCAGAGATTATTTTGACGTAAACAGTGCATTTTTAGCTTTGATTGTTGCATATCAGTGTTGAGTTGACTGCTATAGAAGGTAGAAATCCAATAAAATCCATTTTTCTAGTTAAAAGGATAATTAATTCTAAGTAACAGTTGATTAATCAATTTAATTAAAAAATATTCAAAAATAGCATTTTCTTTCATATTTCATTCATGTTATCAAGTTAACGGAATTTTCTTTTGTAAAAGTGAAACAATAGCGTTTTAGCAGATAATAGATGGAATCCATCAACTGGTTAACTGTCTGCATTCGTCTGCACGTGAACGCGATCACTCAGAACAGCAGCGATTTAGATAAGTGAAATTTGGTTTGCCATCTTGACATTTGGGGACAATTTTGGTTCCAATCGTACCAAAGGAAGACGCCCACAATGTGTACTTGGTTTTGCTCACTGTGCTACGAAGTACAAAACGCCCAATATTGTGATAATATATGAAGAAATTCGTAGGGGAGAACGCTTCCGCTGGCTTGTAATGCTTCTTGATTGGCGCAGCGAAAAAGCATGAATGGCATTTAGAACGATTCCTGGAGAAAAAAATGTATTGGTGCAAAATACAAATAAAAAATATGGGAACAACTGATAACGGCAGAGAAGCGATAGAAAATTTAATTTAATTTAACCCTCATCGGCTTCACCTACCTACCCAAAACGGTGTACGGTGCATGAAAGCTGGGCAGGAAATATGCACAAAACAAACATGTCAAAACATATAAAAACACAGAGTCAAAAAAAAGTCAAGAACATACAAAATTCATGTCAACATTCTGAAAAATTAAGATACTAACAACTATAACTAAATTTAAATTAATATAAAATACAAAATAAAAGTTCAATTATTATATATATATATATATATATATATATATATATATATATATATATATATATATAGTCGACGCTCGTTATAACGACCACACATTATAAAGACCATTATTCCATTATAACGACTAGTGATAAAATCCTCAACTGTGTTTCACTATGCACTATGTTATTTTACTTCCGGTATAACGACCTTCCAGTGTCGTCTAATCCCAATACAACGTCCGAATTCAGCCGGTATTTTTCCAAAAAGAACATGTTTCTAAACGTAAATGACGTTAATTATTGTATTGACAAGCTTCGTATATGTAGTCTTTAGTGTTACAGCTCAGCTTTGACGGGGGGGGGGGGGGGAAAATTACCACTCACCACAACGCGGAAATTAGAATAGCCTAAAATAAAAAAAAATGTTTCAAGTGCTATTGAGACTTTAAAATGTTTTTTTTTGAAAGGCAAGAAAATACAGAACATTATTTATCATCTTTAATTGAAATTTTAAAATTACGTTTTGCAAAAATCGCATATGCAGAAAAGATAAACAACCATTTCTAATTTTTTCTTTAGAAAATAAATGTTTTGTAAGTATATAACACCCTTTATTTGCTACTTTAAAATCTGTTTTAGAAATATATTTTTAATTGATAAAATTTTATTTTTAATACCAATGATAAAAAATAATTTGAGTATTTAGTTGGAATCTCTTTAAAAATCGCCTTTTTTACGGAACTGCTGAGCGTCATGTGTACATTTTTTAATTATATCCACTATAGCGACCACTCGTTATAAAGACCTTTTGCTGTGGGACGCAGATGGTCGTTATAAGATATATATATATATATATATATATATATGTACATATATATATATAAATAAATAAAAATTGTAAGAAAAAATATAAGTGCATAAGCATAGAAAAAGAAATATTAAAGAGTTACACACTCTGAAATTCAGAAGTAAAGAGTTTGTGAAGACCCTTGAAAACTTTTGGAAACTGAGATACAAAAGACGAATTTTCAAAGGAGCCTTCCAATCCAAATTCAGATTTGTTTTAAAAATTATTCACATGTTTACTTTCAGGCTTTTTATACAGGGTATGGCAAACTACAATGATCAAGAAAGATGAATCTATAGAATCACATGTCTGATGTGATCTTACAAGCAAGTTTCAGATTACGGATTCGATGTCCATCTATCAATACATAATTCACAGTGTCAGCCAAAACCAAATCACATCTTCGAACGGCTTCCGAGAAAAATAATATTTTTCATAGTTTTATAAAGCTTTGTTCCTTATTTAGAAATATAGCCACCATTAAAATTAAAAATGTTTTTATAATGACAATCAAATGTGTTTTGAAGAGTGGTCGTTTTGGTTATAATACCAAAATAAAGCAGAGGTTTGAAACAATCTATAGCTCGATATATAGCTTCACTATTATAAAATAAATAAGTCTGGGTTAGGACTGCCATATATAAATGTTAATAATAATAAATTTGTGTTATCTTATTTATATCAAAACATATTAACAATCAGAATCCAATAAGCATATTTTTTTGTTGTAGACGCTATGATTTCGACTTTGTAACCATTCTCGTGTTTTGTCAGGATTTAATTGATATTTTTCCAAATCAAATGCACTTTTTATAGGTATATCTAAAGGATACGTGACTTCTTAAATGAATAATATTTTTAACGGTATTTATGAAAGGCGTGTGGGATGTTTCCGTGCACTAAATTCTTGGGCGTAGCAATTTAATTACACTTAGCTTTTGGAAATATCAGAAATATGAATATTGTAAATGAGTCGAGGATGGATTTTGTAATTAAGAAAATTATTTGCATATATCTGAATTATTGAACAATAAATAATATGCACATAATGTGAAGTGAATATGGTTTTAATTTTTGTATCTGTTCAGCAAGTGTAGTAAAAAATCTAATGGTAACACAATCCAAAGTTAAAAGATTTTCTTTTTTAAAAAAATGTATGTTGCATATCCATTAAAAATACCAGGACAAGCCGTATTAAAGATGATTTGCTATTGCATGGCGGAGAAAAACGGAAACCGATTAATTCAAGGTAGTGAAATCAAATAAGTTGCCAGGGCCCTGAATGCTATTAATACAGTTTAGAAGCAATTTGAAATTGTAGATGTTTTCAGTAATGGAATATTTCAGATCAGCGGAACTTAACTTTTTGAATATGGATGGAACTTTTTTTATTAATATGTCTAAATTAGTTTCATTCCCTAACATTCCTGTTTATCCTCCTTTTGTTTTTTCGAATATAGATGGCGTCATGGCTCTAGTGTTTCTTTATAAAAAGGATGATTACTTATTTTCGGCGGAAAGTTAGCGTGGATTTGTGATAACGTGAGGATATTTATTTCTCTATTCTAAGCGTGGGGTAAGTTTACTTTTATGAAGAAGGTTTTTGCAGCCAGCCCGAAGGCTAATGATATTTCAAATCAATATTATTAGCGTTTTTATGTTTGTGTTTGGTTTTCCTTTTCCTTTAAAATAATGCTTTTTAGATGGTACTGATCTCCTTTGTCTTTTGTTGGGAGATTTCGCGCTAAGAGAAACTATATTTGGCGTAATTCAAGCTTCTTACAGACAAATTTCCTAAATATTTTGAATCCATTTCGAATAAAGTCCTTAGCCCTTGATAAAATGGACTAGAATGGATTCCTTCTTTGTTTATTCGATTCCCTCAAAGTTTTTATCTTAGTTTTTTGCTTTCTTTGAATGATTTTGATTGCTATCAGATCAGAGATCAGCAGAAGTTATTTTTGATGAAGACTATTTTTATATATGCCTAATCGAACTATACGCAATAAGATTGGAAAGAGGATTAAAAAGTCATAGCGATATTAGAACATCTTTATATCTGGTTACTTGTGCGTAAAAAGGAAGTAAAAGTAGTATTTTTGTATAGGGGCTGTCCATAAATGATGTGACACTTTTTTTCAATATTTTTGACCCCCCCTCCCCCCCTTTGTCACAAAGTGGGGGAGTTTCAATACCCCCCCCCCCCCCCCTTGTCACATGCCACGCTATATTACATAAACATATACTTGCAGTTCAGAAACAAAGCACTACGTTATAGATCATGTATCAAATTTTATTTTTAAATTTTAACTATGTGTTTTAATGACATTTGTGAGCATAACAATAATAATGTTTATATGTGTACTTATTTTGTTTGAAATAAGATTAAGGTTTACAACAAAAAACAATTATTATACAATAGTAATAAAATATTAATATGAAAGAACAATTGAAAACAGTAGTATTTTGGAATTTGATATATTTTGCTTTACATCTTATCTTTACTTTATGAACACAAAATACTCTTAAACAGATTGAATTAAAATCAACCTGTTTGTGCCACTACCAGTTCTACCACTCACCCAGGTGGGGCGAAGTATCCTTTGTTGGACATTTCAAGGTTGTGACAGGGGAAGGTTTTCTTCTAATGGTGAAGAATTTTTGCTGCTACCATATTCTCAGAACTTACCCTGAATGAATTTTTCGAAAAGAAAGGACTATAAGAGAGAAAAAAATCACATGAAAGTTGTTTTAGCCCCGATTAAAAAAAATACCCCCAAATTCTGGTAATTTCAAAATAATTTCAAAATTTAATCTGCTGATTTAAATGTTTCTATTTTAACCAAAATGTGTGATGTAAACCCTTCCTCCCCCTTGTCACAATTTCACGAACCCCCTCCAAACGTGACATCATTTGTGGACGGCCCCATATCTGGTAGTCACAAAAAGAGGCTGCCACTATTCCTTTCCAGAATTCGCTGGAACAGCTTGGAATTCATCAGTCGAGACTGATAGAAATTCGCTTGTTTAGTATCTCACGGAATTTCCAGGCCCATATCAGAATAAAAATTGAAATTTATTAAGAAATTTTAATTTAATCGCAATAAAAGTTTGTCTTCATGTAGTAGTATTTTATGTGTTGTAGTGTATATTTAGTAATTGCTGAATTTCAGTTTATAAAACTTTCAAGTTAAAATTCATAATTGAAGAGCTGAGTGGATGAACATGTTAAGTGACAATTAAGCGAATTTCAGAAAACGAGCTTTAAAGTTTAAAGGTTACATTTTTTTTATTTTTTCACTCAATTTTTGCTGTTCCGGCACTTTTGTGACGAGAAAGCCTTCAACATATTTTATGTTTATTGACATGGTTACAGCTGTTTTAATTATAGAGAAAATTAATAATCTTTTGCACTTAACATGCTCTTCCATGAACGCGTCAAAAATTTTCGCTTGCTTAGTCATGGAAGAACATGTTAAGTGCATTTTACTTTCTGCACAACATAATAGTGATAGATTAAATACATACAAATAATAATGGATTGGCAAAATTGTATTACTATAAAGCTCTATATATTTTCAACACAAGTTTAACAACAAAAATAAAGCAAATTGAATGTTGAAATAGCACACAAACACACAAGAAGATCACAAAACAATATGTAAGTTTGGGAAACAATAAAATTAAGAGTATTTATTTTTTGAAGTATTAATTCTTCAGTTGTCATAAACATTATCATCATATTTTTACAATTTCATTTAACACGGCTTTTTTCTTTTTTGTGAAAATAGAATTCTAAAATTCATTTTTCATTCACTTACTAGTGCAATTTGAAATTTTGTACACGTGTGTGTTCTTGATGACAATAAACTATTTTAATATTTTCAGAACTCGGTTATCAATTGATTGCTTAACATAAGTAAATTTTTTCGTTCCATAATTTGAGAAAAATTATTATGATATTTCATAATGCCCATAACAATAAATTCTAAATAAAAGACTAAAAAGTAGAAAATAATTAAAATAAGACGACGTCATGATTTTCTGTAGGCGTGTGAAAGGGATTAATAAACCTGCTTTTCAGCTCAATAAGAAGAGTGTAGTTTTTAAAAATAAATATATAAAAGGATTTCGTTGTTGCAGTCGTTAAGTAAGGAACAGGCCGAGTTATTAACTATTTTTTATTTATTATGGGAGAGTGGCGGAATATACGTACATCTCGTATGAAAGTTTCAAGTCGAAAGAGAGCAGAAAATCCATGCGTTCTCTTAGATAGAGGATTAACATATAGACACGTGATGAAAGTGAAGGGAATAATAGCTATTTTGAGCAAATTACGTAAGTTTTTTAGGAAAAATTCTGGTTCCAAGAAGACGACGTCATGATTTTCTGTGGGCGAGTGAAAGCGATTAATATATTCTTTGAGTAATAAATATGCCAAAACGTGAGATACCTCCAGCGCGGGAAAAAAAAACGAAACTGGAGTTCAAGAAAAGTGATTTCGGAATACATTAATATTGTTCTAAGATTTTAAAATATATAATAGTAAAATTAAGCGAGATTATTACATGTATATATTTTATGATATTATCTCAACTTGATTTACTTTCATAAAAATATTTCGCTTTCCACGAATTTCCCTATTCAATAGATTTTGTACTGAAGAGTTTAGTGGTACCCGTGAATCTTTCAAAGCAGTCTTATCACTGTCTTGGGAGCATCGAAATGAATGTCTTGGGAACATGGAAATGAATGTGGTATTTAAGGTTTTAATCAAACAAACATCGTTTTTTATATTGTTATTAACATACATGAAACAATTCCAGTTAAATAAAAATGTGTGAAAAAAAAGCAAAAACACAAATAGATAAACAAACTAAATTAGTGATCAATGGAAAATTTTTAAAGTAAAAAAAAAATAGTTAGTCTCCTGGTGCAAATTCATAAGAATAATTTCGTTAACTGAAATAAACCATTATTCAAAAAAAAAAAAATCACGAGTTTCAAAAAGTTCTTTTACTTATCGTTAATTGCTCTTTTCTTTGTTACGCAATGCAGTTCAGCTTGATGTATAACTCGCACTGAAGCCCACATAGAAAAACTGTAAAGAATTATTGCAAAAACTTCTTTTAAAAGCAAACGATTTCTATTTTCGAATTGTCTTCTGAATATTTTCGTCTGCATTAATACTATTTCCCGCGCAGAAAACGATTCTGTTTCAATAGAAGCAGATGTTATTTTACTCAAGTTTAACAAATTGCTCATGGAAGAAGATGTTAAGTGCCTTTAACATGTTCTTCCATGAGGAAAAAGCAAGAGACCATGCACTTAACATGTTCATCCACCGAAAACTTCTTTATTTCTTTACTTTGCAGATTTAATGAACGTCTTATATTTAAATTAGAGTTCACCGTGTTCTTTTGCCCAATTATCTCAATTTTTTCAAATTTGTCACTTAACATGTTCATCCACTCAGCTCTTCAATTGTAATCGAAATGCAACGATTGTACTAGTATGGTTTTGGAATTCATATCCAAGTATAATTTAATACACTAATAATGCACTATATATATATTGTCTAGACGTTGAAGAAAATTTAGAGTAAATCGATTGTAAAATTTAATTTTTGTTATACATATGTTATGGTACTTCACAAAATTTTATTTCTATCAAAGTACTTATATTATTAAAAAATAATTAATATGTCGTGATTAGAATGAATTTTTGAAGATTTATAAGAAAACTTAAATTCGACTAATAAAAAAATATAAAAGTGACTGTTTGAATACTGCAGCAACAATAAGGCCACAAAGTGTTTTAGGGCCAGACGTAAGCTGAATATTCAAAAATTTTACCAATAACAATCTACACCAAATAATACAAGCACATCTTATAACCAATAATAAATAGATAATTCTTCACTGATTTTTAACTGAACAGAAATAAAACTGAAAAATTAAATTCATTTTCAACTTTATGTTGCAGAACATGTTTTATTTGCGTAGTAGTGTGGTAGAACATGTTTTATTTGCGTAGTATCATGTGGAATATTTCACGAAGATTGTGTTCAAAAAATAATTCATTTGAATAAGTACTGTTTAGTTTCTATTTAAATTTTGAGTCATCAAAAAATTTCTCCTACCGAATCTGATTTTGTAAACATTTATGTCACAAATGAAATCTGAAATTTGTCATCTTCTCTCATTTTGTATTCGATATAACCTGTAAAACATACAATATTACTTTCGTGTTCATGTTGGTTGTGCCTAATTATTAATTCTTTATATACAAAGTTTAACATAAGAGAAAGTATTGTGTAATCGTCAAGAAATTTGCCTCCGGCATTTTGATGAATCTCGACGCTTCAGATCTCCCTGAGTCAGACAAACCTTTTTTTTTTGGAATTGCATCTATCTTTCTGTGAACAGGATAACTGAAAAGATCAATGTAATTAAAAAAAAAAAGGAAGATGAATGAAATTTGTTATGTGGTTTTAACACTAAAATTAAAATCTGTAACAAATTTGGAGTAAATCCGCCAAGGGGTGACTGCTTGTTGATTCGTCTATTCATATACACTATATGCCCAAAAGTATCCGGACACTTGCAGATTTTCACATTTTTTAGAATTCCTCCGGAATGGTTTAACCGACTGCCTTTAACCTTCGGACATGTAAAGAATAGACAATAACTCACATTTTACATTGAAGATTCGGTTCTGAGGGCAATTAAGGGGCCGTCTACAAACTGATGAAGACAAAAACGTTTTTGCCCCACCCCGCTTCACAGAATACTGATAACAAGATGAAACTTTCAGAAATGGTAATGTTTAAATGTGCATAATATTTACAAGAATTTTTGTAAACTCAGCGCAAATATTTGGGAAGATATAAAGGTTTTCTTAAAAAATCTCAAATTTTCCCACCTGTTTTTTGCTTATAACATGCAGAGTTTTCTGTTATATTATGCGAAACTTAAAGAAAAGATGACAGTATGTTAGAGAAGCATTTGTGTAAAACTTTGAAAAAGAATTGTTGAATATTACAGGAATTTTGAGCATTTTTAGTAAATAGTGTTTTACTGCGCATGCGCGAAACATAGTGTAATTTTTCTTTCACAACTTTAAAGCCAGATATATAGGGAAACATATATAAAAAATTCAGTTCAATATCATTAGTATTCAAAAAGATATCGGCATTACAACGAGCAGAATTTAAGCTCCTGTCGAAGAGAAGCTAAAAGATGAGGGGTTGTACACAAATTAATATTTTTTAAACTTATATCTTAAAATAGTTATATTGAATTATATAGCGGTTAGAATTTGCTGCATACCCATGAACACTTATCAATTACGTGCATAACTTAAATTCCAGCTAATTAGGCACTATAAATAACAAAAATTTTATTACTTTAATTATATTATTTACGTGATTATTAACAAGTTACATATTACAATTTTACGAACAAACGATATTTTTAAATATATTTATTTTATGGCGAAACGATTTTTTATCGAATTAATTTCTTTTCTTAAAATATTTTAATAATTCTACATATATATTTTTTTATTCGTTACGAATATTAGATGTGTTCATGGGTATTCAGCAAATTCTAACCACTGTACAATTCAATATAACTATTTAAGGATATAAGTTTAAAAAATATCAATTTGTGTACAACCCCTCATCTTTTAGCTTCTCTTCGACAGGAGCTAAAATTCTGCTCGTTGTAATGCCGATATCTTTCTGAATACTAATGATATTGAACTGAATTTTTTTATATAAGTTGCCCTATATATCTGGCTTTAAAGTTGTGAAAGAAAAATTACACTATGATTCGCGCATGCGCAGTAAAACACTATTTACTAAAAATGCTCATAATTCCTGTAATATTCAACAATTCTTTCCCAAAGTTTCACACAAATGCTTCTCTAACATATTGTCATCTTTTCTGTAAGTTTCGTATAATATAACAGAAAACTCTGCATGTTATAAGCAAAAAACAGGTGGGAAAATTTGAGATTTTTTAAGAAAACCTTTATATCTTCCCAAATATTTGCGCTGAGTTTACAAAAATTCCTGTAAATATTATGCACATTAAACATTAGCATGTCTGAAAGTTTTATCTTGTTATCAGTATTCTGTGAAGCGGGGTGGGCCAAAAACGTTTTTGTCTTCATCAGTTTGTAGACGGCCCCCTAATTGCTCTCAGGACCGAATCTTCAACGTAAAATGTGAGTTATTGTCTATTCTTTACATGTCCGAAGTTTAAAGGCAGTCGGTTAAACCATTCCGGAGAAATTCTAAAAAATGTGAAATTCTGCAAGTGTCCGGATACTTTTGGGCATATAGTGTATATGTGAATGCGATAACTCAGAAACTCAATAAACTATATAGATGAATATCAGCATATGACTTTTAGCTTCAAATTATAGGTATGTATCAAAGTTTGGACAAGAAATTTGCCCTGAGGTTTTGATGAATTTCGACGTTTCAGACCTTCCTGAGACAGACAAAAACTTCAAAGTATCAAAGTTTGGACATAGTCGCTGAAAGGAAAGAGATTCAAAATGCATACTAGATTCCGTTCACTATACTACGAAGATAAATACAAAACGTGTCATGTTGTGTAAATACATGAAAAAGTTATGTGGAGTACACCCGCTTCGGGTTTTCTTTCTGTGCATCTTGTTTCACTTTACCGACATTTTATTATCAAACTTGAAGTTTACCAAGTTTTGCACATTGGATAATAATGATAAAATATCCCGATAAGTAAAGCATCATAAATAAAGTGTGAAGCGAAAAATTTATTTAAGGCAAAGCTTCTTAATTTTATTTTCTACTCGAGATTTTTTTGACTTTTCGATTGAAAGAAAGCAAATTTAACCAATCCATTTACACACTAAAAATTGTTTTGCAACTCTAAATGATTAAAAAAAAATTAAAAAAAGACAATTAAACATTCATTTGTAACGAACAAAAAAATCAGTTATTTAATGGGAGTCTATAAAATTCGTGTGTAATTTAAAATAGTTAGAACTTCGTTAGAGTATATGTGAAGAAGGAATCTGTAAAAATGTTTAGAAAGTTTGATATATCTAGTTCTTTTTTCCTTTTCGTTTCTTTCTTCTCTTTTATATTCCTTTGCTTTATTTTATAGAAATTTAACTTGAAACTTACTTATTTTTACAGACTTTTCTCTTCTTTGTCTTAACTACAAGAGAAATTAACTTATGACCATTGCTTGACTGAACTAAAATCTAACATTGGAACCCAAAGAAGATTTAACATCCAGTGCAGGGAAGTATCAGCACACAGAAGTGGATGGAGAAAAGCAAAGAATCCACCCACAGAGTTTACAATTTATTTTTCTTTCCAGTCAAATAACAGATCAATAGTGGTTCTGAAAATTATTTAATTTGCCATTTAATTTCTAAAAATAAAACTTTTAAAGAGCAAAATGCAAGATATTTCTAAACCTATTTTAAATTTAATTGTACACGAACTTAATTGACATCCTGGATATTTATTTTGAAAATTTCAAAATAAATATTCAATGCAATTCTTCAATATTTGAATGAAATACAGTAAGGCCCCGTTTATACGTCTTTTAAGGGACTGACGTAAAACGACGTATAAATGAAAACACGTATAATCGGAATTTTAATAAACAGCTTTCATTGTTACAAATTTAATGCTGTTAACGCCAATTCATTTAAAAGTATTAATTTTAAGGCTTTGTAATATAGTACTAATATATTACTGTATAATGTTGAAAATAATAATGAAATTTTAATAATTAAACATTTTTCATAACAGTGAGAAAAATCACACGTTTATTCCATATCTCTAGTACTAATTATTTGTATATTATACGATTGATGTGCATACAAGTAGACGTTTAATAAAAAAAAAACTCGTTAATTTCGTCTGACGTGCGATTGTCTGTGAGTATTAAGTATAACATTAATAATCGAATTATGTTCATTGAATGTTTCTTCATTCGTGTTTTGCCAGATAAAATAAAGTTTGAAGTGTTTCAATGGAGTCCATTGGTCTTTAAAAGAAAATCGAATAACTTCTTCACATTCTTCTTTAGCATGTTATCCACCCTCCTTTCTAGTAAAAGATAAGAACGGAGAATTAATGAATGAGGCAGAAAATTTGCGCATTTTAGAAAGTGGGAAAAACGACTTGTAACCGAAGCTTTTCGTCTTATAAACGAAGTACTTTATCATTACATTAAACTATTTGAATTCCAATATAACAATGAAAAATATTGTTGCAAATCAGATTTAAAATTATTTTTAAAAATTGGTTAAAATTAGCGTAAATACTGCACGGCAGTTAAATTGATATCATTGGATGATTAAAAGATGATATATTAGTTATGGATGTGATTATATATTTTCGGAAGTTATCGTGGGCAAAACGCCAAAATTTCGCTTAATTTTTACTGAAATAAATTATAATTAAAGATTATAAAAAATGTTTTTTGAGGTTCCCATTGCCACCCTCCAAAGTATGCGAGTATATATGTTCCAAATTTATAACTCTATGACCAACAGTCTGCCCTGTAGAGCGCAATCAGAGAGAGACGCACACACATCCGCTTTTATTATTAGTAGAGATTACAGCTATTCCTATGTTTAAGACGAGCATCGCGAATGACCAGAAGCGAAGTCCAGTGTCATGCGGAAATCTATTGCCCCTCTCACCTCGCAGGGAATCCTCCATTGGTTAGCGGCGGGCAGGAGAGATTTAAAAGCACCTTTGGAGTCGGAAATCATGAGTCGAGGTTAAACACAACTCATTGATCACAAGACGTGTAATCCGGACAATTTGTTGCGATCTCACCCTCCAGGGAGCCGCTGCTATTAGCTGCGACGCTTGATTGAAATGTATGGCTGGGAACGGATGATTATGGGGGGATGAACGTCTCTTAACCCTTACTTATTCACTCGCGTCAGTTCCGCTTCCCTAACTACAGGCTGCTGGTACTTTTTTGTGAAAAAACTAGGCAAGAATATGTAGGAATTTTTTTCCAAGAATATTTTTGAATAAAACCGTCGATTTTTATTTCCAAGGCCTTTTGTGCATAATTAAATATCTAATCATTTAGTGTGAGAAATGATTTGCTCCAATTTCAGAGACTGTTTTGGAACTTTTCATATTTGATGATTCCAAGTGATAATTCTAAGTTTTGTTTTAGTGAAAAATTGAATATTTGTTGAGATTAAGTTAGTGAATATTTATTTGGAACTTTTTAAAGAATATTTTAAAATAAAACCGTCGGTTTTTGCTATTAAGATCTTTTCTGAATGATTATACATCTAAGATTTAGTATGAGAAATGGTTTGTTTTAATTTCAGAGACAGTATACTGTTTTAGAATTTTTCATATTTGACAATAATTGCAAATTATATTTTAGTGAAAATTTTAATATGAATTAAGTTAAAATTAGTTAATATTTATTGTCTATTAATTATTGTATTCTGGTATATATTATATTAAAATATTTCTAAAATTGATGTATTTTATTATAAATTTTAAATAAACTTGCTTAAATAGTTTATGTAATTGCTCTCGACTTCTGATCAGGGTTCATATTTGGAATTTTTTTATCGAAAAGTTTCAAATCTGGATATTAATGCAAACTAATTTTGTCTAAAAATCGTTAGATAGTCTATTTTGGAAATATTAAGCTGCAATCAAATATAAAGCAAAAAATTGTTCTAAATTGTCATTACTCCATAATCAGATATTTGTTTATTGAAAAATATTACTCTGACGTTTTACTTCCCATCTACTAAAGTGTTAATAAGACTGTTCTTTCAAGTGGATATAAAAGACTGCGAAGGTTAATCAACCCTTTCGTGTGCCTCTCTCTTTTTGGAAGATAATCAAAATTATCTTTGGAAAACAAAGTTTTATTTTTTCAAATAAGTCCTCAGACCAATCCTGATGTATATCGCCCAAAATTAGGGTCTTGCAGTTCCTTCGAAGAAGAAGAAAATTCAATAATTGAAAACATGATACTAAAATTTATGACCAATGCCACATGGTACATTAGAAATGACGTCATCCCCTCGGATCTCAAAATTGAAACATTAGAACAATACATTGTTCATCTCTCTAGAAAATTCTTCACCAGAAAATTCATCACCAAATAATCTCACAGCCTATCTAATATTAGTCATAAAGAATAATAGTGTGTGTGTGTGTGTGTGTGTGTGTAATCATAGATATTCTTACTCAACCACTTAAATGGCTACTTTCACTTAAGCCTTCATAGCCTAACTTACATTGCAGTCAAACTAATTATGATATCAAACATTCTCTTTTTTAAAATTCTCTTTAACAGTTCTTGAAGTTTCTAAAGCTTTTTTCCGATTTTAATGCACTCTCTGATTCCGTTAAAAGGCTTCAGCATCAAATTTAGATCTTCGAATTATCATCATCAATATTATTTTCCTTAAAAATATATTATTTCCTTAATATATTATTTTATTATCCTTCACATTTCAAGCGAACTGATAATAATGCTAATTTAAAGTACTGGTCTCATTCCGAGTAGAGGTGATCTTTGTTTTTTTTTTTTAACTTTTTAACGAGACTCGTTCTTTTCGGCAAAGTGCCGCCATTGAAAGTAAGCTCGAACCAAATCGTGTGGTTAGTTTTCTGTTTCGGTGTCTTATATCAGAGCAGCAAAAACTTAGGATACTTTTGCATTGGAGCTGGATGTAGATGGCATTCGAAACACATCATTATATTCGTTTTATTTGACATATTACGATATTTCTTCATGAATGCCGGTCTAGGTTGCAAGACATAGCCATGATATACGCAATATAAAGTGGAACCTCAGGAATTCGAATCCTAGGATACCGAAATTTAGGATAATCCGGACATCTTTTTTTAATTTTCGAAAAAGATTTTATTAAAAAATGAAGAGAAAATAACAATTACGAATCAGAAACAAAGCTAATGTTTATTCCTAACTTAAAAGAAACATTTGAATTGGTACTTAAGAATGACTACAAAACCTTAATGAGAAGAAATAAAATCGGTTGTCTTCTTCTGATGTAAGGAACTAAACCTGCTTGGCGATGCAAATCTCAGCTAACTCTTTCACACTCTACTGCATTTGGTAAATCAAGAATATTTTATCGAATTTTTTGGAATCCGAACAGAAGTCAACCCCAATTAGATCAGATTCCCGAGTTTCTACTGTACTACAATTTAAATTTAATTGCTCATATTAGAAATATAAGACGTCTAGTAAATGGAATCAAAATATCATATACAATTTAAAAATTATACTTTATAAATATCGAATAAATTTGATTTGCAAGTTCATTTCAAAAAGATTTGAAAACTACGAATCATTAAGATTTTGTCAAAAGTATTTAAATGGATGAAAATTTCAAAATTTTCTGCGCCAGACCACACACACTGTAGATGTCGAAATGATTATTTACACAAAGGCATATTTTCGATGTTACGCTTGTTTATCTTTGGAACATTTCCAAAACATGAAAGTTTTCAAAAATAATCATTTTTCTTGGACCGTATTCTTAGGACACGAACGTCACATACTTTTTGCGCATCTCACCGAAAGTAATTTGAGAATTCGTTGGAAATGAATAATGTAAATGAATATCATATTAAAAATCTCGTTTGAAACCTCTGGTCGACTAAAAGCTTTCATGAACGTTGAAAGTCAATCGGTAAAGAAGAAATTAATACTCTTTCTTTACAACTAATATCAAGCAAAATTAAGGTAAACTTAATAAAATTAGAATTAAGCTATCCATTTCAATGAAAAGCATGTTTTCATTTTTTGAAAATATGTTTTACATATGGAGAATACATAAATTTACAATGAAAATAGCTATGTTAATAAGTAAAGCGTTAGAATTTGCAATTCCACATCTTGATTCTAATTTGTTTTTTCAAATTATTTTTGAATAACATTTTATCTATGACGAACACACACTGTATTGATTTAGGCTATTGGGAAAAATACTCAAGTTCATGTTATTCTGTGCTGGACATGTTATTATTCTATCTCCTAATTTATGGAAGGATTTTTTTATAAAAATTATTAAAGTAATGACATTACCAAAAATATTCGATTCTGACAATTTCTAAGCAAACAAGGTACTAACAAAAATAGTCTTCAACTCACCACTGGAAACTTAATATTGATATTTCTCATTTTGTGAATTGAATCCTAGAATAAGTGAACACAATAAGCTAAAATGAACATTTTTGCTAGTATTTTGTTTGATAGATTCACTGCCATGGATATCAGCAAATATTTTTGCTATGGTGATAGGAAATTCTTCTCTATTGAAATAGCAGAATGCTTGAAGTTTGAATAAGAGCTTTAAAAAAGAAACTAGGCCATGTTTGGGCCTAGTTTCTTACCCCTTGGAATATTTCACATCGATAACCACTGTAAAATGCCATCTATATAAGTGTGGAAAACAGAAATAGGTGTCAAGATAGAAGGCACGTAAGATGACCAAACTGTATGAACTTCAACCCGAGATGCTCTGCATAGGAGGAAAAAGAATATAGGATGTGGCTTAGATCATATAAAATGAAACAGAGTCTTATTAAAAATATTAAATTAATTCTAAAAAATTTGCAAAAAAACAAAAAACTAACAGGAAAAGCTAAAGAAAGATCAACAATTTAAGTAATAGCAAAATATATTATATCTTAATACGAGGGTAAGTCATTAAGTAAGTCACCATGATAATCACTTGGAAACAATTTTATTTTTCAACATAATCTTCACCAATGTTGATGCACTTATACCATCGTTTTATCAGCTCCTTAGTTCCAGATGCACAAAATTCTTTGGGTTGCTGTCTCATCCACAGTAGGACTTCGTGTTGAACGTCGTCATCATCTGCAAAGTGTTTGCCTCCAAGATATTATTTCAGTGGACCAAACGGATGAAATCGTTTGGGGCTACGTTTGGGATGTAAGGTGGATGCTTTATCACTGACCATGGTAAATTAGTTTTTCTTATCTTTTGTGACTTGCTTAATGACTTACCCTCGTATTCTTTCTTTTACTCTTTACAGACTAGGCACTCAAATTGACCATATTTATTCAGTGCTTATTTAAATTAAGAGTTTATTTCAGGAAATTTTTTAGAGAAAAAATAAATTCATAAAACTCAACCCAAATTTGAACAAACGTAATCTTGGTAATCAATATTTTCATATCTTGCTAAGTTTTTCACTTGTTCAGTTTTTCATGTGAGAGAAAAACTTTTTTTAGAAGGTGCATAAGTTCCACAAAAAAAAAAAAAGAAATTATGATGCGGAACTCTGTTCTTATGAAAATATGAATAGTGAGATACTAGAGTGATCCTATTCTATACATAGTAAAAAGTGGAAAGGAGAATTATCTGAAAATCGAAACTAATTAGTCAGTTTTTAATTTTTTATTCATTTGAACTATGTACTTATAAATAAAAAAATCGAGACTATATGGGTTATTTTATTCAAAGTCAACAAAACCCCAAGACATCTGCTCACTTTACACTTAAATTACTTTAAACTGTATTGCAGGATTTGTCTGTCAGTTTTGCCCATGAGAAACTGTGATAAGTTTAAAAGAATAATGGAATATCTTCTTCGCATAATAGATTTTCTTCTAACAATCGACTGCAATCTGATAATTGAAAATAGGCTACTAAGTGTTTTGACTAAAAAGAGCTTTTCCTCCGACAGACACATCTTGTTTCAAGTTAGTTCTTTTATATCAAGAAATTTTTTTTAAAAAAAATGTGTCACGTCTTTAAAGATATTCGATATGGTTTGTCTAGGTTAAAATTTCCAGAAAAATAAAAATAATGAAATAGCATCTATGTAAGGTATTTGAATGAATGTTATACGAAATCACATGATCAGGATTTTAGTATAACTGCAATCACTCGAGTAAACACAAGAAACAAATGCGACATATTTTTTGTTAAACCTGCAGGATATGAATCGCTCGATTTCAAAAGGGGACTTCTGACATCTAGCAGGGAACTACTATATTGATGTTCAAAGAAATCTTTTTCTAACATCACATGGAAACTTTGCTGTTTCACCACAAGAGGGTTGTGAATGGCAGAAGTGCCGTTTTAACACCAAAGATGCATTCACCTTCATCAAATTAAAAGCGAAAATAAAAATGTAATTTCGGCCAAGAATGCAGAAGTCCCCTTTTAAAGTCAAACGGTTCATATTGTAGCCTTTTTAAAAAAAATGTACAAAGTAGCTTTAAAATTGTAAAAATGTAAAAGCTACATTTTACAATGTTAAAGCTACTTTGTAAAGTTTTAACTAGCAGCATAGTTTTTCATATTGTACACTAAAGGACAGGTCTGTAACAAGTTTGGACCTTCAAGATTTTTGAATTAGCATTAGAAGTTTTCGTTATCTTTTAAAATATTATTTACCTCTTCTATTCATAATTTTTCTATTCTTTAATTTATGCATTGGAGTGCTTTTTAAATGATTTTTCCTCATAATATCTACAGTCTTACTGATAATTACTCCCGAAGGCGCTATATATAATTGTGCTCCATATTATCTATCATGCTATCTAAGAAAGCATTAGTAAGTTGGATTTCAAATTCCATATTCTGAACCGTAGATAGATTGCCGCAGATCTATTAAATTAATTCCAGAGAGAGTGACAATACATCATTACAAAAAATAAAGAGTTATTTTAACACAAACTATTTGTCAGTCCAGCGTTCTACGTCCAACCAAAATCTTTAGATATATTTTGTATTAAAGACACCTGATTATATTATATATTTAGTTTTAAAATATCTTCTGCAAAACCACTAAAAACAAACACACTCATTACTTGTTAATAACTAACTCAGTAGACAAAAAAAGAACTGCGACATTAATCATGATTCTATTATAATATATGAAAAGCTCACTATGAACTTCCTGACATAATTTTTTGTTATATATTTTTTTTATAAAATAAGGAGTTAACACGATAAATATTGTAAAAAATAGGCAGCAATGACGAGTCGCACTTAAATTTTATTTTCATCAAGGGATTTTTCGTTTCATCTTCGTATTTTAAACATAATTTTGAAAAAATAATAATTTTGAAAATATAATAATTTTGAAAAAAGTTGACTTCTTCTAATATATGACTAACAAAATGACTTTCAGAAGCAGTTTGGGAAATTTTTTTGATTGAAGATTATACTGGCCAAAACTACATCTTAATTCGAATTTTCTTTGCAGTTTGATTTAAACAAAATGGAGGTAATTTCTCTTTGTTTATTAAATTAATAAAATTACTTACGATCTCTACAAACGACAGTATTCAAAACATAACAAATTACTATGATGCATGCTTTTTACTTTCTCTTATACGAAGTATACAAAGAGAAAGTATTGTAATCGTCAAAAAATTCGAACTCGAGATTTTGACGAATCTCCACGTTTTAGACCTCCCTGATTCCGAAAAACACAATTTTGGAATTATGTCTGTCTGTGTGTGTGTCTGTATGTGTGTCTGTGTGTGTGTCTGTGTGTGTGTCTGTATGTGTGTCTGTGTGTGTGTCTGTGTGTGTGTCTGTGTGTGTGTCTGTGAACACGATAACTCGAAAACTATTAGAGATACGGGGATGAAATTTGGTATGTGGTCTTTAAACATAATTTGTAGGTTTCTATCAAATTTTGGACAAAATCCGTCAACGGAAAGTCTGTCTGTCTGTATGTTCGGGGCAATGCGAACGCTATAACTCAAAAACTTGAAAAGCCAGATGGATAAAATTTTATACACAGTTTTATCGTCATGAATGTAGGTCCGTATAAAATTTTGGGCCAAATCCGTCAAAGGGTTGACTGTCTGTTGGTCTGTATAATCGCATACTTTTTCAGTTTTGAAACTAACCCCCTGCGCATGCCTACTAGTGGCAATGCCTGTGCAAGGAAGGGACGCTCCGAAACTTGGCAGTTTGCCAAAAACAAATTCTGGAGTGATTTTGTAAGGAAGCAAACATTTAGGGAGTCTCGCCAGGTCCTGTTGCGCAAAAGAATGAACAGAGGATTTGAATTTGTTTTGATCCTTCAAACCACGCGTGGTTCCAACTTTGGTTTACTTGCGACGGAAGTTTATTTGACGTCTTTTATTATTCTAGTTTTCTCCACATGTGTTAGGAGTATACGAGAAAGTTTAGGGGAGACCACTCCCGCTGGTTGTAAGTATATCTGATATGCAGATGTTATGGTCTTTGGATTGAAATAATTAATTCTAGATTTCAGTGAATTATTCCAGTTTGATATCTAGAGTATATCTGTATTACAGTACTTATGCAATCAGGTAAGAACTAGGTCAGATTTTGAATGAATCCCTTCAATTCTGGCACTTCTTAAGAGTGAAAGAAAATTAGAAATCAGGATTGTTTCTTTACACATTTTTATTTTACTTTTCTTTTTTCGTGTGTGTAAAGATGAAATTTCGTCACCTATTTTTTACTCACTTCCTGAAGAGATAGAATTTTCAAATTTTGCACACTTGTTTGTATGATGACAAAACATTTTTTAAATATTTTCAGAATTTAATTATCAGTGAATTGTTTAATTTAATTAAATTTTATTCCGAAGAAGAGACATATATGTTATTGAATTTGAGAAAAATGTTTATAATATGCCATAATTTTTATAATAATCAATTATAAATTAAAAACAAAAGCATAAGAAATAATTAAAATAAAAAAAATCAATCTTTTAGCAGACTAATCAAAGTATGTTTTTAAAAACTATATTATATTATATTATATTATATTATATTATATTATATTATATTATATTATATTATATTATATTATATTATATTATATTATATTATATTATTTTATATTATTATTTTGAATCAAAATGCTTAGTATCAATAAAAACAGAAAGACGAGGAAAGCAAAAAAAAGCATTTTCTTTATAGTCGAAGACAACTCAGTTTGACAGTAGGCAGAAACTTAAGAGTGGACTAATTACAGTTGCATTATATTTGCTTGAGGGCTATGGATAAAGTTTCATAAATCTAAGCATTTTTAAATTTAAATGGAGTTTTATTACATAGAAAATGGTCTATCGATGTTTGAAAATAAATTCTGTTCAAATACATCAATTGCTGTTAAATTTCTCACGATTATATTGTTAAAAACGTGTAATGTCGCTTCCCCGCAATCTTAGTCTTATGGTTGGAAAGAGATATTTATAGAGCTATTTTAGGATGTCAGAGGTAGGTCAGGCCAATGCCCCCAAGACCTTGGCGACAAACTTGGTGACCATTTGGCGACTTTGGCGACAAAATGGGATCTTGAAAATGCTTGAATTTTTGTCCTATCTCTAGTAGAAACGGAGATATAGAGAATGTACTAGACGATTCTGTCTGACGTCACATCCTGTCGGAAAATGTATAAAAACCCGGAGTTGCTGGACGAGTGAACGTCTTTGGAATGTGTTTGAAGGTCTTTGAATCTCTTTGGAATTTTGTCCGCAGTACGAACTGATAAGCTGATGGACGCCTAACGGTATTGAAAGTTCTGTTACTGTTGTTATTATTGATTTGCTGTCTGCTTGTGTTGCTAATTTGTGCAAATGCTGTTTTTTCCGTGATTCCCGTTCTTCGAATTTCTGGAATATTCGTTAAATAAAGCATCGTTCTCCATTATCCTGCTTGTTTGACTGTTTTCACCATACACCCAAAAGACGATTTTCGCAACAATATTCAAGACTATTTTATTGAGCTTAATGATAGATTGCATGGTTTTTTCCCCGTATCGTGAATTTAAGTTGTCACTGATTACAGTTGCCTTTCGGATGTGCGAATAAAGCCAGAGAATGTTCTGAAGTATATGGATTCCTTAAATATCATGTTTAGGTATAGATTACTAACTTTTTTCAGATTAGACGCAGTTATAATATGTTTTCTAAAATTAGAGATGCTATAAATCATCAACTTAAATTAAAATTATTTCACAAATTGATGTGATTTAAACCAGAAAAATTATAAAAGCTTCACAAGCGGTTGAAATAGCATAAAAAGTTAATGTTAGATAACTTAACGGTGCTTCTTTTATTTATGTTCTTTAAAATTATTTTGAAATTCATTATATTTTTAAGAACTCATTAAGAACTCATTGTCTTGTTACATTTCTTAAGAATTAGAATAAATATGAATATAAATGCATTTTAATTAGCAGTTTATGTATAAAATTTCCATACTGTATTTATATATTCAATTAAGTAGAATTCACAATTATATGATTTTCCGGTGAAAAACATACTTGTATTAGTTGGACAAAAGGAAAGAATAGCGATTTTCGAAATCACACTTTCCACTTCAGTTCTAGAATTTTACTTTCAATTTTATCATCCGATTTCTGAGAAGAATCTACGTTTCATATGAAACAGATGGGCAGTTCATTAAAAATGGTTTTTTAATAATATGACTTTTTTTATTCCCCCTTTTTTATAAAAGAGTCATGCCATTGAATATCTCTGAGAAAAAGGCAGTTGCAATGCCTGTCAACCTCGAGAATTATCAGCGATATAAAGTATATGATCGTCTGCTGCCATAGAAACCAGACTTAGCCCATTTTTCATAGGTGATGCCTAAGAAATTCATTTACTATTGGTAAACTAAGCTATAAATAAAAAGGACATTTCTACGCCATCTTTTCTCAAAATATGATATCCTTCTCAATATCAAAAACCACAATGCATATATTGTACCACTGCATGTTCTCCAAGTGTACAAAGATATACGAAGGTTTGCCAAAACATTCGGATAATATATCTGTAGAGCTCCAACAGATGGTACCATAGTTTTATGATACCAAAGCTTGAAGATATTGTACCAGTGTCTGTCCTCCAAATGTACAAATATATACGAAGGTTTGCCAAAAAATTCGGATAATAGATCCGTACAGCTCCAATAAATGGTACCATAGTTTTATGGTACCAAACTTTGCAGATATTGAACCAGTGCCTGTTCTCAAAATGTACAAAGAAATACGAAGGTTTGCCAAAAAAATTCGGATAATAGATCCGTAGAGCTCCAATAAATGGTACCATAATTTTATGGTACCAAAGTTCGCAGATATTTAACCAGTGCCTGTTCTCAAAGTGTACAAAGAAATACGAAGGTTTGCCAAAAAAATTTGGATAATAGATCCGTAGAGCTCCAATAAATGGTACCATAGTTTTATGCTTGCAGCGATAATGAGTGGCAATCCTGACAAGGAATTGTCTGCCCGTCTGTGTGCATCTGATCATAATAATTCAAAGGCTCAACGAACCGGATAGATAAAAATTTTGCATGTCGTTTTAACACCAAATTGTCGATTTGTATCAAATTTGGACTAAATCCATCAGAGGGTTGAATGTCTGAAGGTGTCTCGATCCTTGTATGTGGAAAAACGACAACATAAAAACGTAAGCTAGCTAAATTATTGAAATTTGGTGTGTGGTCTTGAAACCAATATTGTATATCTGTGTCAAAGTTTGAACTCAGTTGATGAAAAGGAAGAAATATAAATTGCATATTCGATTCTAATATGACAAAGCTAAACCCAAAACGTGCTATATTATAGAAGTATACGAGAAAGTCAAAGGGAGAACACTCACGCTGGTTTTGGTTTCAATTCTTAGATTTTACGAACTTTTTCTGTCTTTGTACAACCCTAGATGGACGTGTTTAGCTGGTTCAGAATCATTGAATGAAGGGGAAAATAATAATAATGGCAGTAAACTAGAAAAATATTGAAGATAAAAAATATGTAACAATTTGTTTTTCATTTTTTGAATCCCATTTTAAAGAAGTAAGTATTCTAAAATTATTTCAGGAAAATTATTTTAGTCGGTTGCATAGAATTGCATAGAAATTTCGGATCTTCCGGATGAATAATATTTTTCTTGAGAAATCAATAGATTGTGAAATATTTCTTCATCATTATCAACATTTAATTGGAAGCTAAACATAAATCTTTGTTTCATATTTTGTTGGCAGGAATGTTTAACTTACTGCCAAGTCTTTATCACAATAATTTATTCCTTATCATTAATTATACCTAATTCAAGAGCTATATTTGCTATTTTCTATAATGGCATGCATTCAATAGAATTGTTAGTATTTAAGAAAAACTATTTTAGAAACAAGAGTATAATTTCAAGGAATATGTCGAAAATGATTATTTAACAGAAAAATGTTGAAAATATGAATCTGAAACAATAGGCAAATAAAACTACAAAACAAACTCTCATGCCACGTTCCGCTTCCTTCCAATATAAGTACGCTGTTTTCAAGCAAAATGCTTTATACATTGATATATTGAAGATACATAGATTGTATACATTTACATTGCATGTATCTTCAAGTGGATACATGGGACGAAGGGTTTAAGGGATGTGTCAAACTCTAAACCATTCAGCATCACTTATAACATTTTATTTAATAGAATTGGGAAAGGGACTAGTATTTGAATATTTGTGGAAAGTTCGCCATTATCGTAAAAGTTTGATTCTTTAATGATTTAATCGCCGAAACACGCCATTAATCCAGGTTAAAAACAAGAAAATATCATTTAATTCTTTGGCATATAATGACGTGTATTGTGCATGGAGCTTGCACGATTTTTTAAAATCTTTAACCCTTAAAAGCCTAAAATTTAAAAATATTTTTAACTTTCATTTCTCGAATAAAACATGAGAAAAATACTTTAAAAATCCTATTTTCTTATAATATGATTTATGGCTAAAAAGCAATTTGTTACCAACTGACAACACTGGGATTTCTTTCAGAAAATATTTCCTTGATAAAATTCCATAATATTAAACGCAGATGAATTTTAATAACTAATAATACGGATAAAGAATTTCCTTCAACATTGTAGAATAAAATATGGTACTCTCAAGCGTACAAACAAAGCAGAAAAAGATTCAGCTTCAATTGAAAAACATCAATTTATTTTTATTTTTTATCGGCACTCAGTCTGCATCCATTGTAAATTGATTTAATAACATTTTCAGTATGTATCCTATTGGCAGCAACAGGCATTAGAGCTTCAGTCTTATTCTGAAGATTTTAGAAGACAAAATTGGTATGTTTCTTAAAGGCAACACTGGGCATTTAAGGGTTAAATCTATAATCTGATCAAAGTTGCAATTAATTTAAAATACAAAATTCACTTGGACACGTTTCGGTATTTTAGAGGTCATTTTTTCATTCTTATATTGATTGAAATAACAATAAATGCCCTAATTATGATGTGTCATATGATTAAGAAGTTAAATAAAACCATAGGTCACGGGATAAAAGTTTGAGTTCGCAAAATCTAGATTTAATTAAATTGCCGCTAAATTTAAGAAAATGAACCTGGAATTAATAGTTTTATTTTCCAGTCTAAGACCACTTTTTAAAACTAAATGCTTTTTGAATTATCTGACTTGCAAGACATACACCCGTTTTAAAAATATTTAAGTTTTAATAAAATAAAATAAATTTTCTAAGATATCCTATGTATCTAAATGGTGACCATTGAATGCCATTTTTCCAATCAAAACCTAATGTTTCTCTACTAATCGTTTTTTATAATTTTGTATTTATGTTTTCCCAAAGTCATTAAGTTTTCATGATGTTTTTGCATTGAATCATAAAGCAGGGAAAGGCGTTAATGTTCCTGATAATATCTGATATTTCAAAAGTAATTAATGGATTATGAAAAAGAATCTTGAACAGAAAAAACTTCCGTAGCATTACATGAAAAAGTCAAATTTCACTTATAAAAACATTCTGCTTTCTAAGCATATCTCTTATTTTGTTCTTTAATCCTTAATGTGCAGAAAGTACTATAAAAATATTCTTGTCTTGGATGTAGGCTCTTTGCCAAAAAAAGATGCATCATTTCATGTTTTTTCCAAGAGATTAACGATAAAATAAATATCAAATTATTTCCAACTCTCCCTGGAAAAAAATTTCTAACAAGTCAGATATTTTCGAATTATTAATTTCAAATTATCATTAATCACATTCAAAGGGGAAAAAACTGCACATTTCATATAACAGTAAAAATTCTCATGTGGCTTAAAATTTGACGATATCAAATTGTACAGATTTAAAGAAGAATTTTGCGAACAATAAACCATCGTTTATACATTTCTAATTAATACGTCGTTTCATCACAGTCCCGATTTATTCGTAACCATGCGAAGCTTCGGTTATACGTCGTTTTCCAACTTTCTAAAATTCACAAATTTTCGGGGAAAAGTTAACATCCTTTTCCTCCCAGCCATTTCCATATAAGGGCCTACATGCATGCACATAGATAGTATGAAATAAGAAATGTATAATTAGTTGTCAAGATATGCACAATAAATGTAGGATTTTTCTTCACTTTTATGATAAATGCTTCATTTTTAAATTTCTTTAATTTTTTCAATTCTATGTAGTAGTATACTAGTATTATCTTAAAAATCTTTAAAATAATTACTTTTAAATTAATTTGCATTAGTAGCGTTTAATTTGTAATAATCAAAGTTGTTTAGTAAAATTTCGATTCTACGTCTTTTCATTTATACGTCGTTTTACTTTGGCAGGAGTGTTCACAACGTTTTGCCTAAAGTCAAGACAACTCCTACTCCATGGCAAAGGCCCGAAATAATGTTGGTCACGGTCCATTTCCCACATATCTTAAACGATTCAACATCAGAAACAGCGATTCCTGTGGCTGTGGAAACCTGAGCAACCCCTTATACTATGCTACAAGCTGCATGTTTACAACCTCATACTACCTTACAAAACCGTCAGTTGACCTAGAACCACTTTGGTGGAAAGGAGTTATGAACAACAACAATTCTAGGGCGAAAATCAGAAAACTTATCCACTTTGTCGCGGAGAACGAAACACTTTTTTTCTAAAAGATGGCGACAATAACTAGCCGCAGACTCAATTAACCCTAGGTACTCATCTTCTCTCTTCTCCCATACATAAGGCACCACCCTCTCAAATTCAACAACACAAAGACTTGAAGGAACTAACAGTTAAATTACTAAATATCAGGTTGAATAAAAAGTTTTCCGCCAAATTTTTTTTATTTTAAAATCATAAATACGTACAAAAACACCAAAGCTAATGAGGATAGTAATCTCCGTTCAAATCTACAATCGTCTGCCAACGTTTTGGCAACTTTTCAATCCCTTCTGCGAAGAGCTGTGGCGTGCGCGAGTACAGAAAGAGATGGACCTCATTTATGACTTCCTCATTTGAATTGAAGATTGCGCCGTCAAGATGCAACTGCAGATGTGAAAACAGATAGAAATCCGAAGGGGCCATGTTTGGGCTGCATGGTGGATATTGCATCAAATCCCACTCCAGCTTGTAGAACGTCCAGCCGGTCATCGTACTAGAATGTGGCCGGGCGTTATCTTGACGAAAGAGAACTACCTTCCTTATTAACTCGTTTCTTCGTTTTTCGCGAATGCCATCACGAACTTTGATTAGCATGTTGCTGCATATTGCACTGTTGATAGTCTATCCGCTTTTCAGGTATTCTTTTTAGATAATTCCTCGACAATCCCATCAGATACAGAGAAGCACCTTCTTGTTCGGGCTCTTCTTGCAATCGAGCCTGCTGATTCCCCAGGTGCTGACCACCCTCCTTTACAGCCTGTATTGTTGTAGTACACCCATTTGTCATCTCAGGTCACAATTTCTTCCCTAATTTTCTCTTTCCTTTGATCTCTGAGCAGAGCCAAACAGGCCGCATTTTTCTTGAGCTTGTCTTAAGCAGTGAATTCGTGAGGCACCCAGCGGTTGAACTTAAACGTTAGATTTATGCGTTTCAGAGCTTTAACTATTGTTTTTTGGCAAACGTGAAGCTCTAACGCAATAGTTCGTGTTGAAACATTTCTGCCTTTATCAATGATTTGCTTTAACTACTCAGAATCAACTTCAATAGGGCGGCCAGAACGTGGTTCATCTTCAATGTCGAAATTTCCAGCTTCAAACTTCCGTAATCAAATTTTGACTGTATCGTAAGAAACCGTATTGATGCCTACGCACATTTTTTGGTGACATTCAGTCGCACTGATTTTGTTACGGAACTCATAGTACAGGGATGGCGAACCAATGGCACGCGTGCCATCAGTGGCACGCGACACAATATTTTGGGCACGCCACAGATCACAAAGTTCACTATGAAGCATTGACAGTACTATTTGACGGCACGTCTATGACCTCATTAAACATTTTTTTAGAAAAAATGGCACGTTGATACATAAAGGTTCGCCACCCCTGTCATAGTACATAATCGTTCTGATCTGTTGACGTGATAACTCAAATTTAAATACTTTTTTGACGCACAAGGTAATAAATTTTTAACAAACAAATTACACAGTCGTGTAGTTCCAATTTTCAGCTTTCGAATGCAAAACACCATTTGTGGAAAGGCTAACAAACACAGAAATGACAGCTGTTGGCGCGGAAGTATCTCCCCTTGGCCGAAAACTTTTTACTCAACCTGATATTATATTCTTTTGTTCTAAATGTCCTCTTTTTGTATCCTTATATAGAAAATCTTTTTTTTTGCTCTGGCTTTATCAATTTAGTTTCACGCACACCCAACCAACCGGCAGGGAACCGGTTGGTTGGTCCTGGCTCCGAGTTCTGGGGTATGCTGTAGCGCTAAGTTAAGTTCTTTAAAAGACATATAAACATTGCTTTACTATATTACTTTAATTTTTAATGGGCTCTATGCACATGAAGTGAATATCATCACGCTTGCTATCTAACTGCACAACGTCTGTCGTTGTGTCTTTCCGTCACGGCCTGTTTCGTCTTGCAAGAAGTGTAGCGGATTTCAAAATCGGCGATGTCCGCTGTATGCGTATCACCTGATAGTACGAATTTACCTTTTATGTTATAGACAAAAAGTGAGGAAATTCATTTTATTAAGGAGAAAATTCAGAAATAACACTATTTGTAGCCTTTACACAAATTATGTTACCGAAAGGTGAATAATGATCTTAGTGAATTGTAGTTTCTAGTAACTGATAACTTTTTTGATAGCTTAAGCTAAGCAACCTTTAATACTTTCCTGCCTTAAAATTTCAGTTGCTAAAATTTTTTAGTTTATGAATTCAAAATGTTTCTATTATTTTTCATGATGCTATGAATTGCTTACTTCGTCAAATGAGGAAATTTATGGGTGCCGAGACCTTTCAGCAGAAAATTTTTTCACAGCGATTTAAGCCGGCTGTGTGACCACCCTCCAAAGTATTCTCTTAAATTTTAAGATTTCCAGTCAGAGATAAATACGCCAACATTCATTGTCCAGGGTTATTCAAAACAGTTGCACCAATTGCAAATGGTTACAACCTCTCAGGAAACAATGATTGGAAGAAAAATTTCAACGCAAAGTAAAAGGGAACTTAAAATTTTGTTTTCTTAGGTAAATAACTGCCATATGTCACTATCCTTATTCATAAGGGCAACATCCATGTGTTTGGCCATTTCATAATCGTGTGAAGTATTCTCTTAGCGTACCTTCAGTTCGTTTACTATTGCTCGCAAAGGAGGCGTTAAGACTGAGTCTAAGACAAATCCCAATGAATTGAAGACATACAAAATAATTTAAGAAGCTTTAAATAACCACATGCAGCATATGCATGAGGCTATTGAACGCTCATCGATGGCCACGAACATACAAGTGATCCAGGGACATCTTCGTGGAAAACGTCACTGGCGTCAGCCAGTATTCAGATCCTGCGTCTAACAGAGTGACTCCCTCCTCCCGACTGGCTGGTACTTCTGTCCCCTCGTCTGATCAGCAAGACTCTGCCCCACTTCAAGGTCACATAGGCTTCACGGTATCTGGCGTGAAATGGACTACCACACAGATGTTGCCCGTATGATAAGAGAAGTCACATAGGGCAATTATTTCGTCGCAAACAGAACTCCAAGCTGTTCCGTCTGTCTTGTCTTCAAATTCTTATTTCCAAATGTTGTTTGAAGGGAAGTTATAAACATTTGTAATTGTTGAAATTGTTTTCAATAGGTAACCCTGTATTATGAATCTTTTGGTAAATTTCAACTATTTACTTCAGATTGTTTATTATATTCCACATTTATTTCGTATACAGTAATAATAAAGTTCGCAAACAACTAAGGTCCAAAACTGCTATTTCCATTTGAGAAATTTCTCTTAAAAATACATTTTGTTATCACCCGTGAAATACTGTGATTTTTATTAATCTGGAGCTCTGCTGAAATGAGAGATTACTCATTGCACAGTTACGGTTTTAACAGCGTCGTCGAGCTAGAAGGTTGATTTGTAACTACCTACAACTAAAAAACATCCTATGGTAATTGATTTTTGACAAACCCATTCCTAGACATGTCGCTTTTTCCAGAGCATGATAACCATTGACAATTTTATCGGCGGTATTAAATAACTGCCTCAAAAAAAACTCTTATAACGAAATCCTGGGTCAATCTCACCAATGTAAATTCCAATCGCTTGTTGCATTTATTTCATATAAAGTATTGATAAAGTGCACAAACAACTAAGGTCCAAAACTACTATTCCTGCATGAGATATTTCTGTTAAAAATACATTTTGTTATAACCCGTGAAATAGTGTGATTTTTTTTAAAACCTGGAGCTCTGTTGCAATGAGAGATTACTGTTCAGCGGTTCCCAAACTTTTTTCACTCCCGTGTCCCTTGATTAGTCTTTTTATTTGTGAGTAACCCCCTAGTGCTATATCCCCCAACCATGCCTCTGCACAATGAAGCTTTTATTAATAACGACAAGGGCTTAAGGTTAGCTTCTTACTAAAATCGATACAAAATTCAGTATAAGTAAATTATTAACTCTTTCGATCATTAACTGAACAACAATTAGACATGAATTCATTATAATACTACATTCAAAAAGTTTTGGATGTTTTTAAATATTTTCCAAACATAATGTATTTTACCATTTTTCGTTCAACAAGCGAAGAGTATCATATGATCGACTAGTCAGAGCAGGTTTCATTCAGTTCAAATACGTAGAGCGCATGCGCTTAGCTAGTAATTACGACCATTCAAAACTTCCCATTGTGGGAAAGTGCAAGTCGTGGGTGCTGCATCACGATAAGGCATTGTTCATAGGCCACTTCTGGTATCAAATTAAAGTCAGATACTTTCACAAACAGCCACTTTGCCTGATTTCGCACCATATGGCCTTTCCCCAGGTTGAAGAATTTGCTTAATCGGCAACGATTCTCAAGTTCCAAAGAAGTGCAGCGACGAATGTACTAGAGAAGGCCGCAAAAAGACACTTGTAATCTGTATATACAACTTTGCATGAAAGATGGTACAGGGTAGTTACTTGGAAGGGAATACCAAATAAACTGGTTCATTTTGTATTCACTCTTCTGTAATAAAATCAATTCAGGAACTTTTTAAACGTAGTAGTAATTTTGGCATTCTTATTTTATGTGAGACAAAATAGGCTAAAATAATACTTTTATTACAATATGAAGCATCTATTCGTGCAAAAATTTTATTTCTCTAAGATATGCACAGACAGTATAAACTAATGCTCTCTGTGACTTATTTATCGGCATTCAGTCAGGCCTGCGGCTACAAAATATGAAATTTGGGGAAAAGTTCCTACCACTGCGTACCCACTTTCCATTTTTAGAAACTCGATGCTTAAGGGTTTAGAAAGAAGTTAAGATGCATTTTAAGATGTATTTCAATCTCTCTTTGGCCAAAAGAGAGATTGAAATACAAAGATGATGATGATTTCAAAGATGTCGAATTGCTAGGATCTTACGAAAGTCATCTTGATGCTTAAAACATTATTTAAACATACTGCCGTTCAGATATCTAGAGAAGGATTAGAGTGGGTAATAGAAAGAATTAATTTAATAAAAGCAGATTTTAAAAGCCCCTCCATATTAGTTATTAAGAAGTCGAATTTTTTTACTTTAATTATTTTCTGCTTTTCAGTCTTTGATTTAGAATTCATTATTAACAAATTATTTATATTAAATATTAAACATTCTTGAAATTAATTTTTTTCCAAAATTCATGACTAGGTAGCGCTAATCTTTTGGAATCATAATTAATTTCTAACAGTATTAAAATAGAATGACGCTGTCGAGAACGTATATGCGTACAAAATTTCAAAACTCTAGCGCCTTAAGAATTGAGTGAAAAATCGTTTGCAAAATTTCATCTTCTCAAACATGAAACAAGTCGAATTAAATAAAGGCCAAACAAAATAAATGTAAAAAGAAAAGAAAGAGGCGTGTGTTATTTTTCCAGCTCACAAATACTGGATATAATAATTTTCTGTAATAAATAAAAATCATTTCAATTATTTTATTGTTTCTAATTGCACGTTCATGTTCATCTTTTTCATATATATGACAAAAGGCCACGCCTTTTTTCATATGTAGATGATTAGAATTGTATTTCCTGAATTTATAGAATTAAAAAGATAAGTTCAGTTGTCATAAGAATGACAGTATGCATTTTAGAACATAAAGAAATAACTGGCGCGAAGAAAAAGATAAATTAAGAAAAAAAGGAAAAAATATAATAAAACGAACAGTGTATTTTGCTTTAAAACCATTTGCCTTCGCCAACATGCTTATTTAAATTTATATGTGGGTGTTTTAACAATTGTTAGTATCTACTTTTCTCCTACATCTTTTAGAATTCGTTTGCATCACGATTGTATTTCAGTTATCATGTGAAGAGGACTGAATTATGTTTATATTTAAGGTTGTTTGCTTATTTCCGCCTGTCTTTTTTCACATATTTATTGAACTTGAATTATTTCACGTTTGTAAAGTTTGAATTTTCTAATCGATTTTCCAACAAATGTAATAGCGTTTTGAAATTTTGTAGACTTGTGGTTTCTTGATGGCAATATACTACACTAGCTGATAACCCGGCGTTCATCGGGCTCTAGATATTTTATATATGAACCGTTCTTCGTTTCTTTTTTTTTCCAAATAGTGTCACTAACTTTCCCCAACAGTTGTAAATCTCCTTTGAATCTTTTCTTGTTGAATTAAAATCTAGCAAATATAGTCTTTTTATCACCTTATAACAGTATGATTTGATTGAAAATGCGATAAGTTTGGAATAAGAACATTTATTTCAAACCTTTAAACACTATACCGTACAATCTATATACATAAAAGAACAATTTCTTATGAGTAAGTATCTTCGCCTTTTTGTTCTTTATGCACGCCCAGACCATTTGACATATAAGGAAATATAACTAAATAAAATAATAATAATGAATAAATAAATAAATAAAACAATGCAAGAAACAACTTCCTTTAATAAGGCTTAAAAATAATAATATATAAAGAGAAATAAATAAAAAAATGCAAGAATTAATAAATTAAACACCGGAAATATAACTTTTCTTTTTGCACGCATTTGAATAATAATTGGGAAAAAAGAAAACAGGCAAAAAAGCCCGTATTTACCACTTAAAATTAAATAAATAAAATTCTTAAAATTCTTTTAAAAATTTTACGGCGTTAGCTTCTTCTTGTGCTAATCCGTTACTGTACAAAATTTGGTCCCGGTAAGTCAAACAGTTTGGTCGTGTATAAAGAACAAATAAACGAATATGCATATACATAAAAAAATTGCTTTTTTATATATAAATAGATTAAAATTTTCAGAACTTAATTAGCAGTTAATGGATTTATTTAATTAACTTTTGATTCCATTGGAGGGGCGCCACCTGCTAATGAATCTGAGGAAATATTTTTTCAACATTCCATAATATTTATAACAATGAATTATAAATTAAATAGAAAAAGGTTGAAAATAATTTAAATAAAAATATCTACTTTTTAGTAAATTAATAAAAATATGTTTTAAAAACTGTATATTTTGAGTACATTTCTATTTGGGTCATTTGTGTCTCCATATTCTGAAATAGATATCATCGAGAGTTATTTTTCTAAGAGCATATGTTTTTTTCTATACTATGATCTGAAAAGGGAGATTTTTATTTCAGTCACGATAAGCCCGATAAATTGTAAGCATGCGTTCTGATACAAATGCTTCAAATTATGCTAGTTTTAGTGGATGTCAAAGTATACCAAGATTCTTTCATGAATAAATGATGTTATCATTATTAAAATATTTTTTGTATTATTTTGTTCAGATTATTATTAAGTAAGAGAATAAAGAACTGTGTCCATCAGAACGCGTTCGCCACTCTTAATATTGAATCTCGCATACCATGCAATTTTAAACAATAAAATAATGGAAATGATTTTAATTTATTATGGAAACTTATTATATCCAGTATGTAAGTTAGAAAAATGCACGTTGCTTTCTTTTCTTTTTACATACTTTTATTTAATTTGACTTGTTACATCTTTGTAAAAACGGAATTTTGTAACCGGCCACTACTTGATGTACCAGACTTTTCAAATTTTGTACATTTATGTGTTCTCGATGAAAATACGCCATTTTAATATTTCCAGAGCTTAATTATTAGCTAATCAAATTAAATTTTTGTTCCATACTAGTGGCGATAACTGGCAGTGAAGTTGAAAAAAATGGATTACAAGAATCCATAGTATTGATAATAATGAATTATGAACTAATGAGTAGAAAAGAGAAAATTTTTAAAATAAAAAAAATTCTACTTTTTTTTCGCACACAATTAAAATTGTCTTTGAAAACTGTTTTTATTAAACCATTTTGTATTGTTATTTGTTACTTATAACAAACCCATACCAAAATATTAGTGGATAATAATTATTAAATGTAGATAAAAAATATCCCTGAAAAGTTTCAGAATATGTAATTTTACCTTGGAGAAAATATCTACATTGCAAATATACTTGCTAAATACTTTAACTTATTGTGGACACTGATTAATATTGATATTTTATTGCAAGATTTATAAACACATTCGAATATCTCATAGGTTCGCCCTCTCAGTTGCATGAGAATAATTTAATATCAAACTCAGTTCGAGATACGTGCGGAAGGAGTTGACATGAGGGAATCTCGTGCCAGAAAATATTATCTGTCACTTCTGTTGTTTATATAAGTTCTGTTGAAAGTTAACTGCAACATTGTGATAGGTATATTTCGATTACCACAATATATATATCACAAACTACACTCAATATAATCCAGCATGAAATATTACCATTTTGTATTCACTTTTTCCAACTTTAGTTGTCCAATTTGAGTTTTTCTTCCAATTAAGAAAAGGACAAAATCAAATTTGGTAAAAATTGATTCAGATGGCTATCTACAGGCCCGTCGTCCCAAGATAAGGAAATATATATATTTGGTATTTTCAAGAGGAAGTTATGGGTTGGGTGTCTCGCATGCCTCTGCTTTGCCAAGGCACCGGATAGACTAGCAGCTGCCTGGCTCTCCGTGCATCTTTCAGCGCACATATGTGCAACAACATATGATTTCAAAAGTAAAATTTCACGTGTCCTTATGTTTCCTAATTGAAAATGGTATCGGTTAGATATGCTTGATTTTGTTTTTCACGTTTCTCCAGGCGCTTCATTTACGTGTACGAAGACTTTCTGCAATGTTTCTTGAGTAAACAATGATAAATGTAGGAATAAACGAAGCAATGGAAGCTAGTGGAAACAATCATTACAATTTGCCTCATATACCAAATTCAATTTCGAAAGAGGCTGTCAACTCCCTTCAGAAATGTTTTGTGATTTGTACTGGTGTCAAAGACATAACGTACCAACTGTTCATTTCATCATTAGATTTAGTATTCAGTAATAGACTAATGAGTGTAATTTTGTATGTTTCCATAAATTTTAAAATATATAAATAATAGATCCCTTGATTTTTAAAAAAAAATCGAACCGCTAATTATGGAAAAGAAAAAATGGCGAATCTGACAACTAAAGTTGGACGGATAGGATATTATAATTGTCATTATGTGTGCTGTGTTTCCTGCTTGGTGGTCAAGTTGATGACTTTTCGCATTAATATAGCAAACTATTCCTTGCCAGGTCAGCCCGAAAATAGTCTATAATTTTTACAAGGCTCAGTTGTATTCCATTGAATATTGAATTATTTCATTTAAATTCGAAGCATTAAAAAGGCAATTATGTATTCTTACTTGCCTGCATCGTGTCAAGCTGATGTTTTTCGCATTAATACAACAAACAATACTCTGCCAGTTTCAATTGAAGTGTTGACATTGAATTATTTCATTTAAACTTTTCGAAGAAGAAAATGAATTTATTTATACCAATGAATTCTCCAGTTTTCCACCATTTCCTTCCGTCTGCAAATTCCTTCGCACCACACTTAAGCAATTCAAAATTCCACGCAGACAAAATCAAAATGAAATACCTCTTCTAGCGCCGATTCAGAGAGCAACCATCTATTCCTGGTGACGCTGAAGCACTTGGCTATTTTTAAATTTCCTGAAGAGCACTTCGTCGCGAATTTTTACTTAAGAAGCTTTAAAAAGATCATTAAATATTCATCTGGAACGTGTTCTTTCACTCTGTGAAAAGAGAGAGGTCTTCCTTTTTCTTCTTCTTTTACTCATGATGGGCCTTTTCAATCTCCTCCTCGTGTGTCTGCAACACTTTCCACCCAGAATCATCTACAGGGAATTGACAATTCGATGATAGTAGTAATAGTTTGAAAAAAAAAGGATCATTCCGGTAATTAGATCTGAGGTACAGAACGGCGCGAGTCCCAAGGTAATTTCTGGGAACACTTTGTTCCTGCCGGAAGACGTCATTATGTCGAGAGGTTTGAGAGAAACGGGAATGCGGGAAGCAAGAGGAAGAAGGAACAGGTGGAAGAAAATTCTTTTAAAAAGAAATCTTTTCGTTTTTGCAAATTATTCGGTTTTTAATTCATAAAAATGTTGAAGAAGCAGCCTAACGAGTTAAATGTTGTAGAGAAATTTAGTGTAAAAGATTGTGGATTGCTGGATTGAAGATTTGCGGGTTTCACTTCGTCATTTAGTAAACTGATTAGCCAAATTCTCCTTTTTTAATAGAAACTCCATTGGGTAAAGTATCGTTATGGTGAGACTCTTCTGGTTCTCATCATTTGCCAACGCAATGCAATTTTAGGTGGAAGATCAATGGCATCTTCAAAAAAGCGTGGATTAAAAAATAATTTGAAACACCAATAGTTTGGGGAGAAAAGGGTCATTCCGGTAATCAGATCTGTGGTACAGAATGGCGGAAGTCTCAAGGTATTAATGGTAACACTTCGTCCCTGCCGCAGAACATCTTTATGCCGAGAGGTTTGAGAGAAGCGGGAAGCAAGAAAAAGAAGAAACAGGTAGAAGAAAAATTCTTTAAAAAAATTAATCTTTCCGTTTTTGTAAATCATTCGGTTTTTAATTTATAAAAATAGTGAAGAAGCAGATAGATTAGTTAAATGATGTGAATATATTTGGTGCAAATTGTTTCTTGTTCTGTGGTTTCAATGCTGTTACGAAGAAAACTAATTGACCGAATTTGCTCCGTTTTAATAGTGTTTCCATTAGCTTACATCTCGTTATGAAGACTAGTGTTTCCTGATGTAATGAGGTTCGATACGAAAACACTTACTCATGCTAACTGTGACAAGTAGAAATAATTATATTAACACATTTCTTATACTGAAAAGAATTACATTAACAAACAACTGAAATTTGTTGGCAATAATTTACAAAAAGAAAACCGCAGTTGAGAAAGAGTCAAGAAGAAATTTCTTTTCAACGCTTCTAAACCCTCTGGAGACAGAACGCCGCCCTGTGCCCCTGTTCCTGCAACCACCCCTATGGAGACAAAGGTTTTAAAATAAGAATTATAAAAATGATATTCCCTACAAGAATCTTTGAAAACAATTATTTGCCCTGAGTATCCATGGCTATCTGATTTGTTTTGCTTCAAATATTAAGGAATATAATAAAACAAATACACTTCATTGAACTAAAAAATAGACCGCTATATTGTGGCTTAACTTTTTTAAAAAATCCCGTAAATCATTAAGTTATATTTAAACCACTGTTTAAATTGCCATCAATTAAACCCAAAATTAAATTCGGTTTAAGACTCTTTACTTGTTTGTATTGTTAATAGTTGCTGTATTGCAACGAACGACAGTTTCCCAAAACCTGCATGGATAATTCGGTATTGGAGGATCAACAAAACAAATGGAATTTAACAGAAGACTGACCATCTTTGCAAAACTAAAATTTGTAATTAAAATTAGAAGTCAGTCAGTATTTTTCTTTGTTAGTAACATATCGTAATGCTGAAATATGTCATGTTGAATTGTCTCACAATATTTCATTCTTAAATATTATTCTTACTGTTTGTGATAAATATTTTAACGTCTTTTAATTTTTTTACTTATATATGATACTATTACAGCAAATCTGAAATTCTAATAGCTCCAAATGCGATGCTTTTGCTTTCTTTTTCTCTGTTCTTACTCGTTTCGAATTTAATATGAAGACAACAAAAAAAAATTAGCAAATGCAAATCTTAAAAAAAATGGCTATTTTTATCACACTTTTAATTTTTATACTGCTTATATTTTAGTTTTGCCTGAACATATTAAATCATTAAAATTCTTTCCCGTATAATAAGTTATCTCAGTGTAACAGATTTCATTTTCAATGTTGTTTAGCAACTGTTGGATGATTAAATACCTTAAAGTAAACGAACAATAAAAATATTTTACATAAACATAAGTATTGACAATTTCAATACAAAATTAACAATATTTTGATTGAAATACAAATAGAAAATTTAGTGTAAAAAATATTTAAGTAATATGGAAACATGAAATCAATAAACTTCTGACATCTTCCGAAGAATTGTGAGTATGAAATAACAAACATCAAATCTAATAAAAGAAAGCATTTTTCGATGTTAAAATAGTATTCTCAATACGAAATAACTCACAGCCTCTTAATTTAGCATTGTGAAATTTACATAGAGAGTGGTTTAGTTTAGTTTAGACGTCCCGTTATGAATCAATACAAGGGCTATTTTGGGACGGACCTCGTAGAAGACGAGGACGACACCTGAGCTGGCATCCCTCTCTCCAAGTTCATAGAAAGTGGATACTTGATAAATGAAGCCGACTATTTTTCTAAAACTTAATGCCATTGAGGGTATGGTCCATTGTATGTGAAAGGATAAAAATATAGCTTCAATTGATTTGAATTTAGAGGAATTTAAGATAGGATTTATTGAAAACAATCCGGAAGGCGAAAGTAAATGTCTTTTTATCTACGCTAACATTGATTAAGTTGCTTGAAGCTCAAACATGCATAAGCATTAAAATATTAATAATTATATCAAAAAATAATAGTTAAAAATATATTTTAAAACATTCGCGGTGCCATGATGTAGTTTAGAAAATATCGTAACAGGAGACCTTATTTTAACAAAGGAAGGATTAATTTTTGCAGTTGTGAATTTTGAGAAATTTGAATGTTTTAGAAGCAAAAGATTATAATTACTTGATATGAAAATTCCACTGAAATCTTTAAACTTATTTCACCTTATTGTCTAAAATTTCATCTAATTGTTTCTTTTCAGCATGTGTTTCACGTTCATTAAATTTATTTTATGTTAAAAATGAAATGTCTTCAACTTAAACAGTGCTAACCTGAAAATTGGAGAATAAAGTCGTTCAAAAAATGAAATAAATGACTTCATAGTATACTCAAAAGAGACTGAAGTGTGATGAGTGAAAGAAATTATTTAAATTTGAGAGGATTTTAAAGAAATTCAGGGATTTCAAAAAGAAAATGGACGAAGTAAAGTTTTAAAACTGAAATTTTTAAGTAACTTTTTGTTTAAAAAATATTTAGAATACATAAAAGAATAAACTAAAAATGACTGCGTTTGAGAAATAAACTAAAAGACTGTCAGCAGTTTTAAAAGAAAAGAACCTTCATGAATAAAAGTCAAATTATGTAACAATAAAAATTATTTACAATACTTTTATATAGTGCAATAAAAATACTAGATTAATAGAGGGAAAAAAATATATAACCTCTTGAATTCAAAAGAAAGGAGCAAAGAAAGATCCTCTGTTGAATATGTAAGCATAAATTTATATAAACTCCCTTTCGTTTTCTCAATTTTACATTGAAATATATTTAATTCCAAAATCCTATTTAAAAGTCTCTGATACTATAGTTAAAAGTTGAGATGGATCAGATTAACATCCCGTTTTGAAGGTTCACGAAGGCAGTTTTGGGGTGGACCGCAAAATTTTGTTGATAAGATGGCGAGGTCACCTGATGCGATTCGACACCCTGACCTTCCACCCCACAATACACAAGTGGACGAACATTTGACTTGCGTAACATGAATCAGGCCCCTCATAATTGGTGCAGCTTTGGTAGAATCGGGTCTCAAACTCATTACCCTCCTACGTCGGAGCCGAAATTCTACCACCAAGTCGGTCACCGCAGTCCATTTAAAAGTAGAGAGGAGCAGTTAAAGACTACCGAGTAATTACTAAGAATGTTTCGTTGTTTCCCTTCTATTGTGCAATATTCCAAATATCTTCATAAAACAATTCTTCATTAGGGAAAATTGGGCTAAAACAGAAATTAAATTGTAAAATAAGTTTGTGACTTCAGTTTCCCAGCTATATATTGAAGTGTGATTCATTTCAGATGTTGTTAAGAGTAGAGATAGACAGTTGAAGACCTTTGAATAATAAAGAGCGTTCCTGTGTTTTCCTACCGATTGTGCAAGATTTCCAAATATGGTCACAAAACATATGGACAAGTGGAAAAATATGGCAAAAATTGAAAATGGAATTCCAAGATAAGTTTGTATATTCATTCTCCCAGCTATACATCAAAGTGTAATTAAATACAGATGTTATTAAAATGAGAGGGAGAGAGAAACAGCTGAGTATCACTAAATAATGAAGAGTGTTTCGATATTTTCCTGTTAATTGTGCAAGATTTCCAAATATAGTCACAAAACAGTTCGAGATGTGGGAAAATATGGGAAAAGTTCAAAATGGAATTGCAAGAAAAGTTTGTGTGTTCATTTTCCCAGCTATACGTTAAAGTTTAATTCATTTCAGATGTTATTAAAATTAGAGAGAGAGAGACAGTTGAAGACTACTGAAGTGTTTCGGTATCTTTCTCTCGATTGTGCAAGACTCCCACATATCTTCGCAGAAAAGTTCTACACTCGCACAAATCTGGTAAAATGAGAATTAAAAAGTTAAATACGTTTGCATATTTCCCTTCCCCGAGTATACACTGAAGTCTTATTCATTTGAGATGTCTATTTGGGAGCCTCTGATCTGATGCTTAAAAGTCGGGAGAGAAAGTTAAGGGCTACATCCCCTTAAAATAGATTCCGCTCACCGATCGATAAGCTCTTGCAGGGCAATTCCGAGGAACGCAGGGAACAATCGCAAAAGAGTTTCTCTAAGAACACCGAAGCCAGTTGATGGATTAAATTTTGTAAAGGAAAAGTGTTGCGCTTGCCTAAACTCACTGCGACCGTGCGCTACGGCATCCGATCCTTAAGTGGTTCAATTTTTACCATTTTATCTTAATCGATAAGAACAGGCTGCATGCTGTTTCGTTAACTAAACGCTTCAAACAAATTCATAGGAATGAAAACCTTCATTCGAAGGTCATTGAGTTACGAATTATCTTCAAGAATAAGCTCTTGAATTGTCTGTAGTAGAATTGACTAAATACTTCAGTTTTTGTCAATACAGTAAAACCCCGGTTAACTGATCTCGGGTTAATAGAAATGACTCTGAAATCGCAAATCTGAAAAACACATACTGTACTTCACGGAAATAATCGCTAGTTCGAGACTTTTTTCGCAACGATATTCCACTTTTCTCTTTTAAGCCTCACCGAGAAGGTCAGTGATTAATTTTAGAATGCTAAAATTAAAATTAATGGGTATTAGCAATATTAACTACAATACTGTTGCCCTGTGCCTGACAGGCGCATTGCGCCTGAACTCGCTGGTGCGAGTATTGCCCCGACGGAGGATTAAATTTAATAAAGAACATAAGTGTAGACTAGAAAGCGAGTTTTGAATTCGTTTCAGGCTCAAAACATTTCGGAATTACATACTTTAGTCATATACAAAATAGTAATAGATGTTCATGGCTTAACCGAAAATATGGTTATCCGAAACGCCCCCTGTATTTCTTATTCAATAGGAACAAGCAGCATTCTATTCTATGCACTAAACATTCCAAAAAATTCATGGGAGCGAAAATATTCATAGAGGTTAGCGATTTTCTAATTATCTTCATGAATAAGGTCTTGAATTATTTGTCAAAGAAAAATTGCATAAATACTTCAGTTTTTCCCAGTTTTTCTTAATTTATAAGAACAGGCTGTATGCTGTTCTGCTCACTGAACTCTTAAAACATAGGAGCGAAAATATTCATTGGGTGGTCACTGAATTGCGAATTATCTTCATGAATAGGACCTGACTTGTAGTTCAAAGTAGATATTAAGCCTACAGTGTTGGGACGAAGGGTGTAAAGCAAGCGATACTATTTGTAGCTGAATAAATAAATATTAAAATAATAGTCAAATGCAGAATTAGATTGGAACTTTCAGAAATTTATCTGTAATGTAAATTCGAAATGCAAAATAGGACGTATTTTAAAAGTTTTTTTAATTATTTCCTATTCATTTTTAATGTTTATGAAATAATTTCTTATACTCAATAATTTAACTTTAATTGAAGCAGCAGTTTGAAAAAGGAACAATCGCCAACAAATCGAAGCGCACAGAATGTCCATTTAAAAATTGGTTATAAAACAAACAATAAATTTTAAAAAAGAAAGTTTTTTTATTTCCCAAAGAAAACATTAGTTAAATTCGGTATCTTCTTTAACTGCTGATTCATTTATAGAGAAATTTAATTTAAAATATGAAATTCATACAAGCCAAAAACGACAACTTTTCTTTCATGTATTACTTTGAACCGTGAAATTGTTAGTTGATTTTATCCTGATTGTTATCTCAGGAAGGAAGAAATATTACTAGTATTATTTTTTAAGAAAATTGGCATTTCAGAACAGTTTTCTGTTTATTTATCAGCCAGGATTTGTATTTATTTTCACAGTAGCAACGAATCATTTCGAAATTAATATAAAATATTATTTCAAATATGCTTCGAAATTTACCTATCGTTCTGATTTCATCAGCGATCGATTTGATATATGAGTATGTTTGCTTCAAGCTTGTAATTGCTTAAATGCCTTTTAGATAAATAAGGTGATTTCTTTTCTAGAGTCCGATGTCTACTTACACGTGTTGTATTATTTGATCATGATGAGTAAAAACCAAATGATATGGAACATACAAACTGGAAAGTGCTTGTAAATCAGATGACATCTTTTACAATAATTAATGTATAATTAATGGTAAGTTAATTGCTCAGAAGGCCCTCATTTACCTGCAAAACTGGGCATATCTGTTTATCACGCTGATTTATTTTTTAAAAAATTATCGGCGTAATGTATAACATAGATTTTTTCGCGATTCTTGAGGATTAGATTGACCGGTGTCAATGTTTATAATTAACAAAAGAAATGAATCTCACAATTTCAACAAGATCATCGTTGGGAAATGACTGCGGGAAATGTTGACCATTAAATTTAAAACGAATTTTATTTGAGCATGATATTATTCAAAAACTATACATAAAAATTACACGTTTAAAAAATTGTTTCAGTGATATTCTCTTTCGTAACTACAAAACAATTTAGTGAATTTTTTTTTCATTTGGTAAGATTTGGTTTACTAAGATTATTTTGTTATAATTAATGTAAAAATTAAAGAAAATCCGAAAAATCTCGAGAACTCTTATAAAAGACAAATTTCTCGATTTGTAGATTAAGTAGCTAGTTGGCCCTGCGGCCTATCACTCAAAATTGGCAAAACCTTCAAGAAACCTATAAAGAAGCAGATAGGCAAACGAGTAATTTTTTCAGCTTTTCACTTTATAAAGCATCTTTCATTTCTAAATAACTGTTTTCTGTTTTGTATTTTGTTTTACCTTTTTTCAGTATCAGTGTCAACAATATGATCAAAGAACTTCCACACTAATCATTAAAATTAAATCACATCAAATTTTCTCAGCCTTCAATCATGAAAGTGAAACCCTGCAGCTTAAAATGGAAAATTAATCTGATAAATCGATCAATTGAATCCGGTTTCAAGTTCATTTTTCTGATACCATTGTTCATATCAAGTTCTTATTCATTGAAAACATACATTCTTTAAAATAAAAACAAACAAATATATTTGTGTTACATAAAATTCGTTACTAAACATTTAGGAAACATGTTTTTCGCAATTTCCTCGTGTACTGCTTCTACTTCAGAAGGTCACATATTATGTGCAATCAAAGATGAAAGTGAATACGTGTCATACACCATTCTCCACATTTTAAGGAGTGACAGCTCACGAGTAATTAAACGCAATAATTTGAAATAATTTTATGGGTTTTTTTCTTTTGATATGAGTGACAACATGTAAGTAATTTAGGGAAATGATTTGTCAGAGCATATTCTTTTCACGTGAGTGATAACACGCATGCTCAAAAAAAATTAAGTAGGGCGCTTTCCTTTATAACTTGATAGTTTAGTTTTAAAAAAAGGAGTTTAAGGTATGGAAAATTACCTCTTGCTGTTAACGGACTTTGTCTTGAAATTGATAAAGATTTCTAATTTTTGCATTTAAATAACGTACCAAAATTTTTCTGTTTAGTTAGTTCAATTTTTGAGATGTCATACACAGAGAGAAAAAGATAAACAAGCGTGATTCTGAAAATGGTTTTTTCAGATGTAGGGCTGTTTAAAACGGGGAGATTCACCAAAATATCAAGGTCGAATTTACTGACGATTGCAATACTTTCTACATTCTTATAAGAGACGGTACAAAACACGACAAATTCTACAAACATAATATGACACAAGTAACTAAATGTTAACAATCAATAAAACTCACGTGACATGGAAAGATGCAGGGGGGTGTTGGTTCAAGTATTCTCCTCGTAACCTTGCTGCGGTTCAAAATAACAAGATCATGTCAAAAGTGCCTTCGCGTATCTTCGAAACTGTACGTTGATCTAACTAAACTAAACGAATACAAGCAATCAATCAATCGGCTATCTTCATTAGGAAGGATTCTAGGTACGGAAATTGAAAAAAAATATCTTTCACTGTAATTCAACATTCATTTCGCCTCCTCTTCAGCCCATCATCCCCTAATGAACTCAAAACTGCTTTGGTCGTTCTTTTAGGACTTTCTTCCAAGATCCACTGTGTTTCTCCTTCTTCAAATAGAGTTCCATCAGCTAACTCTTCTTCAAAATCGAACTTATTAAAACTCTGTGCGGCCCATCTGTCTGTTTTTGTGTACACTTTTATGTTATTTTTATTATTGTATTAATTTGTTTTTCATCTTTTTCCTTTCATTTTTTGTTTTTGAATGTATTTTTTACTCTCCGTATAGTTTTTCCATTGTATTTAGTTTTTTTATTGTCCAATTATTTCATGCATAACTGCGTAATTTTGTGTTTTTTCAAAGTTTTATTGTTACCAAATTATTTTTATAATGTATAGCACAATAGCAATCCTTCCTAATGCAATAGCCCCTGTAAACATTTGTAAACTTGTTGCGTTTTTAATTAGGCAGCGGTGTAGAGAATTGTCAAGTTTTAAGCGAGGTCACCCAGTCGGGTGTTGTAACTTTTCTTCCACTTCATGACCGCGACACTGCTTAAATAACCTTATGGTTATAGTTGAAGGGACATGAAGTGGTGTTATGTTATGTCATACTTGTTGATACGTTCCTCTTGTTTAAAAAAAATCTAAGATGAAATGTATGTGCGAAAATATTTGATAGTTGAATATATTTGAAAAGAGAAAGCATGAAAATGTATTAATTTGGAATTTTTAATTGTTTGTTGGAATAATGTCATACATTCATTCAATACCCAGGAGATCCGGCTCAACCATTTGGTTTTAGAGTGGAGGTTGGCTTAGTAGAAACATTGGCATATTCAACACAGTGAAACTTTTCGCAAGATTTTCATAGCCGTAAATGTAGATATTCTACTACTATCTCCAAGTCTTCCCAACCGGGAATTTTTAATTCTACTGTTTTTAGCGAAATGGTAGAGCGGAATTGAAGCCAAGTAATGAATTTTTAAACTGCAGTGTGTGAAGATAGTTCAAAAATTTACTTGGTCCGAAATAGACCTGGTGCAGCTTCTAAACGGAGCTCTAAACCAATCAGCCAGTTAATTGAAGCTTTATTATATCTCAAAATCAAACCCATGCCTTTTTTAATGAACATTCTCTTTGCAAAAAAATAATAAGTAGCATTAAAATTTCAGTTTATTTATGAAAATTATGTAAAAAACAAAAAATGAACTGAACAAAGTGCCACTTGTTAGATAAAAAGCTGATCAATAGGAATATTGAGTAATGAAATGGCTTATATAAATATTAATTAATCTAGCATTGTAGTTTCTTAATAATTACTAAAAAATGAGTCCAAATAAATTTGTTTTAAATTTTCAAAACACTTATCGAAATCAAGTCAATAACTACTTTCTTAAAATAAAACAGTAACAATAATGCTTTGTTTATTAAAATAATTAAGGCGCAGCAGTAACATACCATCATCACAGAAAGGAATAAGAAAGGTACGAAAATATATTACAGAGTTAACGCCTTACAGTCTATATCGGCGAACCTCGTTCGTGTTGAATTGTTGAAAGAAAAACTTTTTTTACTTACGTAAATGCTAAATAAAAGGATCTATTACTGGACATTGATACATTCCCTGATGAAATCTTTCTGACGGCGATTCTGGATTTGTGTGCCTTGAACATTATTTTCTATCATGAAACGAATTTAGTTTTATATTTTATCAACTTCATCGGTTTGATTCAACTTATTTTTGATGGTTGGTTGGTTGGTTTTTCTGGCGCAAGAGCCATTACGTTGATTATGCTGCGCCAGACAAAGTTGCAAATTTGTGTCAAGATAATAGCATTAAATTACACATTTGTAAAAACAATGGATTTTTTTTGTAAAATTGAAAACGTTTAAATAAGAGAACAAAAACCAATTGCCTTCAAGAAAGCAGAAAGATGAATATGAGGTGTCTTTCCAAGTAACGCAGATAAATAAATCTTAGTAGTTTTGAAAAAGCTCAAATGTTGGGAATTAAAATTCAGACATTCAGACATAATATGATAAACAGACATAGTACAGTTACATTGAGAGTGTAACTGTGGTGCGCGTCCTCCGAGCAGCAAGTGACGATGTGTAAATCCAGCATGTCCTATACGCAGTCGGGTTAAGAGAGTATTTGTCTTTCTGTTTGTTAAAGAAGGCCATAATTCAACAGAAGGTTTGACTGTATGAAGTTTATTCCCAGTTTCTAATGTCCATTGTCCCTGCCATTTGAAAAAAAGCAGCTGTTTAATGTACTTTTGAAAATCATTAACAGGGATAGTTGATGCTGTAGAGAGGCTTGCTGATTTGGCAGCCATGCCAGCCTCTTCGTTGTCATCTATTCAAACGCGAGAAGGTATCCAAGAAAAAAGTATTGTAAACATTTTTCTAAAAGATCTGAAATCTTAAAAACAAGAGGATGCTTATGATCATGAAATGATTTAAGAGAATTTAAAACACTTAAGGAATCAGGGTAAATAATGAACCCTCTTTGAACACTCTTAGAGATTCATTCCAAAGCAAGTAATACAGCAATGATTTCTGCTGTAAAAACTTATTTTTGAATAGCCACCTTTGATAACAGGCTTGTTTGTAAGGAATATTTTTATTCTAGGGTATTAAAATGGGCTTCATAGCAATTTAGAATTTGCACTTTATTATACAGAGTGGTCATAAAATATTGTACCCATTTCAAAAATTAATAAAAAAACTAATGATCTTACAACTGCGTTTTTTTAAACGAGAAAGCATTGTAAAAAGTTTTTTTAGATAGGTAACACGCCGTTACAGCTGTCTAGGTGGTCGTATATTATTGACATCTCCCATTTTTCAGAGCCATTATCTGCAAAACTATTAAAGCTAGAAGAAAAATAAAAGCATTTATTTGTAAGGAAATTTACTCTCCCTAATATGCTATATCAGTTGCAATTCTAAAACTGAATAGTTTTCGGGATATTCAAGAAAAACTGAAAAAAGTAACTAGAAAACGCTCATCGGCTTTTGCTGATGGGTAGCCATTGCGTATGGAAATCTTACGCTGTAGAACATTTAGAAAGCCGTAATCGTACCCCACCAATCTGAAAAAAACTTTTTTATTTGCTCTCTCGTTCAAAAGAAAAAACGGAGTTGTAATATTATTAGTTTTTTTTAAATGGGTCCAATAATTTATGACTACCCTGTATAGTAGAATTGAAAAAAATATAAATCTAGTAAAAATCCAAATGCATGCAAAAATACTTTTAAAAAACTAAAAAATGAAATAAAATTTAATAATAAGACAATAAAACCAAGAAATTCAAAACTAAAAATAACTCGCATAAAATATTAACTACTTGCTGGGCGTAACTACGACAAGATAGAGGCGAAAGTGAAAATCTGTTTTGGAAATAATGTTGAAAGAATAATTTTTGGAAACTCTATGGTGACAAAAACATGGGATTTAAAGATTTAATTAAATTGAGAAATTGCTTTGAATCTCAGTGCAACGATGAAAAACATTATTGTATATTGCATTTGCTATTAATTTCAAATAACTTATTTTAACTATAGAAGAAATACACGATAAACAAATCGGTATCATTGGGTTTTAACTTAAATTTTTCAACTTTTCTTTCGACTTAATATCTTATCCCAAGTAAAACAAACATAGTGGAATATTTTTATGGTATTTCAAATTTTATAAAAAATACTTAAGCATGCATAAATAGCATATACAAAGCTCCTCCAGAAAATAAGTACCGTTTGGGTATTAGAAAAGATTAGCAATTTGTTTTCATTTGTATTTTATTACAGAAAAATCTACACACCTTAAACTACTTTTCAACATATGCACCTGAGTATTAAGGCATGTGTCATATCTTGGCACTAATTGCAACATACCCGCTTCGTAGAATTCGGCCGCCTGCGACCTGAACCAGTTTTGGACGTTTACCTTGATCTCATCATCACTTGCGAATTGCTGCCGGCAAGAAATTTCTTGAGATGAGGAAACAAATAGAAGTCAGATGGAGCTAGGTCCGGACTGACTTTCACTTATCTGACGATAAATTCCACAAGGTCGAACATTTCTCGCCTTCAAAAACTTGATAACGGCTCTTATTTCACAGTTGGCGGGCCGATCGATTGTTTTAAACATGATTACTGACAAACAATGACTTCAAACGTTAACGTAAACAAACGAAATGGCTAGGATAATTCGTTCTCGAGATGAAGGATGTATCCACGCATGCGCAACCTTCGTGCTGTCAAATGCGCGGGAGATATGCGCAAACGGTACTTACTTTCTGGATGAGCTTAGTACATACTGTATAATAGCATACCACCTTTTTTTTGCGGAAATTCTGCAAAAATGGTTTCCAAATCTGTCTCTGAATTATGAAATAGAATATCTGATAAATATTTCATGTATTAGAGTGTATTTCTTAACTGTTGCATGGGTATCGATCCAACACTATCTAGCAGTGTATCGTACCTAGTTTACGGATATCACAAGAGAGCTAAAACTGTTTGTATTATTCACAGAAATAATACAATATTAATACAGTCGTTTTCCAGCAGTCTTAATCATAGTGACAAAGGAATATAATTCATCACACAGTGTGTTTCAGTGCTCTCCACATGGTTGTGATAGCCAAATGATGACGATGATGATGAGAACGTCGCTGAACGACGAGTTTAGGGATTTTTAGCAAAAAAGGCCGTTATCCCCTCCAGCGACCAGATCTGGATATCATATCCTATTCAAGTCTCAACTGAAATGTATTTAATAAATCTGCATTCCCAAAGATTTGGTTCTGTATCGCTGGGAGAAAGGGTCCATAAACTCCCATCGATTGCTGAATGAGAATGCATCGTTTAACCAAAGAGACTGAAATAGCAGTAAACGCTACTGGACAAAACATGGCGGATTTTGTGTCCTATTTTGTAGCTACAGCATTCTAGAGAATTTTTTGGACTACAGTTTCACTCTCAAAATCTCTGGAAGTTCCAATCTGAATACCATTTTGGATCAAAACCCTTCCTGGCAATTATATTCCGTAACGGCGACATTGTCGAAGATGGAAGTCTTGACGCTTTAAGATGTCCAGTGAATTCAAGTGAGATTGTGGCTTGGATATAGCCGGAGTGCCAATTTTTTTTAATTTCTCAGATTCGGAATTTCTGGATTTTTAAAATTTTGCATTTCACAAATTCGTACTTTCCAGATTTTTAAAATGTAGACTCATTATCTTGATCAAAGTTTATTTTAGAGCAAATATATTACAGAGATAAATTCTATATGGGTGATTTTATGACAAAATGTTTAATATCCCCGAACACTAATAATCTAGACACTAGGCAAACTATGAAATATTATTTATTTTCCAAAAATACATTTGTTGTATTTGGGTCAGAAATTTCCTCTGAGTACCCCATTAGTAAAGATTCTTGAAATAGGCTTTAAATTGCTAGATATATTATTAAACCTCTTTACATTCCACGAACCATTATCACCTTATCATCAGTCCCTCATTTCCATCACCAACCAATATGCACAATTCTGGCTTTTAGCAGTCTTTAGTTTCTAATACAATACTGGAAATTTTAAGTGAAAAGCCATTGTTAACATCAAACTGTTCTATTGATTATAATTATGCAATAAAGAAATTACAGAAGAACCATAAAAACCATTCTAAACCCCATCATTTTTTCAGATGAAGCAACATTTCATGTGAGCGGCAAAGTGAATATAAGCACAACTGCAGAATTTGGGGCTCTGAAAAATCCCCATGCAGTACAGGAAGTGGAAAGAAACAGTCCAAAAATCGATGTGTGGTGTACTCTTTTACATGATACAGTCATAGGACCATTTTTCTTTACTGAGACTTCTGCGCCGGCAAACATTTACTTGGACATGTTGCAAAGTTCCGCAATACCCCAAATGCAGCATTTACAACCCACTGATATCTTCCAACAAGATGCTGGGGCGAGGATGTTCGAGCATTTTGCTGGAACTGGACTACCGGCTGGATATCTTAATGGTTACTAAGGGAGCCCACATGGAAATGCACTGATTTTTTAATAAAAACTTTGTGAGTACTGTGTTCTAATTTTACATTTTTCTTATAATTTTAACTTTCTGTTAGGTATACCGACCTCTCCAAGTTAGGGACATTTGATTCGGACACCCTGTGTATTTATCACAATAAAAAATGACGGGAGGTTGTCTTTTCAAACAGCCCCTGATGTTAATGGCGTAGGAATATTGTAATCGCGTCACTCTTTTGTTTCTCGAAGTTTCTCGTAATTTTTTAAGTTTAAGTAAGTTTTTCTGTAACTTCTGCTGTTATCCTTTATCTCTAAAATAAGACATTAGTTATGTTTTAACATATGTAGTTACCGAGATATAGAGGATCTCCCTTACAAAATTTTGTGGCGTTTTAGCGTGTGAATCAATTTATTTCCTGAGACCCCGATGGGAGGAACGTAGTCCTACGTTAACATGTTAGATATTTTGCTCCACGATAATTTTCTGGAATTTTTAACTTTTTCATGCAATTGCTATATATATATATATATATATATATATATATATAGGTTCATGAACCAACGTTTTAATAATATACAAGCTATATTAGGTTCGGATCCAATAAAGTTAAATTTGATGAAGTGCCTTTATATCTTCTCTGAAGGTAAGAGACAGTTGTGAGATCTAGCATGTCTATGATTTCATAAAGAATGAAGAAAGATGTAATTCCTCATATATTGCACAATTATTGATATTTCGACTGTAAGCATGGTTGTTACTTGATGTGTTAACCCAAATCAATAGAAATTGTGCAATTTTAATTCCCTATTGATGTCCCTTTTCAGAAACGGAATAAATACCCATTGGATTAAACCTATGAGAAACTGGGACCTAGCACTTTTTATTACAACTCAGAAAAAGAATTCCAATCATATTATTTCTTTTTTCTTCAATTTTGAGTATTTGTTAAAAGGCTCGGGAAACGAGGCTAGACATAAAATAAAACCCAATAAATATGACAACTAAACGTCAAAGCTGAGATATCGATAAACAACTTTAAGTTATGGAAGCTCTTTCAAGAGCTAAAAATAGCTCTTCGGGAGATAAGTCTCACTTAGAAGGGCTTACATGGAGCATTGAACACAAAACGACCTCAAAATTGTACAAAGAGTTTTTTCGGAAAAAAAATCTTAATTCTTTCACTAAGAGGCTTTTATGTTGACTCTTCGACGAACATGGCTGGGTGTTTTTTAACTTTTGTATTATTTATTTAATGCTACAAGAAGGAAAGCTGAAAAATAACTCCCATATTTCATCATCAACTGATTTTGAAATCTGCAATTTCGCAATGCAGCCTCTAATCTTGTTAACGTAAAAACATCACTAGTGTTTCTGTCATTTTCTAATAAAAAAAATATATTATCTTTATTTCTCTAATCTTCAGAATTTGGTTCTATGCCAAGATCTGGCCGATTGACTTGCATCTTTTTATTTGTTTGTACATTTCGGACGAGAAGTTGGAAGGGAGAAATATCAATATTTATAAAAAATAAGCGCTTAGGAAATATTTAACTTTTTTAAAATTCAAAATACACATAAAATCATTTTTTCCAATAATGTACCAAAATTATATTTATTTTTAGCAGTCTAGAGATATTAGATATTTCCCGAGTAAATATTATTTGTGAACTAACTATTTTCTCTACGGTTGTTAGGAAGAGTGGTCAAGACTTCTTCCAAAATTTTACAACATTATTTTTTTGCATTTAAATGGAACCAATGCATCAACATGGGTCAGAATGATATATTTGAGAGAAATCCCCAAAAAGAGAATCCAGAAAATTTTTCTGAAATCCAGAAGGATCCAATTACAGCTTTATATGGCTGAAAATGGCGGCTCTAAATTAAAAATAAAAACTTTCATAAAAAAAAGACTAAACTTTTTATGGGATTTCTGATTTATTAATTTCTTATTTCTAAAATCGATTAACATTCTGAGCAACAGAACTATGAAACTGCTTACAAATCTTGAGGATACTAAGCCTAAAGCCTCAGATTTTCATAGCAAAGTTGAGGACACTAAGTCAGAGAGTTATTTTTGCCAAGATGATTTTCTCGTCTTTTTTATAAAACGTTTGCTAAAAAATCCAAAACAAGAAGGTGTTGTAAAATGTAACCTTAACATTTTCTACTCGACAATATTTGGAACTACGATCCAGAAGCCTTACCGTATAGTTAAAAGCTAATTTTGTAAGAGACCGTTTAAATGGATCTTTTGCTCCATGAAAAACCTCATCTGATTTAAGGAAAAAGGGCACTATGAATAAAAAACCAAATTTACTGAATTTTAATCAGAAACTGTAGATTTGCGCAGGGGTTTATGCAATATTTCCTACGGAAATTCTTTAAATAAATTTAATTAAAAACAGTTTTTTTAAAATACATTTTTATCAGTGTACAAAAGTGCAGAATTTTTTTTATTTTAATTTTTTTCCACTTCCTAATCTTGAGATATATTAGTTCTGAAACTCATTGGTAGGAAAACAGAATTTTTAAAATTTATTTATTTAGCACTTTTTGATCTGGAGATCTATTGATTTTAAACTGACTGCCAGGTGACACCATTGGTACGGAACGAAATTTTATGTATTAGCGATTAACTTACAATTAAGCTCTAAAAATATTAAAATAGTGTTTTGTTATCGCGAATACACAAGTGTTTAAAATTGCAAATCTATAGCACATCAGGAGGTGAGTAATAAATCGGTTACAAAATTCTACCTTTACAAAAAAGGAAACAAATCTATTTTAATAAAAATGCTTAAAACGGCTCGATTATCTTCTAAAATTCTTCTAGGCCTTGATTCAAAACTAAGAAATAACACGACAATCGGATGAAACTTAATTATGTTTCATCCTTCTCTATCTCTTTTTATGTGCATAATATTTTTTGGTATAGTGTCCGATTCAAGATGTCTACGCCAATATATTCATCCCTCACTAAATATCTTTTTATTTCATGACAACGTTACTTCGTTAATTTTTACCTTTGGTTTTCACTGAAACTGTTAGAAAGAATAATGCTTTGAATTCCTGCCTGACCATTCTTTTCTTGCTATCTGATTTAATGGCATTTATTGAATATTGAAATTGGCATCGGACAAAAATCTGAAATTACTGCGGAATGTTTCACTGTTAGCCATTTTAACAAGGTCTAAAATTTGTATTATGAATTGATTGCATTAATTGCCCTTGAAATACATTATGAATAAAATTGATATTAAGTTCACTTTTCAAGCTGTCAAAAAATTATTTCATCTTCACGTTTGGATTTATAATTTTATACTTATTTCAAAAGCATTCTTTTGCGAAAGATATCCTTTCCTCAGAAGAAACCATTTTATAAAGCTTATTACTATGACCTGGTTATACACATTTTACAAATAAAAAAATCGAAATAAAAAGTTCCGTTTACTTTGCTGAATATTTTTTTCACCGAAATCGTGGAAATTCATTAGTTTGAAAGTTTTGTTGGGAAATATTCATAAACCTAGACATTTCTAAGAACCTTGCGGCTATAATTTTTCGCTTATTTAAATAGCGTTGCTGACGCAAAGTGGAAGAGATACCGGAGTATGCTCCTCGTCTGTCCGTCACTTTACACATCCGGGGTTTTTTCCCTTTATTGACATACTAAAATGGGGTAATTTTTACAATAAGTTGACAAGAGTAGTGTCCATCACTCTGGACCGCTTATAAAGTTTAAAACGTAACAAAGAACTAAAGCAAGCACAGATTTTGGATTCATTTAGAAACTAAATATTATGAGAATTAAATACATGACCAAATGCAAAAGACAGGTCTACAAAAAATTGTTTGGATACACAATACACCACACAATAAAAAGTTCTTATTAGGTAGAAGATACTTGAGGCTAAACGTACAGGAGAAGTGTATATCAATGCAATTGATATTGGACACTTTGTAGTCGACAAGAAAATGCTAAAATACAAACTAGAATAAATACTGCTGGTCTCTATATACATAATATTATAACTACAGTAAATACCGATACTGTTTTCATCAAGATCCTGGGTATTGATGGATCTAAACGCTTTCAAATGAAAAAAGACAAAATGCATATATCAGGTCTGGAATGAATTTCTTGGTTACACTAAAAGACAACCTAAGCAAATTTCTTAATAGGTAGTTGAATCAGAATAAATTTATGTAAGTGAGATTAATATAGGAAAATTTGTGTTCTGCAATGTAATGTTAAAACTGATATATCAATAGATGTCGCCGAGCAATACATGAAAATAACAGAACAAGTCAAACAGATAAATCCACCCTAAAACATTTTCATAACATGATGTCTCAGGCTAGAGGTTAAAATTTGTGTTATCGTCTTCTCAGACAGAGAGTTAGACAAACAGATTTTTCATACTACGAGATGTGAATGAAGTATTTTTTTTAAATTACTGCTGTAACGCTTTTTATCTTAAATAATCACGTATTAAAGTGCATATCCAAATCAATATGTACAAAATAAAGTATTACAAGGGAATTTTTTTTATCATTTTTAAGCAATTCAAATAAATGGCTGCATTTGTTTGTAGCAAAAAAGATATGATTATTATCGAATATAGTATTGCTACGAATCTAATGTTCATTATTTCTTTTCAAAATACACGTAATATTAATTAACTGATTAAAAAAACTCAATTTCAAACGGTTTCTTAAAAGCTGTAAATAATTTAGAATACTTCAAAAATACTTCTGTTCATGTTTAAGTAATTAATGTAACTCAAAATCCACAATGAAACTCTTGTGATATACAGTGCTTTTCAAATTTACTAGAACGCTACTGAACATTTTACACTTTTAATTATAAAAAATAAATTTATTTATTTATATATCAAATATATTGATTATATTATAAATTCATTCATATTCATTAGAAAAAACTTCAAATAACTCAAACTTTATCTCAAATAAGTCAGAATTGGAGCATTTTCATAAAACTCTAAATTATGTGTGGTTCAAAATTGTTCAAACAGTCAAAAACTACAATGGAAAAATAACATAAAAATCTTTAAAAATAAAATATCAGTGTTTAATGTTTATATGGGCCATCTTTGACCTTTCAGCCTTTGATTCGGGCTATGAACCAGTTTCTGCTTCTGCGTCACCTCCTGGTTGAATACTTCGCCATTCATGTTTGATCGTTTTAAAAAATTGATTTTTATTTCTTCTCTCTTCAGAAGGCAATTTCTGATTCAAAAGTGACCATAAATTTTAGATGGGGCTAAGGTACGGTCTTCGTTGTGGCCATTCCAGTATCTTAATCTTGTTTTCTGAGAAATAATCTTTGGAAATCTTTGACATGTATTTTAGGTCATTATCTCATTGAAAGGTATACTGTCGACCCACAGACAAATTTCTGATGGTTTTCTTCAGATTTTCACATTTCCGCCTCAGTGTTTTACTCTCTGTAGGATATTCATCATTTTAAGAACCTCACCTGATCGTTCTCACCCTCTTTTACGATGTTTTTTATCCAAAAGATCATATTTACTTTTCTGTGACCATAAAACACTGTCCCAGAATTGTGAAACCTTCGAAATATGCTTTTCCAAAGACCAAACAAATTGTCATGTTTTGTTTTAGATGTATCGACATGTATGGTCTTTTTCTTTGGATACAGCTTATTAACCCCGAGTTTTTGATTATAAGACAAATTGTTAGAGCTCAAACATTCAATTTCAAATCTTTCACAATCTCTCTTGACGATATATCGTTCTTTTTCTCTACAAATCTTACATTAATAGAGTTTTCTCTTGTACTTGTTTTCTGTCTCGCCCTCTCTTATTTTCAATGGTTCCTGTCGTCTCATACTTCTTGCACAAATAGTAGATACCCAAAATCGACAATTTATACTTTTTTGAAAGGTTTTCGCATGATACCCCACCATTTCAACTTTCATTGTTACGGTGGCGAAGGTCAAAAGAAATCTTTTAGCTCTTGAGCATTACTGTTGGCTTGACTGCTTCATAGACCAAAAAATAAATTCCCAAATAAACTAATCTCTTAAAATTATTAAAATTTAGCAAAATAAAAACAAATCCAATTCTTAGTCACTTAAATATAACCTTCGTCATCAGTATTTCGAATAATTTTAAACGGATAGAACATAATGTTTAAAACGATAATTCTTTCTAAGATGTATCCATATTTCATGAAATAACTAAAACTCATCTGCATTTATGGAGGATGAAATAAGGTAATAGAAAATCAAAACAAAATATCAAATTATCAAGTTTTTAAAATTTTATGAACAGAAGATGAAATTTTAACAGTCCGTTCTGATAATTTTGAACAGGTTCTTTAATATCTTCTTTTCGTTTAGTTCGTAATTATTTTCTATAAATTTCCTGATAACTTTCTCTCCATTAAGAAGCTTGTCATTCTCTTTAGACTTCTCAGTATAGTCACTTCGTAGAGAGTGAAGGTTTTCGGTTATAATGGATTTTTTTTCTCTTTGACATGACTTCGGTTTTGTCTCACAAGCAGGCATTCCTCTTCTTGGAAAGACTACTTAAATGCTCTCTGGTGAAACACAAGTGTTTCTTGAAAGCAGGCAGATAACGCGAGAGAGGTGAAAGGTTTGTTTCTCCACAAAATTTCTCTTCTCTTAACTTGTAAAACAGATATTAATGCTTTAAGATGTAAAATGGATTTCAATTATCTTAATTAAATTAATTAAAATTGTTTTATTAAATTAAATTATCATATTAAATTTTAATCTCGTAAAAATATTTACATCGTATATAAGGTAAGTAATTCAGGCAACAAATCTGAAATAATATCAGTATTTTGTACGCTTTACGCGCTGACTCAATACATCATGGGCTACGGTGATCTAATGATTATGTTTCGGCTTCAGGGTCGGAGGGTTCCAGGTTCGAAACCCGATTCCACAGAAGATCCGCCTTGTATGTGGGCCTGCTACATGCTAAATCATACGGAGTGAGTCAAACGTCCTCCCTCTGTGTAATGCAGAAATCTGGAGAGAAAGTGCCAGCCCAGGTGTCGTCCTCGTCATCTGACCGCAATTCAAAATTAAGAGGTCCGTCTCAAAATAGCCTTCGTGATCCTTCGAAACGGGCGTTAATATAACTAAACTAAACAACATATCATTCCTTACTGAGGTAACAAGTGGTAAATCTATCTGTAATTTATATAAAAGGTAGTCAGCAATATAGAAAAATTTTGTAATTTCCTTTTGTAAATCTTTAAATGACTTATAACTGATGAAATGATGACTAACGATAACTAGCGAGAGTACATTAGCATGTATTAAATATTTGAAGTTAATTTAGGATGAATTCAGTACAGAAAACATAATTCGAATGTCTGTAATATAAGAAAAACATTACTTGTTTTAGCAAGACAGAGTAACGAGTTGGACAAATATAATTTTTTTAAAAAAATCAGTTTTTTTTTCTTAATATGTAAAGCAAAACAGGTGTTTTTGGACTCAATAAGAACTTTGTCCCGTTTCTATAATAAAAATAAACACATAAATGCTTTTGTGAAAAGCATTGTCAACAGAGGTACAATTTAAAATATGCATTTTTATTTTCGTAAACAAAATGCTGTAATTCCACATTTACATTAAATTAAGCATCGTATTCTCTTTATTATGATGTATAAACAAACTAATTTACCGTGAAATAACATTTCTTAAACGAGAAATGTTAAAACTGAGAATTAGAAGATTAAAATTAGATCCTCAATACTTTGGAATTTCTTTTAAACTCTCCATTTAAAATATTTTTTGGTGTACAATTTAATTATTCCAATGCCCTTCTATATTTGGTTCATTCTAAACTAAAATGTTTATTCCTTTGTGTGACTTTTATTTTGCAAGGTGTTTTTGTAAATCATTCTATAAATAAGTTTTATTTTGTAAATTGTCCGATTTGTAAAATCAGAAATTCCATTAAATTTAAAACATGTATAAGCCATCTTCCATTTTCTCTCAAGTTTCCACTTGGCAGGTACTCCGATTCGCCGCTAAATTGAAGACGTTACAAATTTTTATTTGTTGCCCTCCCCAATTTTGAAGATTCACTTGACTTCCTATTTTATGTAGTATCACGTAAGCATATAATTATAATATGTTGCATTTAAACGGGTTAACGATCATTTCTTTTGTAATTAAATCTGTCGATTATATTGGCTTACTATCATTATTCGGATTTTTTAATATTTTCATACATATTGTGCAATGACATAAAGAAATACCGAGACAATGAGAGCATTAATAAACCATCCGACTATTTTTAAAAATTAAAGCCTACTTTTAGATGTTATAAATCTAGAATGGCAGATTTCGGCTTTTTTAAACACTATCTTTAAACAAGTTTTTATTTAACTTTAATTGTTTCATGTTTCTATAGGCGGAATATTTTAATCGATTTTTTAACTCCCTTAATGATATGCTAGAGTTTTGAAATTTAAAATTCTTTTGTATTTTCGATGACAATACACTATTTTAATATTTTCAGAGCTTAATTATCAGTTAATCAATTAATTAAGTTAAATTCTACTTCCGTACAAGTGGGGCCACCTAATAGTGAATTTGAGAAAGAACTTATTACAAAATTCCATAATATTTATAATAACCAATTATAAATTATAGACTAAAAAATAGAAAATAATTAAAATAAAAAGATTTCTACTTTTTAGTGGACAAAAAATGTGTTTTTAAAAATTTCTTTATCAAATTTTTCCCTTTCTTTCTAAAACCAAATTTAAATTTTTGAAAATTAATCTTATTTGAATTATTTACGTTATTTCATAGAATTTTTTTAAAGTTTTCATACACATTATTAAGTTAATGATCAAATGTTGTTACCAAACTTGAAAAATATTAAGTTTATATAAAGAGCTAATCCCAATATTTCTACTGGAAGCAGAAATTTCCACCTTTCCTTTATCAGCCCTAGACTATGAATCAGCATTAAGTACAAAATTTTCAGTGTATGGCAACTTTAGAAACTCAGTAACAAACATTTCAAAGTAGGAAAAAAAAGATGAAAACAACTTCAGATCCATCTTCACACTGAATAAAACGAAAGCGAAAGATTGAAATTTCATCCTGAAATTCCAAAAATATCCTTTCCGACTTTCAAATCTTCGCCATAAAACTCCATCAGTTCCGAATGATGATGATAAATTGTTTGATAGTTCTATCAAAATTGAAATGGATGCGTCCGTCTTTTAGACAGACTTTTTTTGTCAGTCGGAGGTATTTCTTATGTTCTTGATAAGATGCTGCTTTTGATTATTTTTGATGATTTTCTCTTGGAAGATCTTATATTAAAGTTCCATTTTTTTCACTAGAGTCACAAATATTTTAGGCAAAGTTATCAACGAGACCTGTATGAGGTTTTGAAAAACTCAAGAAAAGAAAAAGATGTATAGTTCTTTGATAGTTTGAAGAAAACACTTAATACGTTTTCTGCAATCATTGATTATTTTTTTAAGTTAGTAACCGAATATTCTTAACTTCTTTTGCAAGAAGTCTTTGAACGAAATTAGTGAATTAATTGTATGTTCTTTGCACATATTTCTACCTGATATTCCAAATATTTCTTCAGCTGAATTTTGAATAAAAGTGTCATGAAATCTCCGAAAATGAGTAGATTTCATATAAAAATGCAAAGAATTTTTAGGAAGATAGCATTACTCTGGATGGAACAGTTTAGTTCAAGATTTATCTATTTTATATTGCAAAATACAGTGAATATATAGTAGATGACAAAATGCAAAGGATTAAAAAGATGCGTTTTGAAACTTAGACATATTTTGTCCGAGATCCAAAATTTGTCTCAGATCTAAAATTCAGGTGTAAAGACTACATACAGATTTAATCCATCTTATCTTTCTCACATTTTAATCTTGAAGATTTAAATTATTATATTCCCATACGCAAGGATAAACTGATAGACAGACAGCCCTGCCTTTTAACCGATTTGGTCCAAAATTTGATGATGATTCACAATTTTAGTGTTAAGACCACATACTAAATTTTATTTTTCTGGCTCGTATTGTTTTTAAGTTATATTCACATACACACTGAATTCTAAAACTGAGTTTTCAGCGCACGGGTATTCTAAAACACAGAGTATCAATACATTCTTGAGTTCGAATTTTTTGGTAATTACAGTACTTTTCCTTGTCTACTTGATGCACGAGAAAGAAAAAAAGGGGTTAGGATCCAAAAATTAAATGAAAACGTGATGTACATTATACTTCTATAATTAAGAGAGCTATCATTATCAAAGTAACTTTTATGTGATGACACATTAATAAATATTCGATAAAGTTTCCCTTGCCATCGCTACCAGGTAGCAGTAACAGAGAGCGTTTCCTTTTTCAAGATATCTGCATTATCTGAATCTTCTTTAATATTTTCTTAGCTTTTATTCATTACTTTGCATACAGTAAACAACTTTCCACAGAGCGTTGCAATAATCACATCTTCATATCGACTTTATTTTTTTCATCACACTTCATAGAAGAGTTTCATTTGATAATGATGTCTTTAAAAATGCTAATGAAGAATTTGTTCCATGTTGAAATATCATTCTACAGATTCGCTTCTAACTTAATTTAAGCAAAAGACTGACTTTTACAAATTTGACAAAGTTCTGACTTTCACAAATATGAATTTTAAATTAAAATTAATATACCTTATTGCATTCAACTGAATCATATGGTTAAAAATATCTTATTTTAAACTTATTACAGTATTTTAAATACTGAAAAATAAGAGATCAATGAACTCTATTTCTAAAAGTGGAAGAAAATAAATTAATAAAACATATAAAAATAAATGAATAAATAAATAAAATATATGAAAATAAATGGATAAATAACTAAAATATATAAAAATAAATGAATAAATAAATAAAATATATAAAAATAAAGGAATAAAATAAATAAATATATAAAATAAAAAATGTTATCTAACAAACTTCTGAATGGTTATTCCACGAAATTAGGACGATTCAGTGCTCAAAATTAACAATCAAATTTTAAAATACGCTGTTGGCATACATTTAATTACATTAATACTACTACTACAGAACATAATAGTTTTCAACTTATCAAAACGTATAGTGCTTCCAATAATGTGTTTCCACTCTAATAAACAAACAAACAAAAGTACAAATCGCATAATATATGTAAAAAGGAAGAAAAAGTTTGGTTGCAAGTAAGAATTTCTTTGTACGAAACATCTTCAGAAATATTAATACAAAATAATCGATTACTTATTCATTCATTCCTCAATTGTGTCGTGTAGCTGCAAAACTGGCCATCTCCACTTTTCAAAAATGCGTTTTTTGAAAAATTATGAGTTCTTTTGACCCTCTTTATATCTCACCATCATAAATTGCATACAAGAATACATTGCCTAAACGCTTCGAAGGCCATACAGTTTATTTTTAAAATTTCATTTTGACTAGATGTGACAGAAAATCCATTTTTCTCAAAACATTTCTTATTTGGAGTTGGCTAGTTTTGCAGCTATACGACACAATTCCAATCTATTACTTCAAACTTAATCTATAAAATTATTTTTGGGATTTTTTATTTAATGATATGAAATTTATTAGAGTCTAAAGGTATATGCGAGTCATTCTGACACGATAACTTTAAATGACTATAACTGATTGATAAGTTCACCATTCCGCTTTAAAGCTGCTCTAGAGGGTTTTGCGAACGGACCTCGTAATTTTTAAATGTGATTAAATGACGAGAACAAATTCCGAGTCGGCGATCTCATCACCAAACCTTTTCGCCATAGCTACAGGAGAATGTTTGTCTCAAAGGGATGCCCCCCCCCCCCATAGCAGAAAAGGCGGGGTTGATTTTCTAGTCCCGAATCACATTAGGTTTTAAATGAAACCTAAACAAAAATGATATCTTTTCAAAATAAATGCTTCTGGAAATAATTTTCAAAGCTGCTTCCTCTCTACTTTTAATGAAGGACCGAAAGAAAATCCAAATATTTCTTATTAGTTTCACCGAGACGAAAACCTGGAAATGAAAATAAGAAAAAATTTCCGTTTTAATTATCAATTAATAAATTTCTATATCCCACTGAGTTCCTCCTTTGTTATTCTATTTTTGCCTAATGGCTGTTGTTTCGAATCCTAAGATTTGAGGAGAGATTGTTCAGTCCTTTCTTTTCTGATCAACCAGCGACACAATACGAAATGTCTGATGAACGAGATTTTTCGATATCTAACTTTTTCCATGGTGATGGCATGAGTTACGCTGTATAAAGGTTAATTTTAAGAATCTGCCTAATTTCACTGGTATTCTTTCGGCCAGGCTTGATTTCGGATCATCAACAGCTACTTCTAAAAGATGAAATATAAAGCTAAATTCTGAGTGCATTGAACATAGATACATTATAAAAAAATCCTAATTCTTATTCACTTCTCTGCAACCAAGTAACTCAAAATGATTTCGAATTCAAGAAATTTTTCTCCAATCCATGACTCTGCCACAAGGACACCAAAATCCCAAAGCAAATTGAATTTGTGTCATTTAGTTTTAGTCTCTTTTATTTGCGATTTTTGGGACAATGTAGTATAATATTTTGAAGCATTCTAGATTACCATATATTTCCTAGAAGAATTGCTTTCATTTTAAAAAAACAAAGAATTGTGATTTTTATAGGAATTTCTAAAAAAAAATCTCTTATTAAAAAGTCCAGCGAATCTTTAACGCTCAGTAATGTGGGTTTTTTACTAGACGGGCACAAATCTTCTAGTAAATAAATAATTAACGAAGCCAAGTAATATTCATATTCTAATAATTAAAATTTCAATGGAAATATGTCCTTTTTTTTAATAGTCAGATAAGCATTTTTTTAAAATTTGCTTATCTGTTAATAAAAATTGTCCTCTACCACAAAGAAAAATTAACTATGTATTCAAAATAATTATGAATTACTAGGAATTTTTCATGTCGTTGAAACAAAAATATTCAATTCTTTGATAACAATCATTTTGTTATCAAAGAATTTTGATTTTTCTTTGATATTTCTTTCAACAATCATTTGATTTTTCTCTATTTTATAATTCGCAAAAAATATGTTTGTGATCTTCATTTCAGTTGCTGTCTTCAAAGGTTCGAAAATTCACTTAATTTAAAATGTTCATTTTCTTAATAAGACAATAGTCTTATTAAGAAAATGAACATTTTAAATTTATTTTACTTATGTAGAATCATAAATAAGAGATTTTTTATTTAGTTATAAAAACTATCACATTAATAACAATCCCTATAACTTGATATTAAATTCTTCACCACCTTGTGATGCATTTTTTCATCAGTTCACTTTTACATCCTTTAACTTAATTCCTAATAATATAATGAGTAATTAATTTAATACTTTACTTGCTGCGTTTTTAAACTGAAGCAAGAAAGTTCTTTAATAAAGGAATTTTTATCAAGCAATTACTATTTCTAATAAATTAAATTTCATTAAAAATATGTTTCTAGCTTAAATTTCGTATTATTTTCTAGTATTTCTTACATATATTTTCATCGATGTGATTTCATACATGCGGCTGAAAAATAAGAAATCGTGCAGTTTGCATTTAAATATCAAGAGTTTTGAAATTCATTTTAATAAAAAAAATAATAGTCCCTTCTAGAAAGATTACTTTATCCTATTACTTTATCCTTTTTACTATGCAGTGATTAAAAATTGAATCCCTGACGTTTATATTTCAAGTTCCTGAGATATGGAAGTAAAGATGATAAACACACATGAAATCGATTGAGAATGACTAGTAAGTTGAGGGGAATTTTCAAATAAAAATAATATACAGAAAACGTTTTTCACAAAATCGTACAAAATTCAAATTATGAGCATTTTACTGTGTGAATTTTATTGTTTTTTACGAATAGTTACATTTTAAAATTCTTGAAAATTATGCAAATCAATAGAAATATTTCAGTCATTTCTTTTATATCAAAAATTTAATATTTAATAATAAACTGTTAAATTTAAAGCGTAATTACTCTTCCATATCCAAATTTTTTATTTGTTTTATTTAGTGCAGGCTTCAGATCTTAAATTGAAATTACTAGAATTTTAAATTTTACTTTCAGTTTCACCAAATTAGCGTCTAACATCGCCTTAAATGCTTAATCGAAACTCGCACAAAGCTGGGGGTCACACCCTTTACGGCTACGGATACCCAATAATGTCTTTTTGCATCAAACCTCGACTGTATTAAATATAAAAAAATAACAATAATATATAACTAAATGTAAGAAAATCCTCATATTGATATAATTATATAATAATCATAAGCAGAGCGATAATTCAGAGAGGAATTTAAGGTTAAGAGGCAAATGATGATATATCAAAGAAAAATTTCTCATCTCTATTGGATTAATTGTAGATTTTTCTTTACAAGAAACAATTTAGATGTTTGTATAAAAAAGAATATAAGAGATTTTTTGAAAGTAATCCGAAATACTTGTGTTGGAAAAATCTTAACATAAGAAATAGCCGTATTTTAAGAGACATATGGAGAGTTTGTTGCTAAAATTTTTAAATAATATGTAAACATTTGGATGCACATTTGTATTTATTTTTAAGTTCTAATCTGAAAACTCCAATTACGGCTTAAAGAAGAAGTTGAACTGCGAGTAGCAATAAAAGCTTTTTAAATTATCTACTATAGTAGGATTTATTTTGAGTGTAACGGTCTCAGCTTCCTTCGACTACGACTGTATTTTAAATAAGCATATTTAGAAACTTGCATGTTCTTCGATCGATGTCAAAAGATTCTTATAAATATCGACGGAAAATTTTCCACTTATAACGAGAGAATGAAGCCAACTTTGGCGATCGATTTATTATGCAGGCCTCAGGACTGAAGAAGAGAAATGCATGGGGAGTTTTATCTTAATGTCTTGCAAATGAAGGCCGGGGTTCTCGTCTCCCCCAGAGATTCAAGATAAAATGCTATCTTGGCTTGATTTGGCGATTAACTAGAAAATACCTCAGATTTCATCAGCAACTGCGAGTTCCTAGAGTTGTTACTTAGACATCAAACCTTCAATTCTGTAAATGAAGGTTTAGACTTTGTAAACTTCAAAACTGCAGATCTACTCTTACCAATTTCGGCGAATGACGCTATTATCGTGTCACAGAAATATATCAAGGCATTTAGCCACTGAAAAATGTTCTTTAACGATAGACTGAATTTTATAATCTATTCGCAAGTCAAGGTGTTATCTCATTAGTGGTGCATTCTAACTTTTTTTTCATTATTATTTTTAAAAAACTGAAAGTCACTAAAAATGGAAAATATTTTATTTTCCTTTGCTTTAAAAGACAGATTGTGATCGACTTATTCTAACAGATTTCAATAAAAAAAATTATGAAAATCGTGAGAAAAACACACATTGTTCTTTTATGAAAGGGTATAAAGGAAATAAAGGTTAATTTAACCAAATACGAAAATGTAAAGAAACTTCACGAAAGAACTGTTTAGGGAAGATAATTTTGCTCAGAATATAAATTCTTCCGTTATAAGCTGCCAAGAAGAAAGGATTTAAGATTCCGAAAATAGCTCAATAATTAATATATGCTACAAGATTGTGAGTAATATTGTTCAGTAATAGTTTATACAAAAGATACAATGACTTTCAGAGAAATTCTAAAGCTAGTTAGTTATTGTTCGTACTGTCTTTGTATTCGTTTATCTGTGAACTATTGAGAAATGAATTAGTTTTGAGTTTAAAATTAATCGTAATTCTCGTATACCTATCAAGGAGCTACTCCAGTTTATAATGCAAATCATCAGTCCAATAAAGAACGTTTACTTTAGTGCAGCTATTCTCAATCTGTACGTCGCAAAGTAATAAAAGCAGTGTACAGAGTGTATTTATAAGAAAACATTTCGAAAAACTAGTTATTGAAATCAGAAAACAAAATATACAGGGTGTCCCAAAAAAGTGGAACAAGCTTTTATTTCCTTAAATGTTGATCCAAGACATATACTTCAAATTACGAAGTTTCATCAAACAAGGTAAGAATTTGTATGAAAATACTTTGACTTCTAAGGGGATTGATGATAAAAAAGTTAGAAAAATTAAATTTTTATACGGCTTCCGTAGAGCAAAAATGTCAATTAGTAAAATGTTTTACTTACATTCATCTATTCACATACAAAGCTGCACAGTTTTATCTGCAAAATTTTCAGAGATATAAGAAGACAAACTTATTGATTGAGACCACTTCTCCATACCTCTCACTGCTGTTGTATCTAGTCTTTTGATGCACACATTTTAGGAGAGTATGCATATTTCAATAAGTTATTAAAAGGGCGGACTAAAGGAATAAAAATGTAATTTTTAACTCTAAAAAATACTTAAATAATATATTAATTGAAGTATTTACAAAAATACTCCATCGTGTGAATATTCGAAAATTATCCACGGTGATATATCATCACCGTGGATGATGGCTCATCTACTCATTAACAAGCAGCGCTATAAAAATATTACTAGAATACAATTGAAATAAAATTTTTCAAAAATAGCTTTACCTTCAAATAGTCCAAACTTGTTTTATAATGATCTGAATTGTATTTTAGAAAGTTACATCCGAATCTTTTTTCGGTGAGTGACTTTTAACAACAGAAAACGAATACGTAGTAACCAGCTAAGTTCCCGTTGAGGCAACATGAAAGTGAATCCGAAACCTAAAAATAGCCACTGAAAGAGAAATCGAAGAAAAACAAATCAAGAGCGCGAAGGCGAACTTTGTGTGAGATTGAAGGATAAAAAGAAGAAATAGAAAAGAGAGAACATATTATTGTTGGCCTAGCGCCAAATAGGAGCTTCCGAAAATCCAGTTCTTGCTAAGTTCAAATCCAGAAAGTGTAGCTAATGGCCTTCTATTATGTCACTTAGTTATACACAATCAGCGAACTTCGGTGCTTTCCAAACTATTTGGTGTGCAGCCCCATTCTATGTCTGCCTTATTTTTTATTCATTTTCTGTCTGTTTTTCTTGTTTTTATCTTTTTTCGTTGATAATTGAAACTCTCAGATTGGAAAAATAAGCAAATAAGAATAAACACAAAAATACGAATTTTTAAAATAATTTCAGTGAATTTTGCAACTCAGCCCTAAAGGACGAATCGCCACAGCCTTTAGGTAAAACTTAATAATATGCACAACGCCGAGCAAATAATTTAATATTCTTGTCCGATATTAGTAGGTTTTTTTCCTGTTTTATATCAAATTTTATTTTCTCCCGTTGTCCTTCCATTCTTTACCAAGTCGATATTTGCAACTATCTACAAATGAAACTGAGCAACAGTATGCGTCACTGGCATATTTTTTTTCATTCCATGATGATTAACTGACGTACTATTGGACAAATATTTGTATTTCGCTTTTTTTTTCTATGTTGAATAAATTTGCATTTCTGCAATTATCTCCATATAAATTTGTGAGCAGTCTCTTTAAATTTAAAAACTAATATATATCTGCACGCTTTGCAGATAGAATCGTGAAATTTAGTTTAAACATAGATGAGTGAGTGTAAGAGGAACATTTTACTTATTGACACTTTTTCTCTAATGGGAACATATAAAAATTTAATTTTCTTAACTTGTATTTTCAACTTCCACAGAAGCCAAAGTGTTTTAACCCAAATTCCTACCTTATTTGTTGAAGCTTTGTAATTGGAAATATATGTATAGGTGCAATATTTAAGGAAATAAATGCTTGTTCCACTTTTGTTGGGACACCCTGTATAATTTGTCAATATAAATAACACCGTTAAAAATAAGTAAATAACATAATTAACAAAAGGCTGTTATAATATTAAGTATTTGAAATTCCGCAAATTCTTTGTGATGCGTAAACAATGGATGAAATGGGAACTGGAATTGGACGCAATTAAAACTGCCATGGTAAGTTGGGGAAGATAATAATCGATATAGTGAACAAGTTCATTTTTCCAATGAACAGTCAGTTTGATGTCTAATCCTTTGCAATGACATTATTTATTAATGAAAAAAATGTTTTTGACATTTTAACAATAGTTGCTCCCGAAAATAATCTAAATAATGAATGTCATAGCAAAAAGTCTTATTAATCGAAATAATTTAGTTTCCTTAAAACATTATATATGAAATGGGAGCAAATAACATTATTTGTTAACTTTTAATGCTTTTTATTATTTAAAATTAGATCTAACTTTTTATAAACCTATGATTTACAGTCACGTACTGTTTTCCGTAAATAGCAATCATTCATTTAAAATTATTTATATAATAAATATAAAACAATCATTAATCTCCGAATATTTGGGAATTTAATTCACCTCATCGTTCCTAGTTCTCTTTCTCTAATGCTTATGACAAAAATAAATACTCCTCTTTTAAAAAGCAGAATTTCTAAATTTCGATTTGAAAAAAAAGCTGAGAATGACACATTTTATCATGATTGCTCATTTTATCCCTACAGAAATAGAAGCAAAAGAATTTTGATTTTGGATTATTTATTGTTTTAGAATTTCGCATCATGATGTGTTTTTTATTATATCACTTCATTATTATTCTTCTAATTATAACTTATTTATTTTTATATATATAAATTTGGTTTTAAAATAATATTATCCAGTCCTTATTAGAAAGCTTCGATGGACTCCTTTAAAATTCTACGGAAATCTCATATAATATTACGAGTCTCAACTTCGGTATTCGTTAATTACTCAAATATCGATAAAACATTTTAGTTCTTTTAAAAGTGAAAAACCATTATTAGAAAGTTGATACAAATCTCGTTGTGAAAAACATTTTATACGAAATGACATAAAAAAATTGACATCCTGAGTGAAAATTATACAAAACAATTTACAAATCAAATCAAACTGAACTGGATATAAAAAGAATATGTTATAAGATGCTTGGTAATTCGATTTATTTTAGTATATAATCAAACATTTCTATAGGCTTTTTTGACTATCATTTAATGCCTTTAAGTTCTAAAGATAGAAATCATATCTTAATGTTATAAAATTAAATTTAGTTCATTTATCAATAAAAATTGTATCCAACATTATCAACATCAAATCTATATACGAATATAACAAAAATAAAATTTTATTCATCAAAATTCATATAAAATATGAACAGAATGAATGTGCGAAAGAGTTTTCAGTGCGTTTCAGTAAAAGCAATGCTTTGACATTTACAATCGAAATCTTAGAGAAAAACCTTAAATTCTGCATTAAAAATGAAACGTGCTCATCAGTTGATCTTCGAATAATTAATGGAGTCCAAACATGTATTCTCTTCACCTAATTACTAATGTTTTATGCTCTTTCAATCACATAATTACGGGTTATTAATTATGAGTAATTAAGATAAGGCGTGGCCTTTATTGTGGTATCTTCTCGTGGACAGATAGGCTCTCTTCCAAATTGGAGAATCCACACCAATATCGCTAATTATAAGCGGGGAAAATTAAGTAGCACGTCCTGAAAAAACAGATTGGATTTGGAGATAAAATTGATTGCCTTTTTGCAAATTAAGATGCTAATATCTGTTTAAGGCTTGGATGAGACCTGTTGCTTTTTCTAATTATTGGAAGGATGTTTCTTTACAAATAAAGTGCCTCATATTGTGATTTCTGAAGTTTGATACTTTATTAAACTGAATTTACTTAAAAGCTTTGATGGTACATTTTTGTCATGATCGGAAAATTTTGCAATCATTGATTAAAGATTTGTCAATAAAATTAAGTATATTTTATTAATTGTTTAGACATTAATTGGTTGTCTCTAATTGAAATGAATTTATTGGCTTAATGTCAAAAACACTGTCTAAACATTGTTTTGGTTGGAATTAGTAGTTGGAATTAGTAATTACATCTATTTTTTTTTTTTCATTTTTTTATATTTCATGAAAATTCAAATTCTTCATCGGCACTATTGTTGTAAGCCTTCTACTGTAGTGTCTCATAGTTACTTTCTTCTGCCTAAGCATATGATCATTCCTAATAATCTAACCCATAAAAATTATTTTTTATGTTCTTTACATCTGAAAAAAACTGCGCTTACTATCATAGTTTGTACTTCTTTGAGATCCCAACTTACTCAGAACTTCAATAACTACTTTACTTGAAACTATATTTTAATCATATGATAATTTCCACATTTTTCATTTGAATTAATAGCAAATACAAACAAAATTCCAAATTTAATCTATATAACCTGTTGCAGTTTTGAGTTATTATGCTCATATACAGAAGGACGTATAGATAGACAGCTTTCCAACTGCCGGATTTAGTCAAAATTAGATCCAACTCTACGTTTTTATTTAAAGAACGCGTGTCGAATTCATCTAACTAGTTGCGGTTTTAGTTATCGTGTTCACATACACACAGACAAACACACAGCTAAAGATGCGTTTTTCGGGCGTGTCTAAAAACGCAGAGATTCATTAAATTATCGATATCGACTTTTTTAGTGATTTCAATACTTTCCGTTTGTTCATCGTACGCTAAAAATTAAATAAAAAGATACAACATTAAATTTTTATAACTAAGAGAAATATTTGTATTAAAGAAATTTTGTGATAGAAATGTATGACACATTAATATGTATTGAATAACGTTTCCTTCGACATCAGCACTAAATATCATTAACAGAGGGTATTTCGACTTTCAAGATATCTGCATTATCTGAAATTTCTTCAATATTATCTTGGTTTTTATTCTGTATTTCATACAAGGATAAAAATGTTATTTTGGATTGTTTTCTTTCCAAATCTTTTTAAAATTTTAAAAGAATTTATCAAAATCCTTCTAAGTTGAAAGGTAATTAAGAATTTCTATATGGTATTAAAGATTTGTGAAGTTCTTACTTGAGCTTCGTAATTATTTTAGTGAAAGGATTTTTGTTTCCGAATTATAGCTCTAAATGAAGGGTAAAGTGTTTAAATCCTTCTTTTTGACCTGTGTTAACATTCCTTGGATTATACTGGCATATCCCAATTATATTATATTCTAATTTTCTTCGTCGATTTTTTTAATCTTAAAATCGTATTTTGGGCTCTTAATAAACTTTATTTTACTCTATTTTTTAATTCTTGGAATTTTTGGAGTCAAACTGTGTCCTTTGACAATGTATAGTGCCAGGAATTTCCTCCAATTCTTGAGCCGTGTTTTAGAATTGCTTCTTTATACGCTAGTTACTTATACGTATTGAACATTATAAATCATTTGATGGTTAAAATCGCATTTATAATATATGGAACTAAAATTTCTATTCCAAATTATTTTAATTCTTCATTACTTTATCATGTATCTAGCGCACAAATTTTAATTTACAGTGATCTAACTTGCGGTTTTACTTAGCCAAAGAAATGGTCGGTAAACTCCCAGGTCCAATACTGGCCATCAGAGTAATATTCCACAGAATTATCTTCCTGGTTAAAAGTTAATAAAATAAAGAGAAATTGTTTTGCTTTTCATATTTGTGAGGAAAACTTAAATTTCTTAATACAATTTTAGATCTGGAAAGAAAGTATAGCCATAAAGAGAAATATCTGAGGAGTGGACTTTGTTTTTTGCACTCTTTCTACAGATAAACCTAAAGACCTTTGTTCGTTTGTTGCAGTAGAAACTGCCCATTTTTAGCAGGACAATTTTGGACGAACCGTATAGTTACTTATATGAACTAATTATGAACTTTATAGATATAGTATAGTCATGATAGAATTTGTTATAAACTGAATGTGAATAACTTCCTTTGCATGTAGTTGGGTTTACCTTGTAATTTCTCGTTCACAAATGGAATGAAGGTTCAATATAGAACTTTAAGACGCCTATCATTGAAAGTCATTTGTTTATTTTTGGAGAATAATTTCAAGACAATCTTCAAGGTGGCATTTAATTTTGACTCTTCAGCTCAGCAAACTTTTAAAACTCTTATCTACGTAAATAAAGTATGTTGACTTCTCGAAAAGCATACCAGTCTGAGATGTAGGTTGAGTAGGGTAAAGTGGGGCAAAACCGGGTAGCTAAGGTACGAAGGCCTGTTGGAGTTAAAATACTCGAAATAAAGCTTGTCAAATTTTATTAAAATATTCATTGTTTATTGGAGTACAATATATATTTCCAGAAAAGTCACAGTTTCATTACTTTTTTCATCAATGATTTTTTTATAAAAAATGTCAAACTACAGGTTTTTACCCCACTATTGGGGTAAAACACAGTATACATGTTAACGTTATGGGAAATTAGGAAAACTCGATTTTCAGTGGGAAAGTTGCAATCATTTTTATTTTATATGGCAATTTAAGAATATTAGTTTCAAAATTCACATATAAAATAGTTGTCTTTTTCCTCCTCGCCACTACAGCTTTCGTGGGTACATCTTAGACAGTTTTTACATTGGATCAATCTTATTGTTTATTTAAATTAGAAAATACATTATTAAAATATAAATAATCAACGTCTGAAGTGTTTTTATCATTTTAATCGGAGGAATCATCAGTACTGACAGTCCCGGTCTTACACCACTTGGTGTACCCGGTTTTACCCCGAGTGCAGAGGTTATTAAAAACGAAATAGAACCTCGCAATTATTGGAGTAAACCCTTATTGTGTGTTAGGGTGTAAATCCTTAGAAAACATATAATAAGCTGGACTAAACATAGTTTTTATAACTGTAACGATTTTTATGTAAGGATAGTTTGAAATCAAACGAACCTTAGAGAGTTGAAGTCTTAAAACAAATAAACCTTCACAGATGCTGTGAATTCAACAGCTACAAAATACCACTATGACTGTTCCTTTTTCTTGACTAGTAGTATCTGTCTGCTAGATAGGAAAAATAATAGCCCTAGAATCAATTGTAGCCGGTTTTACCTCACTCTCCCCTACATTCAATATTCTTTTCTCGCTCTCCTCAAGATTTAAAAGTATATCTTGACATCACTTTAATTTCTTTAAATATACGAAAGATTTTTGATAGTATCCTTCATAAATCCTACAAGAGTAGAAGGAAATAACTTTCTATATACTTTTGTAGGATTAAGATGCAATAAAAACATTGACCCTGGCGATTAGAATTTAGTTGTTGCACTTCGTGAACTTCCGCGATTTTATCTGACCAGAAATTAACACAGCATTCTAGCTATTAATCTCAGCTGAAAGGAATTTTCTCTTGTTTCTCTCTAAGTTGTCTCTTTCCGTTATAAAAAATACGTTTCCAAGTATCATACGCATTTATCCACAGAAAAAAAGTAAACATCTTTTTAAAAAGTAATCGTCTTCGAAAAATAAAGAAGTAATCATCTTTGAAGCATAAAAGTTTCTTAAATTGAATCAAAAAGTAGAATAGGCAAATACTAAAACGTCACATCATAATTATTAAAGTAAAAAATACCGTTCAGTGTAAAGGTACTTTTATTCTTACTATGCATAGGAGAAGTCCCAATTTAGTGTTCTTAAATCGCATATACTGCGATTTTTAAAAATCTTAAATAGAGTCACTTTGCACGATTTTATTCGATATTGAAATTTCAAAAATATATCCAAGGCACATAATTAGGCTTTCTACACATTTCTCTATTACACTAAACCATGGAATTCTAAATTTCCTTTTTTCGGGTGGGTTGAAATTGAGTGGTTGAGAGAATTGAAGTTTTTTGCCTTGAAGAACTTTTTGATCATCTTTCCTCTAAGATATATCCTTCAAAGAACATGCCACTGACTTAGAACGAATGTCCTCCAGTTGAATTCCTCGCAAAGAGTCGATTTCAAAACCGCAGCGTCCCATTTCCTTCAGGGTAGGGAACTGCAATTCTTACTCAATAATGAATTAAAACTCTTAATAACTTCTCCTCTATCGGTTCGAAACCAATCATCGGTGGGGCACGGGCACAGTTAAAAGGGGAACAGCGAAGCAGTTAAAACTGTCGAGCCCCACAATATCCGAAATCGATGAGATTTCCACTCTCTTCCCACCCCCAAAAGTATTTTGTACGGGCCGCCTTTTCCAAAACTCGGCAAGCCAGCCCTGCCTCTTGACGGGGCCGTTCCAGTGTGGGTTCACCCCTAATGGTTTAACACTCAACATGTGGTTCTTAGTGTATTGCTCATTTGAGCCCCTTGCACTTTCTGTCTCTAACGAGAGACAGATCCAAAGAGAGAGCGATCGTGGCGCAGGGGTTCGATCAGAGGACGGATGTAGGTCGTTACCATGACTACCATCCGTCTCAATGGACTGAGGGGGGGGACCTTTTTTGCAATCGATACTCATTCACCAGCCTCCCCTGCCTCTTCCAGAGTCCAGATTCCTCAGGACTCCTCCTCAAGGAAACTTCTGTACCTCCTCCTCCTCCTCTGGTGACTCCTGCAGAGTTATGGAAATAGTTGGGGCAGAGGGATTGATGAACTTAGAAGAAAACTGTAATCCCGCAGTAGAAAGTGAGAGGGGCTTTTCGTAGTGCTCTGGTAGATGCAGAGGCATGTAGAGGAAGGATGGAAAAAGTATCCATTGCTTGTGTCCTCTCTCCTGGAAAACTTTTCCATGGTTTACTCTTCCTTCTTAGGCATTTTTTTCAATGACGGTTTGGGAAAAATTGTCGAATTATTTTTTTATAATTTCATTTCCAATGCATTTTCCAAGGATTCTTCAACTGTTTCATCTGTAGTAATTAGAAGCAAAGCTGTAATCATTTGGCTATTCTTTCTGTTTGATTGAAGAGCTACTAGATGGAGAAGCTAATTTTCCATCTAGTTTCCGAAGTTTAAAAAAAAGTCACATATGCCTTTTAATGTAATTCAGAAAAATATTAAGCCTAAACACCAGGTATATTATATTGTATGCTTGAGCCTTAATCATTAAATTCGATGATTTATAGTTAGTTTTACATAAAAATTAAGAAAATCTCCCAAATGATTTGTTTAATTTATAATTTTTCGCTTATTTCAGTAATTACAAGGGTAACAAGAAATTTTTATTTTTGAAAACTGTATCTATAGTAAAAATAATAATTTCCTAAAAGGTTATAAAGATCAAACATTATTATTTATACTTCTTATTTTATTATTTCTTTATACACATATTATTATTATTATGTGAGGATATTTACGTTAACATTCTGTCGCAAGGTCACCAATTTTTTTAGAGAATTCATATCAAATCTCCAAATTTTTTCAACGGTTTTCTTTTCATATTTTAATTAAATATTACATATTTGATGACATTTCTCATTTTTTCAAGAAGTTACGGCAGACGGCAAAATAACAATGTATTTTTTTCTAAAGAATTTCAAACGAAACTTTGAAAATTATTTGTTTTCTAGCGATTATATTACAAATTTATATTGAACCTAAACGTTCAACGTAATTTTATGTGAATATTTTGTGAATGGCAAACTTTGTATAAAAAATAAGAAAAACAAGGTAAAGGAAAGAAAAATACATGAAAAATTTGTGCAAATTTTAACAACGCTATAGAGAAATAACGATTATAGAAAGCATTAAATATTTTGTTATATTTGAATCCAATTTAAAGATTTCATTTACTTTATAACATGCAACCAATATTCTGCGTCAGGTTACTATACGTTTTTAACGAAAATTGTCCTTAAAAAATTACTATTTGGCACTTAAGCACTTCAGTTAAAATAAAAATTTTTTTTTACTTGAATGCATTCAGCTAGAAATTTTACCTCTATATCTTCAAAGACTTAATGAATTTGGGTAATTAAGCCTGAAAGACCTTGATTTTCGAAGATTGTCTCAGTTTCAATTGGAAAATATTTCCATTTTAAAAGCAACAAGGCTGAACATTTTTTGACTTTCATCAATATTTTTGCTATAGAAGCGAAAGATACGAAAACACAAATTAGATGTCGCAAACGTGAAATCATAAGGAAAAGACTATAATCTATGATTTAGACGAGGAAATTTGTGAAAACAGAATTCTGGAATTCTAGTAAAAAATCATTTTTTGGAACTTTATTTAAATAAGATTATTATATCAGAGTACTTCATTGTGATCCAAAATTAAAACATGAAACGCTGTTAGCCTGGTGAGGGCTTATCTGATGAACTATTCCTAATAATATTTTCTAGTTGGGAATATTATAAAGTACAGAACATGAGCATAATTAAATTTTTGGGCAGTGTGAATATTCAGTGAGCCTTTTATAGAATCTGCAGATGCACTGAAAATTCAATTTGTAATTATAAGCATTTCATCGTTTCACAGGTAGTAGTTTCGATCGAAGGCAATGTTCAACTATCTCACCACACCCTTTCGGAGTATGCTAAACGTGTCACTCCCTATATGAATAAATACATTAGCAATTCATTCAGTGACTATTTTCATTCACGCTTTGTGATATATTATTCAAAGCGTAACTAGCAAATAGTGAAATTATCTTATAAATGTGAAAATGTAGTGGTATCAAAAGGGGATGTATGAATAACTGTTTCTTCTCTTTACAATTTTTCTTTTTTAAAAAAGAAAGATTAATATGGAGTTCATAATTAGTAATAGCTTACTATTAAGTAAAGTGAAAAACTTTCAAGAAAGTATGTAAGCAAAATAATAATAAAAAAACTTAAATAAAGAAACGCCTCCCATGTTTCGCTTCATTCTCTTAATTTTCCGCTATAGAAATGCTTCTAGAACGTTTCTCAAGTTTTGCAAAACCAAAATTTTGGGGCCTTTTGACAAAAATTTGCCTTTTAGTACATAAGAAATGAATTGTATTATAAAACAGCTTACTGATCGGCAAGCATTCAAAGCCAAAAATGTCACCCATCCTGAATATCAATGTCTAAAATTTAAACTCTTATCACATATGACAGTTTACTGTTATTATAAATAATATGTGAAACAAAGTATAATAGAATATATGGTATTGAATTTTATACACAAAATGTAATTCATACCTTGGTGCTCACGATTTGGAAATTCCGCATATATAATTGAAAGTTCACAGTACATATTAATGCCTACAATTGAATTCGGAAAGTTTAATAACCATTCTTGTTTAAGACATTTATTATTGGAAAATAAGTAATAATAATATAAATCACAAATGACAGTTAGCTGTTAATATAAATAATATGTGAAACAAAGTGGAATAGAATATTTTGTATTGAATTTTACACACAAAATGTAATTCATACCTTGGTGCTCACGATTTGAAATTTCCGCATATATAATTGAAAGTTCACAGTACATATTAATGCCTACATTTGAATTCTGAAAGTTTAATAACCCTTCTTATTTAAGCCATTCATTATAGGAAAATAAGTAATAATAAGTATAACAAATATAAATAATTTCCATGATAGAAAGTTTTAAAAAATACTGAATACCCGTTTACTTTATCTGACTACGTTCGAAAGACAGTTCTGGGTCGAAATTCACAAATATTTTTTATAGTCTTATTTTAAAGCCCATTTATTTAGATTTCTAAATTTGGTTTAATTTATTTTTTGTATAAATAGAAACTAAGTTATAGAATTTTATATAAAACACGGTGAGAAAAATCGAAACCAGATTTTTTTTTATTTTTTAACAAATTCACTGCACTCTGAATAATAAATTAATTTACTTTTACTTATTTTAATTAAATATATACTCTGTCTGCAAGCTACACCAATTTAAATAAGTTTTTGAGTTTTAACAATCTTCTGTGGACAATTTTGCCAAAATGCACATTTGTAGAGTTACAAACTTCACGTTTTGGGACATCAATAGTTATCTTACTTTTTAGTTACTACTGATGGATTTTATGGTTTTATAGGAGTATTCCGTGAAAATAGCTTCTGGTCAATATATACTTTGAAACAATATCTTAACTTCAATAATCAGAGAATCGTTACTTCTAAGAGACAATCTTTGGCAGGGACAAAAATTATTTTTAAAAAATTACAGGCTGTCAGAATGAAAAAAGTGATAAGATTATGAATAAAGAAGGTATATCCTACAAATGTGGCGAATTATAAAGGAAGTTTAATAAATATATTTTTAATGAAAAACAAATGAAAACTTTAAATGCGTTTTTTGAAAAACTTATATCTTGTCAAAAGTTACTTACGCAAAACATGATATCTCGAAAGATTACGACTATATTTCCTTGAAATTTTGAACTCATGTTACTTTAAGTATTATGAAGGCAATTAACTATAGATATATTTCTGAAGTCAATAATTTTTTATTTATTTACAGTGGCTTAAAATTGTTTATACCTATGCATTTTGTGATATTTTGAATAAAAGAACATTTGACTTTCCATAATTTTTCTCTAAATTCAAATATTTCTTAGATCATAGTTCATTGCCTTCACCATAGCGCTGCAAATGTGCTGTGTAGAGAAAAAATTTGAATACATGGATTAGAATTTCTGCTAGTGTTTTGCTTTTTGCTCTAATTTTCACCATTTTTTACCTAATTTATTCCATTTACTAAATCTCAAGTGACAGAAAATTTCCTGTCTGGTATTATTCGTAGTTTTGTATCACATTGACAGAGAGAATAAACTAAAATTATCCATTAAAGTGCTTTTTCAAAACTTTGCCTCCGAACCTAGGCAGATAACTTAACATGCACTTTAATGGTCATAATGACCTATATCCCTGTCAGAAGGTTAATTGTTTGAAAGCACAAATTCTTCCTAAGGAATTCTGCGAATTTCATTTAGTGAAGATGTAATAATTAGAGATAAAACGCCAGAACCACAGATTAATTTATACTTTATTTAATGAAACTAAAATAACTACATTTTATCAAATGAATTTTGTAACCGGTTTTCGGTTATTCAGGGTTTTTTTAACCTCCGGTTTAAAATGGCGGCTATAACCGCTCAAAATAACAGGTTTTTGATATAACCAGTTTTCGGGGGGGGGTTATACTCCCCCCCCCCCATCGTCTGTAAGCAATTTTTTTTATTAATACTGTTTTCACAGGAAATCAATCCATTGACCAATATTTATCTGTTCATAGAGTCTCTTTCAGTAATCCGCCAACCATCAGACGCCTCGAGGAAGCGGTTGTCGTTGTTTGCCCTAAGATGGTGAAATTCAAAGCTTCATATCTTGATACATTTTAGTCTAATCGTACCTAAAATCGAGCCTATTTTCCGATACGGTTTTTTTTTACCCAGTTATTGGATTTTTAAAAATAACCGGTTATAACCGGAACAAAAAAAAAACCCAAAAAACCGGTTAACCGGAACAAAAAAAGCGGCTTTCGGTTAAAACCGGTAGGTTTCTCCCATCCCTAGTGGAGTTCGGACCTTCTATCTGACTAGATTATCCCTTTCTTACTATGTCTTGACTATAGGCGGGAAGAATTAATCTAATTAGATAATAGGTGTGAGTCACAAGCGTGAGTCAAATAGAAATAACGACAACCAACGTGTTAAGGTCAAAACCTAAAATCTTTTTAATGCATTTTCATTTTTTTGGAATAACCAGTGCTTTTTTTATCATCATTAAAATTAACATTAGTTAATTAAAGTCTTGAAGAGTTATGTATCGTTATTAATTATTTATAAATATTAAAAAGCTTCAAAAATCTTAAAATTATTGCAATTCAATTTTTGAGTTTTTCTTTAAATTGTTTTTGGAGACATTTGCTATTAATTTCGATTGCAATACCAGTTTTAGATGTATAAAATAAAATGTAAGGTAAAAAAATGTCAGCAGAATTTTATGTATCATTGAAATGTGTCATACTTTGACAACATTTAAATAAGCATCTCATATAAGAGGGAATAGCATTTGAATCACATCATCACGCCAATGAATCTATTTAATATACATTTCTGATACGACTGTCATTACAAACACAACTTTATTATAAACTAAAGTATAGTAAAACTTCTTTGAGCGACCCCTCTTGTGTACCGGTCACCCCTCTCAACGGCCGCTTTTGCCTGGCACTGATTTTTTGGTCCTTAGACATAAAGTTAAAATAAGCCATAGGCTCACCACTGAAGCACTTCTGAGCGACAGGGTTGGTTGCCAGTTGAACTTAATGAAATCCATTTCTTTTCGTCTCTCTGACCTTGGACCTCTTATTAAGAGAAACGGGAGAGAAGAAAGAACAAAAAATACATACATTCAAAAACAACACCTAAAATCAGATGGAAATTAATCATTCCTTTCTCCAGTGTGAAGAGAAAAGTGACTTTTGGCTTCTACCAGGATGGGGTATTCAAGAGGCAATGGCTACCAAAGATGAAAGTAAAGACAAATTGCATCTTTTTTTTAAAGAAAAAAAATTAGAAATTTTCGAATAAAGCACCTTTTTTTTGTTAGCTGGTTCTTAAAACTCACTTTATCAGAAATAATGAACTAGGGTTCATTTAAATCCGTATTTTGTATTTGCAAAGATGGACCCCTTCAGAGCAGCAATTTTCCAAAAAATGAAGAGTAGCCGCTGTAGATAGGTTTCACTATTTAACTGATATAAGTTTAGTGACTCACATTTTCTGCAGCGTGCAAACTTAGATTGATACAAAAGCATATAAAGACCAATCTTCCAAACCCAAAATAAAAAGGGTGCATTCTTATCAATACAAAAATAAGATGTGTTGTTTAAAAATAGGAAGAGGAATGTAAGCAACAAGAAAATTATTTAGTATTAAAAAATACATTCAAATTAATTGGAAAAGGATAAAAACCGTTAGGAAATCCTATGATTAACACTGATTCGATAAGTTGCGACCCAAAAATCATAATTTTAGGAACCTCTGTAGTAGAGAAAATTCCATGCGTGAAGTTGATATTTTGAGGCTCAAATTTCTGAGCAAGGCTCAGTGGCCTCTACATGAGATACGGAAATACTTTGAATAAAACAGCAAGTCTCATCTATGCGAAACTACCCCTAAAAGAAAATAAGAGTGCAGGAGAAAAAAAAGGAAAAGATCTTTTTTCAAAAGCGGAAAACTTATAGAAAAATAAAAGTTTCAACTTGGAAAAGAAGTGTTATCTGGCCATTCAGGCGGAACAAGAGAAAGCCCACTCGAAATTGAGCAGACTTAGCAGGGAGAGACACAATGGAACTGCTGCACAAGCACCATCGTCGGACAATAGGGCTCGTAACTCGCACTCGAAGCCCTGTAACGTGTGCATTTTTAAGCATGGAATTTCCTTCCGTCCACAGTTGTCGGGGACTCGAGTTGGGAGACTTATAATGTCTCTTTCGCTAATGCGACGATTGCATTTCTCGGTGCCGCACAATGGGAATTATTAGTCACTGATTCTGGAGTTAAGGAACTGCATTTGCAGGGGAACCTTACCATTCCATCAGATCTCCTCCAGGTGTTTTTGGTTGCTTCGTTTCAGTTAGAGAAGATACTATTCTATTGATTTGATTTGTTGAAACAATGTTTCATTTCCTAATAGCGCAGAGGTGAATAGGATACGAATGGAAAACGTTGAGTCATAAGGCAAAGATGATAGCAAAATGAGTCTGACGTTTCTCCCTCCAATTTCACACCGCGGCAAAGGAAGGAACCTTCACGTGTTTAACGAGCATCATCTTCTGGCAAGCAGCGGATGCTCTGGAATCGACCGGCATCCTAACCAGTCTTCCCTTTTGTTTCAAGAAGGATATTCTAAAGATATGATTACGTTACGCAGAATTGTCTGTTTTGCAAGATATGGATTCATGAAATTTGATAATTAGTTCAGATTCCACTTTTTATATTCTGGAAGATTCTGATTGATTAGCATCCTTCAACGGAATTCTAAGGCATTTCCGCTAATCTTTATTAAACTCTTTAAAAATCACCAAGTAGAGCTGCTACTTTGAACTGAGTCTCCAGAATGAATAAAATTGTCCTGATACAAAATACTTCACGATATTTTTTCTGGATACTTTGTATCAGCTATTCGCTTTAGCTCATAAGCTCTTTTAAATTGAAGGCTATGTACCAATTCTGAATAGATAGCACTTAAAGTGGTTTAAAAATGCAATGTCTTTAAGGAAAATAAATTGGACAATTTTATTTGAAATGGAGTAAATTAAAAACTATACTCTCCTCCTTTCTCACCAACTGCATTATAGATGTTTCCCCTGGTAATAAATAATATCAGTCGTCTCCTACAAGCTGAAATGGATTGCAGAGAAAATTTTTTGATAATGTTAATAACTATTACACGATGAAATTTAACTTAAATAACTTTAACTATAACTTTAACTTTTTTAATTTAACTTAATTAATCAATTTTTTATGGCTTTGCTGATATCATCCATACCTGTTAAACTGATGCCAAATATTCATTTTAAATGTTTTATAATGTTTTCTATTGAACGTCAATTGTCTATAATCTGTAAGATATAATATAATTTAATTTAAATAGTTTTGTTTTTATTTACTTGTTATAGGCGTTTGCTTGTGAAAAAAGGAAAGGACTAGAGAAATATGGCGAATCAGTCTAATTCCATTAACTACAAATAAACCAGATCTTTAATACCCTTTAGATATCTCATCTTTTATATCCAAGAAAGAGCTCAATTCAAGAATGGAGGCAACTTGCAGCCGTTCTCTGAAAACTTTAGAGTCGGGCTAACTTTCTGACACATTTGCTATAAGCCATAAAAAAAATCTATTCAGTTTGTCCTTTACTTAAGAATTAACAAGCAATATTGTTTCATTCTAAAGGAACTTTCAAAAATACTTATATTGTTTCAAAGGCATTTAATGAGTAATTTAACTATTTTTTCAAAAAGATTGTAGTAGTTATTTTTACTAAATTATATAGAAATCTCTTCGTTTATCTAAGTTGAAAGAGTTTTCTCATTATCATGCATACAAGAATTTAAAAAAATAAATATTTAAACCATTACACGAAGCAATTCATCAGTTCTAATGAGACGATAAAAATATAAAACTGCTTAACTTAAAATAATTCTATTTTGTATTTTCCACGTCTGTAAGGTCTTGATTTTATAGGGTATATAAAATTAACATTTATAATTCTAAACGCGTTTAGGTTTAATAAAACAATACTGAACACAATAATAGAGAGTAAGAGAATAAAGAAGTGAACATTGAAGGATTTAACCTAAATTGAGTGTAGCTAAATGATTTTAAAACGGGATCTAAAACGAAGTATTAATTAGACCAGTTATGCAAGTTGTAGCAAATTCAAATGTATACATTTTAAGATATAATCATTTTCGAAAAGTATTACAAAAAAATCAAATGCTGCATTGTTCCAATTAATTATCGTAATATGACAACTCTTTTGCACGAGTTGGAAAGTCAGTTCAGCCTTGAATAGCAATTTACAGACTCTAAAGAGCGGCTTAAAACAGGAAACCGCAAATCCACAAAATTCTAGCTGGTTCCTAATTTCATAACTGTGTAAAATTTTAACTTATTCTTAATCATGCATGATAAATAATAAATTTCATATGTAAAATATTACTAACTACGTCATAATGATTTCCAAGTTTGTGAATGCTTAAAGCAAGTTTCAGCCTTTGAATTTAAATAAATTTATGAAAATTGGATTTCAACCATTTTTATTTTGATATAATGCATTTGGTAGGCCATCTTTTAGTTTGGTTTGGTTTGATGGGACAAGGGCCAATTTGGCCATACTACGCCAAAAACTTGGAAATCTAACATACGCATTATTTCATGAAACATAAAATACTAAAATAAGACTATGGTGTATGTTACGAACAGTGATAAGCACAAAAAGAAATAACTTATAACCACGTTGAAAGACATGAATCAACTCTTGCAAAAGCATAAGGAAACCTTTATTTTTTTCGTTTTTTCAAGAAAACACTTGTAGATATCAAATTTGTAAACATTCCACGCCACACCGAGTTGCAAGAAATTAAAGAGTCAGATATCTATACGTTTCTTGATAATAAAAACTCACATAATTATTTTTCAAAAGAAAGTCATTTTCAAGAAATACCTAAAATTCAAGTAATTCAGGTACCTCTCATTAAAGATACTTAACGCTTTCCTGTAGGTACTAGGTAAGTACAAGAGCCTCTGTTATCTTAATCGTTGCTTTGTACTAACAAAGGATAAAAAGTGATAAATTTAGTTAAATTTTTCTTTATGCTTTCCATCCGATAAAAATTAGCAGTTATCTACTTCTGTTAATTTGTTGGGGACGTTGTATTTGACATTAATATATATTTCACTGGTACATTCCAAGAAATTTCACGTGCTTTTATGAAACGGAGATAGCATACTTGCATTCTATTGTTTAAATCTTAATTTATGAAATGACTTTAAAGAAGACCTAAGCAAGTGTTCTTTGCTACCTAAAATTCCCTCTTGTGGAATGAGTTAGAGAAAATATTCAGGGTAAGCATCTTTACAACAATGAATTTTGATTTTATATTGTAAAGTAAAAAACATACTTCTTATATACTGTACAGAATTTTTATACAAAATCTTATTGTTTCTGTTTTTATTGCATAGAACTTCTGTAAAAGAATTTTTTTTCTTAATTTCAACATTTCTTTGATAAAACAGGCATTGTTTTGTTACTACGGTAATTTTAGAAAATGTGTCAATACATTTTTTAATTTAAAGCTTACTTTAAATAACTGTATAGCTACAAAACTCTGCAATTAAAATTTTGTTCGTTCCTTTTTGCCATGTTCATTTTTACAGTGTTCATATCGTAAAATATGTAGTTTTTTCATGTACCAGAATATATGAGTAGATAAAAACAAATGGAATAAATTACAGCGAATACCACTTGTACTACAAAGATAGAGGAAGTCAGAGACAGATTATCGTTCCTGGAATGTATGAGGTTAAAAAAGGTACAAAACTCAACAGAATTTGTCAAAAGCGCGAAGAAATCTCTGAATGTGTTTCCTTTTTCAAAGTAAGGAGAAAATAAGATTGATGGTAGATAGACAGGATGCTCTGTTTCCAGTTGAATGTTTGCTTTCATCGTAGCTCAGACTCTAGTGCTATTGAAAGCTTAGGAACTAAAGAAAACGTTGTAAAAATAACGGAAAACTTAGATTTGTCAGAAAGCTTTCTGACTGATGTTTCCTCCTGATTCATTTGGAATTCCCTAAACGAGAAATATATGAAAAGGATATCTGTTTCATATGCGAATTAAATTTGTGTTGTTGATTTTAAAAATTTGACCTATTATTTAGCACTAACTTCAATATCAGAAAATGATCATTCATCTATGAAAAGTTTATTTTAAAAATATAGTTTGAAAAAACAGTTTAAAATGGTGAATTCATTTTATCGATTCTGTGCTGTTTCGATTCTTTTTCCATGCGTACATATTTAAAGAACTTGTAAATTTTGTTTTGCAACCCGAATTCCAGATAATTAATTTTGATTATTAATAATTCAAAAAATTGTCCAAGATCAAGCTAATATTGAGATAATTTGCTAATTATTTTAAAACTTATGTTGTATCAGAAAGATAAGTTTGTTCTTATCTAGTTCTAAAGCTTTTCGTTTTATTTGTTACAAACTATAAGAAGTTAAATCTTAGAATTTCAAAATTTTACATTTACCTTATTCTTATGATATGAGTACTCTATTATTTCTATGAAGCAAGATGGTAACAATGGCCTTCATTACCTCATTCAATTTAGGACAAAATAAATCAACTTTGCTGTAAAGAAAGAATGAAAGACTACGGTTTATAATCTCTGATCTGAAAACGTACTTCGATCAAAACTCTAAAGGAAATTTCTCTTTGGGTTTGTAGAAAAAAATTTCTTAAAAATTAATTATACGAATTTAATTAAAATTAATGAATATACTTTAAAAGCTATGAACTAAATATGCATAAAAACTTCTGTAAGAAAAATTCATTTACTTTTGACATGGTGTATGGTTTACATTAAAGATGTAGAATCTTTACTTTTAAAATGAGCCCTCTCTTCATATTAAATCATAAATTATAAAATCGTAACACAAAATACGCAACGATAAGATTCATTACACATCATCTTAAAATAAATTTTGACCAATATTGCAACCTATCAATATCTTAATTAATTAGTTTTAAAAATTCTATAATCTCAACCCTATAAATGAATTAAAATCTTTGGAATATTTTTCTTTTTCATTAATCATAAAACTTTGTATAAGATAACCATATGATATGAAAACAAAGAATTTTTTACGATTCTATTCAAATTCGTAATATCTGAATATTATTTTAAAGAATAATATCTCCAATGTTTAAGGTTGCATTCAAGAGCACAAATAATCGAGGCGTAAAAAGCACAATGGCATGTAGGTTTTTAGAAAAACGACGGATGACATCGGATGTCAGCTACTCTTCAAAACAATACTTTCTTCAATATAACTTTATTTAATTAAAGACGTGTAAATATAGATAAGGATTTTGTGATATAGTTTAGTTTAGTTATATCAATATCCCGTTTTGAAGCAGCACGAGGGGTATTTTGGGACGGACCTCGTAATTTTGAATCTCGGTCAGATGACGAGGACGACACCTGAGCTGGCACCCCCTCTCCAAACTTCCACACCACACCAGCGGGAGGACGTTCGTATCCTACGTATCATTTAACGTGCAGCAGGCACCATACACGACGGATATTCAGTGGAATCGGGTTTCGGACGTGGAACTCTCCAGCCCCAAACCGAGACCTTACCGCCAAGCCACCGCGGCCTAAATGGTATTAATAAAAAGTTCAGGGTGAGACTCGATCCGGCGATCCAGCAATTACGGAGCTCTGCAGTTAACCACTCGACAGCCGTCATCTCGCACTAACGTGCAGCGAACTGGTTAATATTCTACCCGCTAAAGTTTTCGATCGATTTTCTCGAAAATTACTGAGTTGTAGAACTTGGGCTTGCATGTTGCATTTTCCTAAGGCACTACCACAAATGTACAAAATTTGATATATTGTTGATTGTCGCTGTAAAAAGCGAATTATAAGTTTTATACTACAGGGTGATGCTAAAATCATGAGACAAACCTTAAGGTTCGGTCTTACAGAACAAGTCAAGTTTACAATACAGCATGGGGGCCGAAAAAAAGGGGAAGTCTATAGGGAGCTCTTTGTCATTCAATTATATAATAAAAAAGGAAACACGAAATAAAATGTGCACCGCAGGTATAATGATGTACAAATTCACAATAGTACAACACTTTTCAGAAAGTAACACCATTACAAGTCGTAGGCAGCATGATAGATTGAATGGCAAGTGCAACGCAGTAAATCACAAACCTTTGGAGCACTTAAAGCAAGTATTCGGACTTGATGTCCGAAGCTACACACGCTTCACATATAGTAATTCCTGGAATTGCGTTGTTGCGGAATTGAAAATTTGTGTCTTATCAAACTTGTGTTGCACACTGCGTCTGGTGTTTCCATTACTTTTTTTAATTCACTGGCAAAGAGCCCTTGTAGCTGACCGTCCCCCTTGTATTTGCGACCCCGTGTTTTATTGTAAAAATAACTTGTTTCTGTATACTTCACCTACCCTTAAACTTTGACACATGATTTTAGATATATTTATAATTTATCCCACATAAATATCAAATGAAATAAATTTTCGCAAAGACATTTAACTACTTGGTTAAAATTATTTAAGAAAACAATTAGAAAGAAAAATTAAAATGATATTACTAATATTCTACCTACGAATATACAAGAACTCATCAAGCAAAGGAAAAAAAAATGTTATGAAGCTTGCATTGGAACAACAGAATGCTTTCGCTAGTTCAAGAATAACCTCATAGCTAAAATGAAATATTAAAGTCATCTCTTACGTAATATAATAGAGCAGTGGTGCGCAAACCGTGGGTCGCGACCACTCTGAGGGTTGAGAAAAATTTTGTGTGTAGATAAATTCAAAGAAATTTACTTGAAAATAAAAAAAATATAGGGCTTTTCTTCAAAAAATGTGGTCGCGACCACCAGAGGGGTCACGAAAAAATTCTACAAGGATCGGAAATGAAAATAGTGTGCGCACCACTGTAAGAGATAATGTACAATTGGATTTTGCATAACATCCAGCCTACAGAATATTAAAACAACTTTTAAGAGCTCTAAATCTAGTATTTAAAGATATTGTGGTGTCTTGTATAGATGTATGCAATATGTTTTTAACCTAAAGCATTTTTGAAATAAGTATTCCAACTTTTATATATCCATAAAGAATTTAAGGATATTTTGTACAGAATTTTAAAACAACCTGCAATTTTTTTATATTTATAAAATGAGAAATTTCAATATGTATACGATAACTCTTCGACTGTGCAAATCAAACAAAAAATTTTCTATTGCTATTAACAAATTGTTAACTTCAGATTTCCGAAAGTTCATGAAAATTTCTCAACGTATAAGTACTTGTTAGAAATTTTTATAGAACATTTTGTTTAATTAATTGTATTTAAAAATGAGACATTAAAAGTTTTAATACAAGGAGAAAAATAACTGGCACACAAAAAAATTTTCCAAGGAGAAAAATACCTGGCTCACAAAAAAAATGTTTCTGTTAAAACTTTTATAGATAAATCTATGTAATATTTTATAGATTTACTGCAAATTTCTCTTAAATTTACTTTCCTATATATGTTCAATGGGAAACAAAGTGATAATATAGGGTTTTACGATTGTAAGTCAATTTAATGGAAAAGCTGAAAAATTAAATTTGTAGAATTTAATGGAAGCTAAAAAAACATAAGCTCACGCAAAATATGCTAATAAATATTAAAAATAAAAATTATTTTACAACCGTTAAAGGTATGAATGGGAAAATGGTTCTTAAAGTTACAAACTTGCAACGAATTAACTAATTATTAAATTTTATATGTGGAATGATTATTAAATAAATAATGTTCTTTGGAATAATAGATTATCAGTTTTAATAAATAATATAGGCTGAAGTAGTTAGTAAGACGAAATTTAATTATCCCTATGTAAAATAGTTTCACAGTAATAAGCAATTACATAGTTCCTGTAATTCCTATAGAGAAAAAATATTCGTGAAAAAATATGAAACATTTGCGAGAATTTGAATTCTGCTATCTCAAAAGTAAGAACAGGAACAATTTCACGTATAGGGATGGCAATATTTTATACGCAGACCTAGATCGATAACAGTATCAGAGTGAAATTATTTTTATTTAAACAGAATCATTTAAATGGAATTCCTGAAATAATAAATTTCTCATAGTTTTTCTTGTCTAAACTGAAAAACTTTTTATTTTTTTTTATTTTTATAAAACTCAATGTTTTAAAAATGATTAGGTACTTAAATATAAATAAGCAAGGCTGGGACAGACGTAACCAACGTGCAGGCATTGAAGTATTTTAAGCTCAGACCAGGTTGAAATATTAGATGTGATTTCATGTTTGAAACTCAAAACTCGGGGCTCAAGCATGAACCTGATAGTAGACAGGGTACTTCGGTAGACAGGGTGCGAAAAATATAAATACAATAGGGCTTAAAACTCATATAGGTATACAGTTTTTATTATCTCTGAATCTATGTGATTATATAATATGAAAAAATATAAATGAAGAATACAAAATAAAAAAGATATAAAATATTAATAAAGTTATATAAAAGAATAAATATAATGGGTGAAAAAGATAAATACAATGGGGCTTAAAATTCATATAAGTATACATCTTTTATTATCTCTGAAATTATGTGATTATATAATATGAGAAAATATAAATGACGAATACAAAACAAAAAAGATATAAAATATCAATAAAGTTATATAAAATATAAAGCAGATGATGAAGAAAGCTATTAAGGGGACACATTATCCTCTGAACAACTTTTTTTATTTGAAGAATTATTGAGAACGTTTTCATGCTATTAAAACTTAACAAACATATAACGTCATCTTAAAAAGAATAAATTCATTTTGATCGTCTTGTTAAGTTGAAATTGAAATTTTTTAAAGAAAATATCAATTTTTTAAATTCCCTACTACTTTTTCAAATATGAATATTTTTGTTTCAACTTTTATTTGCATATTCACTGAAATACATTACATAGAACTGTGCATGGATTCGCTAAAATATAGATATTTTTTACTGTTTTATGTGGTGAAAAATGAGGATATTTAGCACTACCTCAATTTATATCTTGTATATAAAAAAAACTAAGCAACTGAATGCTTATTGCATGCACAGTTTTATCATATGTATAACGATAACAATTACAAAAAAATTGAAAGCTCTATCTAAAACAGGAAAAATGCCATGGCATTTTGAAAACATGAAAGTGAAGAAAAGTTCGACATGGAGAAAGCCAGTTAAAGTTGTCGTTTGCGCATGTTTATCATTGGTCATCGTAAATAAAAAACTAAATAAATAACTTCTGTAATATTAAAGGTAAAAATTTGAAATTTTGAAACAATAAGTAGAAAGATAATATCAACAAAATTAGCCAATAAAATAAAAATTGATATTTCAGCCATTTTTTGTGTAATGTGTTCCCTTAAATTCGTAAAAACGCCACCTATTTCTCTATTCTTCTCTATATTAGAAGCAGAAACACGTATTTCCTGAAGCGCGAAAGATGAAAATCCATTCGTCTTTGTTGTTCCCAAGAAATTAATGATACTTTTAAGTGAAGACGCTGTTTATCACCTAACTACAATATCAAACATCTTTAAATATTTTACATGAACCATTGAGCTTTTTTATATTTATTTTGCATTCATTGAAGTAAAAAATGGCGTAATGCCAGCATCCATTTAACAGCATCAAAAGACTTATCAAAACGAAATATTTCAAAGTAGTCTTAGTATATGACATATTTTTACTTTTCCGTACAAAATTATTCCTTTTTATAAATAGTGAATGTTGAACATAAGTCTCTTCCAAGAAAGACAAGCATGATTAGATCTCGAAAAATTGGATACTTTCCCACTACTGAAAGATTCAAATCAAAGCAATGCTATTTCGGAATACATTTCTCTTAAAGGACGACAGCTGAATATCTCAGTAAAGTGAAATAATTAATGAAAAAATATAAAGAAGCAGAGAAGTTGAGTTTTTATCTTCTCTTCATTTTTTTCTCTAATATTAATCCTTCTGAAATCCTCTTTACATTTATTGGGTTAGTTTTTTTTATTTTAAAAGTTCGCATTAATTTTTATAATGCTTTATTAAACACATATCTTGATTGTAAGTGATATTTATAAAATTAAAGAGCCTATAAAAAATTCAAAATTTTTCCTTATTTTGTAATTAATATTTTCTGAATAGTTTCGGAAACCTGCCTAGAGTTTACAGTGAGAAGATGATATGAAATTAGTTTTACCAAAAAAAAATTTGACACTGAAAAACGTCCCCAAATATATAAATTTCCGGCTCTGCTTTTAGACACTATGTTTTGTAACCATTTAAATAATTTTAATGTATTTTAATGTACGTATTAAGTATTATCTAATATTTTAATAAACAAAAATTTAGATCGTGTGATAATTAATTTTCCCCAAAGAATCGTTTATCTTTATTCACTTTATCTCATATAGCTTTTTTGAAAAGTTCATTTTTAAAGCTTTTTTATTGCAATGAAACAATTTTTTTTATCTGCGAAAGTATTCATAAAAAGATGATGAATAACACTTAGTTAAGGTTATAACACAGAAATGTTGTGCTGTTATAATTGTCCACTCAAATATTTCCCTATGATTATCAGTTTTATCTCTCTAATTTCTAAATCAAGTTGTTTGTAAATATTCCTTCATACCATTCAATATCTTTCGATTATTTTGTGTATAGTCTTGTAGATAAAAACGCAAAATAATGGAAAATATAAACATTCATCAAAAGAAAAATGTAAGGGCTCAAATTTACGTTATTAATATTAAGAGAAATTTAAGTTTTACATGATTAGCTAATAATACAATTATTCATTGATTTTGATTCAATGTTTTCCTCTTTCATTTGATCATTCAAAAAGACACTCACCCAAAGTAAAGTAAATTCTGAATTACATCACAACAGTCAAGTCTTCAGAACGACATGCACTTCAAATTTTCAACTATTTTTTAAATGGAACAAATTCTGACACTTTAATTGTTTAATTTTTGAACACAGAATGTACACAAAAACCTAATCTTTTTGAATATGTTTGTTCGTAGTAATTTCCTTTTCTGATTCTTCGTAATTTGAATTTAAGTTCAATGCTTGCCTGTGCGGAGTCGGTTACCAATTTGTAGTTCTGTGAGAAAAAAATTAGACAGCGAATTGAAATACTATTGTTTAAAAACGGCTCCTGAAGAAATGCAGGTATTTCAGCTAGCGCTAAATATTTACACTTAAAATGAAGTGACTATCCAAAGACAAAACTCTGGTAAATTTTTGAAGTATTCACAAAATGCATTCTTGCTAGCAGTTGTATAAGTTGAATTTATTAAAGTTAGCACACTACCAAATAACTGATAGAATTTTCGGTTTTTTCAACTGTTTCAGATTATTATCCTAATACAGGTGAAAAAAAAGTTAAAACTCTTAAGTGACGTGGTGATTAGGGTTTCTTTCCCGGGAAATCGGAAAATTTTAATCCTTTTTGTATTCCCGGGAATTATACTTGGTTCCCGGCAATTCCCGGGAACAAAAAATTGTTAACTTAACCAGAAAATCATCTCTCAAGAATAATATTTTACAAAATTATGTTAAATCAGAGTTTGGCTGTGAAAAGATCGTTTGTTTAGGCACCAAAACACGTTAGAATACTTTGTTGTTAATGTTTGAAAGATTTTTAAAGATAAAATCAGCTATTTCAAAAGCATTAGTTAATATTAAAGAACAAAAAATTTCGGCTAATGTAGAATTTGAAACTCTGAGTGCAATTGTACTAAGCCTGAAGCCACTAAAAATTGGGCTAGAAAAATTATGCAGTCGAAACGCGACTTTGCTAACTGACGAAGGAGTATTTGTTTTCATTTTTGGAGAGTTGAACCAACAAAACTCAGAAGTTGCTAAGAATATGAAATTCTCTCTGGTCCAAAGAAATAGTGAGAGACGTAATGTTAGTTTAGTTGAATTAATGCATTATCTAAATTTTTGGAAGAATGATGCTGCTGCAGTTACTGTTGATCTTTCACGTTTACAAAATAAAAACTCTTCGATTCAACAAACTAAAATAATTATGACAAGGCTTTTTTGCGAGGAAGACGAATCACTAACTCTTCGCACTCAGAAGAAGAGAGCACGGGAACCTTGGAAGATAAATCTTTAACGTTGTACGAAAAATTATAAAAAGCGATCTACTCAAAGACAAAAGGTCCTACGTTGATCAACTAACAAGAGTTCCATCTTGAACAAGATAGTGAAGCAAAAATTGCAGTAATTTGACTCAACAGAAAATCGATCAACAAATAGTATAAAACTGGGTGAGGCTTTGAAAACAATTCCTCAATTATCATCTGAAGCTGAGAGGGTAGGGTTCATAACAAAGCTAAGAACTAGGCTAAGTGATAAAAGCATGGATTGCTTATATTTTCTTAACTCATACTTTAAAATGAATAATTAATATATTTTATTTGCATTTTGTAGCACAATATATCAAACAGTAAAAATTTCGGAATTAATGAATATCCCTACTTTGTGTAATTATTATTGATATCAATTAAAAGCAATTAATTTTTAGATTTTTTAAAAATTTCAAAAAATCTAAAAAGATTTTAGATTTCTATTTAGCTTTTTTCGCGGGAATGACTGTTATGTTCCTGGGATTTCCGGGAAGGAAAAAAGGCCGGGAAATCATAAACTCTATTAGTGATATTAAGAAAATTATAAGGAAAACATTCTGGCACAATGGGTTCGAATGCCAACACGTTATTAATAAGGACACATCATTCTTTTTTGCCAAACAAATCAAAAGTCATCACAAAGGAGTCGTTTCGTCAATTCTGTTAACTTTTAGAGTTTTCGAAAGCTAAAAAAATATAGAAACTACTTTATACTCCATGTAATACTTATATTTCATGAATTTCCACGAGCCATTTGATCACCAAGTGCCAATTTCAGTCAATTTAAGTTTAATTTGTATAAAGCAGGGGTTCCCAACCTTTTTTCCCTCCAGTATCACTTGATCAGTATTTTTATTTTCGCGTACCCCCTACTGTCATATCCCCCCTCTCCAACCATGCGTCTATGCAGAGAAGCTTTTATCAGTAATGTTAATGGCTTATGTAAGCTTAAGAGACAAATGACTCGAATTAATAACATTTGCAGGACTTATTTTTAATTTTACATTTTATTCCATTTTTACAATAGCATTAGTTAACTCTTATGTTAATCACTTATGATTTCTTGTGTCCGCCATTACCGACTTTGATCACAGGCTGGCTTTGATTACTGGCGTACCACAGGTTGGGAGCCCCTGGAATAAAGTAAAGAACTTCTACAACTAAAATAGATCTTAATAAAAGCATTTTTAAATTGCTTTTCGAGTTTAAGAAGAGAAAGCACTTATCAGTTTTGATGGAAGAACTTACTTAAAATTTAAAACTAAAAATATCTTCAGTTGTGAATTCGATTTTATTATTTGTTATCAGGTGTGGTATGATTAAAAATTTCCAACACTGCATTTGTTTTATAGAGCCGAAGATTACATCAGTACCTTGTTCGTTATTCAAATCGGTGTTTTTAGCATTCTATGTTAACTTAACATTTGTTTAATTTACTAATATATTTTTCCTCTACTTCCGCTATTACTCCAGAAAACAAAATTATTTTGAAAAATTAATGAGCATTTCATACAACTTTCTAATTGATTTATTATAATTTAAACAGGAAGTATTTATAGAAAAAAAGGGATCCTTCTATTAAGTTTTTATAGACTGAAACGCTCTGTCTTTGCTGAACACTTTCTTAAATTGAATGGATTTCTTTACTTTGAGACTAAACACTTTTCCTTATTTGCATTTGCTATACAACGGTACCAGGGACAACAAATGTATCTAGTATAAGTAGTTTTCAGCAAATGTTTACTCGGCGCTGAGCACACTGGGAGTTCCGCCATGGATGAAAGTAATTCCTGCCTTCAACTGCACAAGAGCTCGCCGAGAAAACAAAGTGGCCATATGGCTGCTTATCAATAGTCCCGATATGAAAGTGTGAACGAAGTCCTTGAGGAAAACCATCTGCTGTGCTCTTGTCGGGACAGAATGTTTAGAATAACGAGACTTGCCCCCATTGGTCGAAGAGAGATTTTTCACCCTTTGAATACAGTTTACGTTATCTGTTTCAGGAAAAACTTATTTATGTACAGGGGCTATAGCAGCTAGACTCACTGTCTACTGGGCACTGTCTGTACAGTTGCTTAAATGATGCTGGATTGTGTCAGTCAATTCTAACAGCAACTAATTTAAATTTTATCAGTACAAAAAGCACTGCTGCGTTGAAGTATGTTACAAGCAATTAGCTCCATCTCCTTTCTTCTTGTATTTAAGTTTATGTATAAGACAGAGAACTCGATTTAAAATGATAATTATTTTTTAACGTAATTTAACTTCCAGAAAACTTAATTTAGTTTTGGGAATAAATTAAAGCTGCAATTAACAATAAGTGAATTGTTTCAAAGCTAGTTATTGAATATTTTTGGCACTTTCAATATTTTTTTTTAAATTTTGGGAAAGTTTGAAATAATTTCAAATATGAATGAAAGGCTCTTTATATTTAAAATATATTGCGAGAAGTATGCATATTTACGGAAATAGTAAAATTAAAAGGTAGTCCATATCACAAAATAATTTAAAATACTATGACTTTCGTTTTCGGCAAATAAAAAATATTATTTCGATTTAGGAAAAAGATCATTTTGTGCCTTTAACATGATCCTAATAATTATTATCGTGAAAAACATATAAAAATTTAATATCCATAGAACTGACAGAAAAGGAATATAATACATCCACTAATTTTATTAAGAGATTTTTTTAACTTTCGCCTTTTCGGTAAATCTTTTTGTTTTATCCATCGATAATCTTAGCCATTACATTTCTTGAATTTGTCTGCTCCTAAAAAATAGTCTGTTCAGCACATCCTTTGGCTGATGAAAAATATTATGCTTATAATTACTATTTTATATAAACATCATTGATAAGATATAAACTAAAAATACCTATTTGTATATCATGTGTAAATTCCTATTATAGAATAAATTCTTTTTATTTAGTAAAATGTTTTTCTATTTTAAGAAGAAATGCCAGGCCGTGTATATCGGCTTAATTTGTTCCAAAAGTGTACAGGTATCGATCAACATTCAACTTATTTTGTTAAAATGTTTTGCAACTATAAATTTCTTGCTTAAAAGAAATGAAATTCCATCATTGTTCTCTTCCTCTTTCCACAAGAAACATCTTGCGTTACTTTGCTTTGAAATTTCTAAGTAAAACCTAAACAAAAATAATTCTATTTTTTAGCTGAAAAATTATTTTTATTAACGGTAATGATGCTAATACAATTTCTATGAATTAAAAAATTTTCGTTGTGGTGAGTGTGCTTATATCGGAAAATTAGGGAAGAAAATTAGTTTTACTGAGTGGCAAATTGTGGAAAAAGAGGAAACTTCAAAACACAGTGAAAAAAATTAAATATTTGAAAGCTATTTCTCGGTTACCAGGTGAACTTTGGTGGTATCCGCATGAATTTCGGTGAGCACTTAATCTGAATATGAAGATGGTTTACCATATATCTATATATCTATCAGAAAATTTCAAAAGTTCTCTTCAAGTGAACTCAATGATTGAGAGGTGATTATAGTATTGAAATTCATATATTCGAAAAATATTATATATTAAACATAAAAAAATTATGAAGAATAATTCTTTCTCCCAATCTTTAATTTTTTATTTGTGAAGAATATCTGGATATAACCGAACACATTATGTTAAAACTGGCTTCCAAATGTAATAATTTTCATATCCTTTTTTTACTTTTTGATAACTAACTTTGATATCTTTACTATTATTGCTCTTTCTTAGCATACCGCACATGAACAGATCCAAATTAACCCATTAAAAATATAAAGAAAACCAGCCACATTGGTGTTTTCAATTTCTCCCAAACGTTTGATGGGCAGACACTCCAATGTTCCACTACCTAAAGCCGTTTCAGTTCTTTATTTGTTTTCCATGCATTTTTGTAAACGCCACCGACTTTGTACCCAAAACAACTTCATGTTGGAACAATAAAAGACATTCTATATTGAAAAATTATTGAAGTAAACACATGAGATTTTTTGTTAACTGTAGAAAACAGGTCATCTTAAATTATTTAGAAGTAAACAATCAATCGATTGTTTACTTCTAAATGAAATACTGATGAAATACTGATGAATACTGAATGAAATACTGATTTTTCACTTTGGAATCAAGAAACGAAAGCGTCAAATGAAAACTGAATGAATGTAGATAAAATCTTCACTCAAATAAAAAGCGATATGCAATTTCAGAACGATTGGCTAACAAAAAGTTCGGATTTTGTCCATCTTTCTATTTGCCATCACTTTTTCGTTTCCTTTGGCTGATAATCTGTTTCGAACTGTTTTTTTTACTGTGGTCAAACTATACACACGGCGATCAGAAACAAATTGAAGTACCAAAAGAAAATGCAATTCTAATCCAACAGTCTGTTCTTTGAAATGAATCCTAAAAAAAGTCATGGTATTTTTTTCTATCTCTCTCCTTCCCAAGTATTTGTGTTTGGGATATAAATCCTTAAGGCCCTTGCAGTAAATTCGAGGAAGCTACACTTTGAAGGCAATAAAGTTAATGGTCGACTTCTTTCAACGTTTTTAACAAAAGGCGTCGCAAGGGAGAAAAGAGAGTGGATTGCTGGGGATTTTTAACAGGACTTCAATGACGTGTGATATTTGAAGCGGTTCGCTCAGCACAAGAGTTAGCACGCTTCAATTGATTCGGAAAGCTTGCCCTAAGAGCAGATTGGGTTGGTACTGATAAAGTACTTTTTATCTGAAATTATGTTTATGTCATTCAGATGTCAATCCACTGGATCCACTGTCTGCCACCAAATTAAATGAAATGGCGAAAGTCACAGTGGTTTAAGTCACAGGCTCTCAACTTTATATCGTCTATGATATCTATGAATAATATAAATTTCATATACGCTAATCTAAAATCAGGAAAGGCAAAGGAGTTTCAAAACATCCGTAAAAAAATTTCGTGTGACTGGGCAACAAAGTAGAAAGACAATTTTTATCCACTGACTTTACGCTTAAAAATACTAATGATTTTAGAATAACGAAATACAGTCAAACTTTTTTAAAAGGCCCGTACAATCTTTCACAGAAAATCCGTCGTTTAATTATTGGAACTCTAGATAAATGTCAATCAAAAAATAAGAATGTATTCAGAAGATTACTGAAATGAAATATTTTAGTTATTCCAAAGTACATACTTTATCATCAATACGGAATTGGGGAACAAACTGTGAATTAATACTTTTATGATTCAAAATTTCTTTCACAGATATTTTTTCATTGTAATATTTCACAAAATCGATTTCATAATAAATATTCTTATGGTAGTCAGTGAAATGAATTAATCGATATCGAATAAACTTCATGTTTTTAATTTTTTAATAAGTAGCTCAGAAGAAATGGAAATGCAATAGGAGTTAGAAATTTGGAGAAATCTAAAAACTCTCACTGAGAATTTTAAAAAATATCCGAAGATCGTTTGTAAAATTTTTGAGAGAGTACTTTTTCCTCTCCCCTTACCCTTACACGTTTTTCTTCGTCTCCCAAGAAACACCTGCTCTTCACAAAAGGAAAAACATTAAACTTGCAAATAGATTTTATTTGATTTTCCCTTGCGTTTTTTTCAAATAACAGACTACATTCAAAATTTTATTCTGTATCCAAATGAGCTATAATATTGCGCAACATATCAAAAAATTTCGATCGATCGATTTTCTATAAAATTATGATTTCTAATAATAATCTGTTACCTTATATCGTTTAATCAAAAATTACACCTCATTTTCGAGAAAAATTTATGTTTGTAATTGTGTTTTGTATGCCATAATTGTAATATCTCAAACATTAACATTAACGACACTGTATACCCCCGAACTAGGAACCCAAATTGTTCCCTGTCAGTTGAATGGGTATACGTGGAAGGAAGTGCATACCGTGCTCCCGTAGGGAGACATGATTGACCTCACGTCTGTCCTTGCTTTCGTTAAGTTGTCCTGGCCCCAGAATATTTCAACAACCAGGTATTGTGATATCAATAGCAAATAATAAGCAAAAACTTAAAAAACAAGCCACAAAACATTTCTTGGCTTCAATTGAAAGAAAAAAAGTATTATAGTTAAAATAACATATTCCCATGGATAGAAATTTTCTTCATATGAATTTTTGTACTAAAAAAATTAATGAAATATGGATTTGCTTAAAATTCATCAAATAAATATTGATCAACCATTGCAATAGCTAATTTGAATGCAATATCTGCAAAATAAATATTCTTCCCATTGAAAGATACACAAAAAAATTAGTTTTTTACAAAAGTTAATTGGTTGATTTTTTTACATTCTCGTATTATCTACATTTGCTTAACTATATTTCGGTTTCATCTATCACAAAACAAGTCATGAAAAAAAACCATTTTATTCATTTTTTTTGAAATTTTGGGAATTTTTTTAACATTCGTTCGCAAGTCTTTCTTAAAATGTTTTAGTAGCAATTACTTTAGTAACAACTAAAAATCTATGATAACAATTTTTGAATAAATATTTCGAGTTACTTTTCATTAAAAAAACTTTCTTATTACAAATAACTTGACTATTTACTACGAAAAACTCTTACAAGGTCAATAAAGGACAAACAAGGAATTAGAAAATGCCGGTGAAAAATAAGTAAATTTGAATATATGTGATTTAAGAGTGAAAACAAACCCTCTTTCAAAAAATTATTGTATGTATTTACCCTCTAATTATAAGGAAGAAATTACCCTTCTCCCCTTATTTCGTATTAACAATATACAGGGTGTCCACACTTATCGTGATCCAAAAGCTAATTTCTAAACCGTTAGAGATAAACATATAGTTATAATTGGAAAAATGCTTTAAATGAAGGAGAAAATAATAATATATGTTTTTTGAGTCACTAAATATATTTCTGAAAAAAATACGAATTCTAACTTTTTATACGGTCCTCCGGTCCTATCAATCATATTTAGTAAAATATTTGTGACAATCTAACATTTTAAGCAAAAAAAAAGTCCCACTCTTCTGAGACTAAAACTGAGCGAGTTCTGGAACTTCAAATTTCATGATTTGTAACCAATAAGAGGTCTCTTCGAGCAAGTTCTGTGGATTGATTGGTTTGAAATGTGTAAAGTGGTGTAAGCCAGTGATATCCAAAGCTCCATAACTCGGTGAGTTTTAGTTGCAGAAGAGTGGGACTCTTTTTGTTTAAAATATTAGAGTGCCAAGAATATTTTACTTAATATGATTGATAGGACCGAAGGACTGTATAAAAAGTTAGAATTCGTATTTTTTTCAGAAATACATTTAGTGACACAAAAAGCATATATTATAATACTTCCATTCATTTAAAGCATTTTTCCTATTGGAACTATATGTTTGTCTCTAACAGTTTAGAAATTAGCTATAGGATAACGATAAGTGTGGACACCCCGTATTTTCTCACACGACTTTGTAGCTTTCGAATTCAAAATGCAAAGAAATACTAACGACTTTTGTGAAAATGGGAGAGAATATGTAACCATAAATAAAATTAAATATATTTTATGAACAGATAGAGTATAATTGTCAAAGAAATTTAAATTTTACTTTCAAGCAAACAATAAATATTTAGAAACAAAAAGATAATAAAAAACATATTTCAGCATAAACTTTTTTACATGTTCAGTATTTGATGTGAAAAAACAACAACATAAATCAAAAGAATAATATATTAGGTCTGTAATAAAATACATACAAAATTTAAGTATGGTTAATATTGCATGGTATTTAAAATATGAGCAGAAACAAAAAATAAATCAATCTGTTCTATAATAAAAGAAATTATATTAGTAAAGAGAGGATAATTTATTATTTTTCCACAAAATATGAAATTTTAAAATAATTAAACTTGTTTTTTAAATCTTAGATCTTATCACTATAAACTTGATCGTGACTCCACACACTTCATGAAAAATTTCGATGGAATATTCCAAGATAAAACTTAATAGAAATATAGCAATTGGTATAAAATTTGGAAACTGTTCGAAATTATTTATATTGAAGAATAGTACACAAATTTTCTAATAAATAAAGTATTAAAAATCAATGAAACATTTAAGATAGGAAAACTGCATTTTGTAACTGATTTTTTGTACAACGCTTTTAAATCTTTTTAATTTATTATTCGAAATATCTTAATTTTCTTTTAGCAGAAGGTTTAAGATAGTTCTGTGAATTCTGTCATTTTGGTAAATTAAGGAACAAGTATTTATTAATTCTCTTTCCTTTACTTTTTCTGAAAAAAATTAGAGACTTACAGGAAAAGATAGGGTTTTTTTGTGTTTGTGTGTAAGCGAAAGAAACATTTATAACAAACTCACTTTAGTTATCACTTAAAAAACAACAGAAAGAATTGTTGCAGCAGAGGAAATAGTACGGTATTAATCCTTACATTACATCACACACAAAAAATATCTGAAATGAAATCTATAGATAGATGCCCTAAAGGTTAAGTGGAAAGTATTCGCAACATGCTTATATATGATAGTAGCGTTAAAAAGAGTTCCTATCTTGACAAATCTTTTCAACATTCAAAAAATAAAATAAATAATTGTTTAACTTCTAAATCTTAAGCGGAACTTATTTAGCTAAATAAAGTGGAAAAAAACTGGAGAAATAAGTGAAAGCCAAATTTTTCTTTCAGTAAGTCCTTTAAAAACCACTTACTGAGAAGGGTATTTTGTTATTTCAAGTTAGAATGCTCAATTGTTTACTCAATATCTACAAATCTTTAAGCCCTTTACTTTCGTGCTTCCAAAAGAAAATGTTTAATCGTTTCTCTCTTGTTTTACTAATAAATCACTCATTAACCTTAATCCGATAAGTTTTTCTATTATGTTAATTCGCTCTATTGATGTGTTTCCTTTTCTATTAAGTATTTAATACACAATTACTTTCCTTCATCTTTATGTAACGCTAGGATTAGTTTCAACTTACAGATGCGTTAATCAATCTGATTATTTCATCCATTATTTTGAATTTTCTATTAGAAATATACTCGTATGAAGCGGAATTTTGCTCTTCCGTGCTAATACTATACATTCAGAACGCCTTTCAGTAAATTTTTTTACGCTCTGTTCTAATAAGACATTTTAAATAACAACAAAAATTTTGTTTTTCACATTATTTCACTAAAATAGAACCATTATTTCTTAACTATGATATTTAAAGTGTATCAAAATTTAATTTTTCATATTCCATTAAAAATCAATGTAAATCCACTGAATGAAATTAGAAAAAATTTTCTAGTATAAAATCATTAAATCATCAAGTTTAACAAGTTTTCATTTAGGTAATAATTATTAAATATGATTTCCAGCTTTATACATGCCTTTCATAATGTCAGGAACTTAGTCAGGATAATATGCCAAAAATTGTATTGGAAAATTTACATCTATGATATTTATAATCATTTTATATAATCGCTTCGAAAATATAGATACCGTCAATACCATGGATCCTTATTTTATAGATTAATCGACAATAGAGAGACATACGAATATCTTTAGTTTGAAAATTCGATAGCATATCTGAAAATTTTATAGGATCAGAATACAGAAAAATTCCTCATTTTTGAAATTTTTAAATCCAACTTACTTCTGTAATAACTAAATTTTAATTTTCAATTGAATTTAGTTTTAAAGTTTCATTTCATTTATTCCAGTCTTTCTTCAGCAAGAACTAACATAAATTTACGCACATATTTCTTTTATAATGAATTCACTCAGAAGAAATTAAAAGGAAATATAAACAAAATTTGCTTTTAAAACATCTTTTTCATTATTAAAAAATGTCTACAAATACCTAATCTAAAACCATTTTATGTGAAAATAACCTCAATTTTCACATGAAAAGGTAACTGATAAATTTTGAAATTGTTTCCATAAAATTAAAACTAAGTTGAGAAAATAATGCATAAAAAATGTTTCATCAATATGGCCCGATCTAGAAGTAATTTGTAAACACATTTCATATCAATAGAAGGATGAATATCTTGTTTAAATTATCAAATTTTGAAACTTTCTATTAAACTTATAACCTTTACTTCAAATGAAGATATTTTGTCAAAAAACTGATTATTTGGACCTAAAATTACTCTTGTTTGTACAGTGTGTTTGATTCAAAAGTCATTTCAAGTGATTAAACGTTTTACTGATTGCACAAAAAATTATTTTTCATCATGAAATGTTACAAAAATATGTAAATTCAGCTTAAATTTTAACCCTTGGAAGTTAAAATTATGTTTAAATACATTTGGGACACATTTATTTAATAATATTTTACGACAGAATAAAGTTTTAAACTATAAAAATTTTTGATTGCCCTTTTATCAACAAGAAAATAATGTTGACTTAATATCGAATTTTATTTTTCGAATATTTATATATAACAATAGTTTTTATACATAGAATTTTAAATATGTATAAAAATCTACTCATAAATTTCAAATGAGAAAGATTATATTTTGAATAATTGAAGATATTCGCCTAAGTTCCTTTTACTGTTCCTTACAATGATGCAAACTTTTTGGTTGAATTTCTGGGGAGTATCAAATGTTAGGCCGAAAGATAAAAAGGGTCAAGCAATTAGTATATTTCAATTCATTGTGCAAAATATTTTGAGCGAATGACTTTCTTGTTAGGAATTCGTTTGATATCAGTTTTCAAACATAAACTTGCTTTATTTTGTTCACTTTTCTTTTCAATCGTTATGCAAAACGTAAAATTGCAGAAAAGTAAGACGCATTAAGGATAAGGCATATGCACTGAGAAAAAAACCAGACTGTATGGTTGAAGAAAAAAGAGCAACACAAAGCAAATATAAGTTTTAAAGGAGATATTTACTGAATTTTTAACACGAAGGGTTACGAGTTAAAGTATTTCACTTAATGAACCTGAAGTTCTGACATTTTAAAATGCTTTAGTCAATACCTCAAAGCTTTGTTTTGCTTCTGGAATGCAGAATATAATCCAAAAATCTTTTTTGATAGAAAATACTTAATATTTACTAAGCAAATAAGAAAAAAAAATGTTTGAATACTTGTTACAAAGTAATAGTGGATTCAATCAGAGATGCTATAGTAGAAAACCTGAACAATTCATTTTGCATCAAAAATTCCATTTCCATTCAAGCTTTCAAAGATTCGGAACTAAAGAATAATTTGTGCATGTAAATAAGTATTAAATTCAGTTTATTGCGATAGAATAAACGTAATTAAGTCCATTTTATATTTTTTTTATGAGTATAAGCATTTATTTTTATCGTTTTGCAGAAATAGATTATGGGAAAGTTTATTGAAAATTGCAAATTTGTGTTGAAGGTTATAATATTCTGTTATGATTTTTAATAGCACTTCCAAAGACAAGTTTATAAATACTAATATTTTTAATAGAAATTACCTAGCACCCTTTTAGTATTTTCAATAAAAATAACTTAATTAAGATAACCTGTTATTTGAAACGGATAAAATAGCTCCATAATTTACTATACATCTTTAAGTTACAAATATTTCAAGACTTCTGGAAACTAAGGAAGCAAAAGATATAGCTTGAATATAAATAATAAGGTACTGTCCTATTGGTAAAATTAAATTTGAAATAGAAGCTAGAAGTTTAATCTTTTCAAATTCTCAGCAAATCTCAGTGAATTGTGAGAGGTGACAAAATTGGGAAAATTAAGTGTGAAATGCTGATAAATTGTTGTTTCCGTGCCTTTAAAACATCGTGAAAGGAAATGCGTTTAATGATTTCCACCAATAAAAACTATATATAACTATCTTTTTTCTGACAAGCGTACAGTATGAAAGTAAACTATCATTTCTTTTTAATTTAAGGAAGGTAGGTAAAATTTTCAATGAGTATCAAAATTATAAAGGATTTGATTGCCCAGTAGTTTATAAAATTTCCTCCTGTATGCTACTAACCCTACTTCGTTATATGCGTATAAATCTATTTATTTAATTTATTTATCGGGGATCTTGAACAGGGTAATATCATGAAGTATTAGAAAATGAAATTCACTGAAAACATTGCTATAAAGTCCATCGAATAACAGAGTTTTATTTGGAGAAACTAACAATAAATAATTTTATCGTCATTAATAAATCAACCTTGAAAACTCCCACTTATTTTTAAATTCTGCTCGATTTGATATAACAAATCATGAGATTTCTTGAAAGGAGATCACAAAATTTAGTCGCAAAATATCTTTTCTTTCATATTTTTTTTTATTTATCCTTACATCTCTAGGAAAAAGGATGTCGCAGAGGAGAGAGGACGGAGTTGCGTGCGCATCCATGCAGGGGCGCTGCCATCGAAATCTTTATCTGATCGCCCCCCCTCGGGTCTTACCATTCCAATATTTTTTTTCTCACTTGTATTTGCCATGAGACATCCCCTATCTTTAAAAACCCAATCCTCTGTAATTCGCCCCATGCCGACTTATCCTGCTGCCCAACACGGAGCGATGGCTCCAGAGATAGGGGGGCGCCCCACACTCATGCCGGGGCTGAAAACTTTGGGGGGAGGGAAGAAGGGATGGAAGAAGATGGAGAAGAAGGAGAGGGTAGAAGGGTGGCACCGCGTCCTTCAAACGACCCTAGCTTTGTGAGCGAACAACATGGAATGTCCCGAAAGCTCTTGGCCATCATTCGATCATCGGAAAAAGGGGCCCCCTTTTTTCCTGGACATGAGTTTCAATTACATTTTTCGGCCTTCTTTTGGATGAAAAAGAGTCCGAAACATTTCCTTGTTAGTTGAGGAAAGTAAATATTGATATTTAAATGGGATAGTTGAAAATTCGAAAAGATTAGGTCGATATTGAATCCATTATATTGGTTAGAACAGGTGAAGTTTCAATCGTTTACAACTTATCTTACGCAGTCATTATAGATTATTTTTCAATGTAATTTAAATTATATATCACTGAATACAATTTTCAAAGAATCAAAAAACAGGTACATATAAATTCGAGGATCTAAAAGCGCGTAAACTTTGTAATATTTCAAAAGGACTATTTTTAAAAATGCTGAGGAATTTTCACATAAATATAGCTTAGTTTTACGATTCTGAAGAGATGTAAAGAATATTTGTACTTCGTACAATATTACACATATTTTTAAAGGGGGCGTACATAACTTGAAAAATGAAATCTAAAATATGTAAGAAAAAACTATTCTCTATAGAAAATATACTTTTATCCTAATTTGGATGTTTCAAATTAGGCAAAATAAGTACAGCAATTCAAAACAAATAACATTATATTATTTTAAACATAGCCTTTACAATGATCCTTCTAAATTCTCATATCTTTATTAAATGATTTCTTAATCTTTTCGGGTATTCTATCCAAATTATTTGTTCGCATGAAATACCATTTGCATACATGAAATGAACAAACCGTGTAAAACACTGCCTAAAGTAGCATTTGGGAAAAATTCAAAGGAGCATAAAGTATAGTATTTAAAAAGAATCAATTTTCAAAAATTTCATATTTAACATCTTATGCGAGTAGAAAATTAAACTGAGCATCAGATGTTCTACGTTATACCAATAACACACCTCTAAAATCATAATTAATTATTTAAAATTAATTTAACATTGATTGGACTTAACAACTTTGACAATTGAAACTTTTATTAGGAAACCAATTGAAATAACTGAAAAAGGTTTGTACTTGATAATTGTAAAATATGGAGTGGAATTCCTAAAATTGCATTATAAATCCTTAAATATGAATATATTATTAACTAGGAGTATCTTTAGTTGCTGATAGTTATTTAAATTGCATCTTGTGATCAAGTAAGTAGTATTTTAAGGGAGATTCATTAATTTTATAAAAAATTAAAGTTGGTGTTTGAGTGTATGTAAAACAGAGAATGCGAATATCAGCAGATTTGACAGGGAATTTACATTTAACAAAACATCTGTCAGCTTTTTTAAAAATTCAGTTATCAATAGTTTGTATTGAAATTGAGATAATTTTTCATTTTTATTCCAAAGTGCAGGGAAGAAATTTAAATATGTTACTTTTACCACCATAGAATGCATCAAAAGAGGGTAGACAAGTTCATGGTCAGATACAGTAAACTCAATATGTCTAGCGATATTATTTCGTATTCCGTGTTTGTGAAAACACAAAGTGAATGAGATTATATTCTATTCCGGGTAGTTGCCTCCATACGAAACTGATTATATTATCACAAAGAGGATTTGAAGAATTAAGTGAACAATATAGCTATAAATACAACTCTTTAAAGGTCTCGGATATGGGCCATAAAGCTGATAGAAGTCAAATGAAAACTTAAATGTTTAAATCTACTTATGGACTTTCTTGAGTGGGAATTTTACCACTGAACACCTTAAAAAAGAAATATTTTGCATGAACTCGTGAAAATCACTCACATTTTGTTTACTAGGTTTCACATTTATCAGTACATAATTTCATCATTGGAAACCTTCAGAAAGATTTATTTTCACCAAATATAGACTAGAAACTTTTCCTTCGAACCCAGAAGAAGTTTTAATAGCTGAATATTTTTAATTAGACTTGAAGGACTTCACGTCACCAACACATTTCACTTTAAAATGGTATAAATCAAATTTTTTCAGATTCAAAACTGATTTCACAGAACTGGAAGAGACCCTTTCTATGATCACAGAATTAGTAACAGAAATTGAAGATCGTAGGTAGATTTTTGCAGCACATCCACTTTCTTCATCGTGAAGCAGTATCAGAAAATACTTTCGGGTTGTTGATGACAACATTCCTGAAAGATAGAGGGCCCCTTCTGTGATCACAGAATGGGCGCGAAGGGCACAGATTGGATTCCACTTCTTCTCTAGCTGAGGGAGGAAAGCACCGAGGAAGGGTCCTCTAGAACACTGTCGGGATGCTGGCGACAACATCCCGATCAAAAGGGGCCCCTTCTGTGATCACAGAAAGGGCTGGTGGACGCGGGAAATTTGAATTAATCCACTGTTCGTCCTTGAGAGGGGTTAAGGCACTGGGGGCCCTCTCTGTGATCACAGAAGGAGCGCCGGAGGACTTCGGCGGAGGAAAAGGTGGCATACTCACTTCACAGTCTTTGCAGGTCCAGACCGAGTTGGCGTTCTCGCAGTCGTACCTGTCGAGCAGTCTTCGGAAGCGACAGGCCGCCTCGCGCGCCCTCCCGTCGCTCTCTCGGAGCCGGGCCAGGGCCCCGGCGTCGCAGGCTCGCACCAGGCGGGCCGGCTCGTAGGCGTCGCAGAAGCGGAGGCGCACGCTTCGTCCCTGGGCCCCGCACGCCTCCCAGGGCCCCACGTCCTCGTCCAGGTGAAGGCACTGGCGGAAGGTCCCAAAGGGCGGCGGAACTTCGGCGGAGCAACAGCAGCAGCAGAGCAGCAGCAGTAGCACGATCAGAGCAGCGAGACACTCGGTGCGATGACTCCCATGCTCAAATCTCATAGTTCATCGGAATAGGAACTAGGGGCAGGGGAGCGGGGAGCGTAGTCCGGATCGGGGCACCCGTCCACATAGCAGGCGGGGGCCCCGGCTAGCGGCGGCCGCCGGGGGGGCCCCCCACCCGCGCGACCGCCTCCGCGGGTCTGGTGCAGAGCCGAGAGGCGATCATGCTCCGGGATGGAGAAGAAGGTGGCCCGCCATCTTGGTGGATGGGGGTCGAAGCTGGCGGGGCCCTGGGAGCGGAGGGCGCATGCCCCTCCCGGTCGCGGCGGCCCTCTCTTAAGGGCCCCCTCGTCTCTCCTGGCCTCGCGGATCCATGGGAAGAGATAGCGATCGCGTTACCCCGGGTCGTTTTGCCCCCGACGGGTGAGGTCCTCGTTCTCTTCGTTCTGCCCGACGACAGAGAGCTCTGGCTCTCCTCCGCTCGGCTCCTCTCGGGGACGGCGCACGCGCACAACGCAGTGCGGAGGATGCGGATCGACCGCACGCTCCTCCCGCACCCCCCGCGCTTTTTAACCCGCTAGTCCACCCCTGCTCCGCGGGACGTGGTCTGCGCGACCTTTTGACCCACCTGACGACACCCCTTCGCCACACTAGGATCGCCCCCGAAAATTTATTCAGTCACTTAAAAGTAACAGATTCCCCCAAACGATCGGGATAAGGAAGATGACGGACCATCCTCGCATCCGGAGGAAAAGAACGGACATTTGCCGAATCCAGAGTTTTACAAGTTATTTGCAATTGCTTGGACAGCGCATGCTCTGTGGCTCGCTATTCTTTACGATACCACGTGGATAGTTGGAGGTTAATTGGCGTATTTTGGGCAGAGAGTAGGCCTCGCACACACACGCATGGGATGGGAGAGTTTACCACACTCCGTTACATGGAATCTCTCTCCGTTCGATCGAAAGAGAGGAGTTTCGGAAAAATCTCAAGAAGTCTGCCGTTTCGTGTTTTCCCCTTCTCGAGAAGAATGGATTCTGTAGCTTTATGGAAACTCGATTTTAAATTTGTTAAGCCATGAATCGAAAAAATTAGACTTTCTTAAAAATTTGAAGCTAAACTTTGTTGTGATGTGAAGAGTAAAAATAGATAAGCATTCTTGGAAATGATATAACTGTAAATGTAATAAGTAAAATTTTAGTATGTCAAAATAAAAATAAAGATCTTATTGTTTTCTTATCGTAAAAAAAGCAGATTTTTAAATTAATTTTATATGAAAGTACAAATTTAAAAATAAAATCTGTTTGTATTCCTCTATAAATTTGTAAGATTTATGAATGATTAAAAAAATATTTACAGTAAGATTTTATTTTGTTTTCTGCTTAACTTTACCTAAAGTTAAAGTAAACTCTAGGAGTGCTTAAATTCTTAGGTAAATTTTCTCCTTTTGAATGAAAAAAACGTACATTTCACAGAATTAAGTAAGTTTATTTGAAATTTTTTAGTGCGTTTATTTGTATTTGCCACATTTGCCGCATTTAATAAATAGAATCAATATTTAAAGCTAACATAATTTAATAATATTAATTATAAAGCTTCCTATTATTATTAGATTAATAAATTTAAATCAAAAATTAATTGAGGCGCGAATAACAGGATCTTAAACTTTTATATTAACACATTTGCAGACAGCTTTTTGTAGCACATTTTAATGGAATTAACTGCTTCTTAATATAATATAGTGAAAGATATTTCATAATAAATATATGCGCATTATTTTGTTCTACTTCCTAATAATCATTTCTAAGAGACTAGAACGATGGAATAAAAGAAGCATGAATAAATAATTATATTCGAAACATTTTCTAGTTGTTCGAACTTGTCTAAATATTAGAAGTAATTAACCCTCCGTTTGGCACGTGGAATACATATGTCTCCCATTTTCTCTTCCTTTTTTTCTCCAAATTTTTTTTCTGAAAAAATATATCAGTTGCAGATTAAAGAATAAACATCTGAGAAATGCAAAAAAAAGAGTAAAAATAATTTTAGGTGACTATTTTCAATATTTCTATAACGATTATCAAAATACTACCAAAAATCGCAACATTTCACAAATGTTTCTTTTAAATGCTCATCGCAGGCCCAATTATAATATTTTTGACAATATTTCTAATTAATATCATATCAACATTTAAGAAAAAAATTGAATGTGTTTTTAAAACAATAATTAATAAAGCAAATCTTGCCACCTGAATGAGTAATATGAAAACCATTTAATATTAACGAAAAGTTTTAAAAGAAGGTGATTTTCTCACTTAAATAACAAAAAATAAATAAATTTCTGATGATAATTTCTTTTAAATGGTTTTTAACCAATTAAAATATTTTGGCATATTTGGTACTAGTGTTACCCGCGACTTCGTGAACGAAGAATTTGAATTATTCTTTTTTTTCATTCACGAATGTAAATGTTTTGTTGCATTTTGAAAGGGGAAAGCAAAAGTTCTGACGGTTGATAATACTTAATTGGATGGCTGACAGGAGTGTACTGTAGATGTATGCTGATATAGTTATGTAAATTGTTTATCTACGCTAATACACTTTTGTATACCACGTTATTTGTACGGATGTAGAAGTTGTGTGGGCTGGGCACACGTGAACACGCCACATACAGTTGCCCATGCGAAAAATAAGGTTTTTCCAAATGTACGTCTGCCACTTTCAGTGTCTGGCCCTGAGCCTGGCAAATGATATTTTTAAAGGGATTTGTTACCTTTTGAACTGAGACGTTAATTTTTTCGGTATTATCGGAAGGTGTGGAATTAAAACACTCTCTCTTCTCCCTATATCAGTCATAACAGTAGCTTTCATGATGTTTGGACCTTGGTGTGTAATTTGCGACCGTGTGCCATTGTGCAGTCTCGGTATATCGAGGTTGCGTATTAGTAGTACTGGCACACCGGCATTCAATCTCGGCTTGTCGGAAGGTGCCCTGGCAATTCTAAGATGTTGAAGAGCTCTACAGTATATGATGTTCCTTGTTAATGCCCATTACCGTATCTACAGAAGGATATTCTGTAATATCTCACTGTGAAAATTAAACAAAACATCGAGAGAATAATTCACTAAAGTCATTGGATCACTGTGTAACCGTATTAAATCTGTAAATGCTACCACTACAAGAAACCGGAAGTGTAAAGTCTCCTTTGTTATTTATGGTCAAAGAAAGCAATATTTTCTTATATTAACTTTAACACTGGCAAAAGCCCGCGCGCGAAACAATAATTTGGCTTGAATTTATTTCTATAAGAATAAAAAGTATTGTTAGAAATTACGTTACAAAAATATTTTACACCTTAATAATAATCAGAGAAAACATTTCATCGCAATGGAATTAATAGCATTAAAAAGATCATTTTCGGGTCTTTAAATGGCATAAAAAGAATTGTTGTCTAATAAAGATTTCAGAAGTTATTGGCAAAAAACGTGTAAGCATTAGGCTTAAAAGCGGCTAATGTTCGTTATTTAATTAAATATCTTAAGGACTAATTATCTCTGAAAGTTGAAAATAGCACCTCTGTCCCAGAAATATGCTCTAGAATGTCGCGTGTAAATTTCATGTCGCTACCGTTCACCGTTTAGGAGGAGTTCTTGTGACCGCCTGACCAACAGACAGACAAATACATGTAATTTCTGCCTTATTTTATAGATATTTATAAACATAAGCAAAATTTTCAGAAATGAAGATAAATTAGTTCAAAGTCTAACCGTTTCCTAGCAGTGAAGTAGGTATAAATATGCGTTATTTCAAAATCGTCTGCACGTAAAAAAATTATTAAACTTTAAAAATTAATAAAAATTGAAGGAAAAATGTCACAGAATTAAAATTGGTATCATTGAAAAGGTAAAATTTTTATCTGTAAGATGGTATAAAAATAAATTTTATCGGACTATTTGTTCTGAAGTTACAGCGGAAAAAAGGATTACGTGATAAATGATTTTAAAAATAATTTATTCCCCATGTTTTCGCATTCCTGAAGGATCACGTGACAATTGATTGAAAAATAAAAATCTTCATCGCGAATCGCTGAGTCAATGGGCTTTCTTTGTTAACTATTTTTGATCTGTAGTCAAAAATAATTAATTTAACGTGATTTCACCTAGCCTATGTCCGTTCTTGGGTTTCAAGCTACAACTCTGCCAATTTTCATCCAAATCGGTTTTGTGGTTTGGTCGTGAAAGCTTAACAAACAGACAGACAGACACACTTTCGCATTTATTATATTACTAGCTGTTACCCGCGACTTCGTGCGCGAAGAAGTTGAATTATTCTTTTTTTTAATTTACGAACGTAAATGTTTTGGTGCATTTTGAAAGGGGAAAGAAAAAGTTCTGACGGTTGATAATACTTAATTGGACGGCTGACAGGAGTGTACTGTACATGTATGCTGATATAGTTATGTAAATTGTTTATATATGATGATATACTTTTGTATACCACGTTGTTTGCACGGATGTAGAGGTTGTGTGGGCTGTACACACGTGAACAGGCCACATATAGTTGCCCATGGGAGAAATATGGTTTTTCCAAATGTACGCCTGCCACTTTCAGTGTCTGGCCCTCGCAATGATATTTTTACAGGGATTTGTTACCTTTTGAGCTGAGATGATAAATCCTTCGGTATTATCGGAAGGAGTGGAATTAAAACACTCTCTCTTCTCCCTATATCAGTCATAACAGTAGCTTTCACGACGTTTGTACCTAGGTGCGTAATTTTTAACCGTGTGCCATTGCGCAGTCTCGGCATATCGAGGTTACGTATTAGGAGTAGTGGCACACCGACTATCATTCTAGGCTTGTCGGAAGGTGCCCCTGACAATTCTAAGATCTTGAAGAGCTCTACAGAATATGATGCTCCTTGTTAATGCCCATTACCGTATCTACAGAAGGATATTTTGTAATATCTCACTGTGAAAATTAAACAAAACATCAAGAGAATAATTCACTAACGTCATTGGATCACTGTGTAACTGCTTTAAAAGCTGTAAATGCTACCACAACAGGAAACCGGAAGTGTAAAGTCTCCTTTGTTGTTTATGGTCAAAGAAAGCAATATTTTCTTTTATTAATTTTAAAACACTGGCAAAATCCCGCGCGCGAAACAGTAATTTGGCTTGAATTTATTTCTATAAGAATAAAAAGTAATGTTAGAAATTACGTTAAAAAATATTTTTAACCCTTTATAGCAATCGGAGAAAATATTTCATCGCAATGGCATTAATAGCATTAAAAAGATCATTTTCTGGTCTTTAAAATGGAATAAAAATAATTGTTGTCTAATAAAGATTTCAGAAGTTATTGGCAAAAAACGTCTAAGCATTAGGCTTAAAAGCGGCTAATGTTCGTTATTTAATTAAATATCTTAAGAACTAATTAACTCTGAAAGTTGAAAATAGCACCTTGTGTGTAAATTTCATGTCGCTAACGCTCACCGTTTAGGAGGAGTTCTTGTGACCGACCTATCGATCAACAGACAGAAAGATACATGTAATTTCTGCCTTGTTTTATAAATATTTATAAACATAAGCAAAATTTTCAGAAATAAACATAAATTAGTTCAAAGTCTAACCGTTTCCTAGCAGCGAAGTAGGTATAAATTTGCGTTATTTCAAAATCGTCTGCACGAAAAACTTTAAAAAATTAATAAAAATTGAATGAAAAATGTCACAGAAATAAAATTAATATCATTGAAAAGGTAAAATTTTTATCTTTAAGACGGTATAAAAATAATTTGTATCGGACAATTTGTTCCGAAGTTACAGCGTATAAAAGGATTACGTGATAGTTGATTTAAAAAATAATTTATTTCACATGTTTTCGCATTCCTGAAAGATCACGTGACAGTAGAATGAAAAATAAAAATCTTCATCGCGAATCTCGGAGTCAATGGGTTTTTTTTGTTAACTATTTTTAATCTGTAGTCAAAAATAATTAATTTAACGTGATTTCACCTAGCCTATGTCCGTTCTCGGGTTTCAAGCTATAACTCTGTCAATTTTCATCCAAATCGGTTTTGTTGTTTGGTCGTGAAAGCTTAACAAACAGACAGACAGACAGACAGACACACTTTCGCATTTATTATATTATTAAGGATTAAGGATTAAGGATATTTCACTGGAAGAAATAACCGAGATCAGACTTCGGAATTCTGAATTTTATTCGAATAGTGAAAGCCTTAATTTTTTTATCATTAGCTGGTATAATTTAACACTTTATTTATTTGGAAAATATTTAAACTTTTTCTGCATCCCAATTATTGAGTCATTGCTTTTTATCATTTTTTTTAATTGCTAGCAAAAGTGTGCTAAAAAGAAATAATCAAATTTGGAATGAAATTTTGCTTATCGATGACACGTCGTTCGACATAATTTTACGTCTCAGTGATTCCGCACAGCCTCGGCTGGGACTGGGACAGCCTACTTATTTTACTTCTTAATGAAATAAAGTGCACTTATTGCTACTGTTAGTTAAAATATTTTAATTTACCTAATGCTGTATATTGATTACTTTAAATTTTCTAACATTTCCATTTATTCCATTCTAAGTATCGCAATCTTTTAATATGGAAGTCAGATCTCGAATCTGATTTAAAAGTAAGAGGAATAATTTGTTTTTGTAAAATATCATATAATTCGGACATATTTTCACATTTTTTAAAAAAGAAAATGGATCCTTTTTTTCTTATCATGAAGTCTTTTTTCAAAGATATACGATCTTCTTTCGGATAACCGCTCTGTTTGTCTGTTCACTTAATTCTGTTTACCCAATACTAATATTTTTTATCCAATTTTTATTCTTAGATATTTGACTGTATATCAATATTTAAGAAGTACTTTGCTATTTTATTTAAAAATTTAATTTCCATTTAACTTTTCTTCCTTTCTTATAAATAAACGTCTTTAATATTTCTTTATTGACGTAATATTGTTGAAATTGCTTATGAACAAAATCACCAAAGTAAGATAAAGGCAAGCCCTTTATGAAAGTCGATAAATACTCGCTGAAATGTTACAACAGAAGTTTCAAATATTTTCAGAAAATATTATTGCATTCAGATTTTAAATAAAGTCAACAAAATTTAGGGTTTAAATTGACTAGGAAAATTCTTAAATATTAAAACATTTTTAAGGTACATTATTTCAAATATTTCTCTGCCAATGGCGTGTAAACTATTTGGAATAAAAATAGCAGAAGTAAATCTAAATTACTTCAAATTTAATCAAATGTTCTCAAATGAAATACATTCAGTTAGTAGTTTTTTTTATCGTTATTATAAGATTCAAAGTAAATTATTCTAAATTATGTAAATTCGTATAAATAATATATCTGGAGTGAATAGCGCTAAGTCTTCGTTATCAAATAATTAGGTAATGGTATGTTAATGACATTATTCATAATATAAAATTATTAACAGAAAATATTAAGATAATAAGTGTATTAAATGTCAAAGTTTCCTTAGGTGTTCTTTGCCATACTTCAGCATAGCAGAGTTCAAAACAAAGTAAAAGATTAGCATAATTTTGAAGAAGAATAAAATTTGAATTTCTGTTCGTACAACTAACTAAATGATAGACGTTCTTGGTAAACTTAAAGAAGAATTTTAAGTAAGAATAATTGAAGAAGATTATTCCAACAATAAGTTGAAAATACATATTATATTATTAACTTATAACCAAGTCAAAAAATGATGAAATTACCTTCTTTGAAAATGTTTCTACACTTGGAAACAGATTTGTAGTTCCATTCTATTTTTTTCTGTATTCTGCAAGAGAAATCTTGTCTTTTTTATATATCCTGTTATTCTGTAAGCAAAATCTTGCCATTTTTATGCATCCGTTCGTCGTAAACTTTATAAAAGTACATACCTAATTTTATTTATTTAACTGAAGCATGCAATCTTCATCATTCAGCAGAAATATGCTCTTGTTCCATGAAAAGTTATTCAAAATAAAATACTTTCTGCAGACGATTTTTTCTGATTTTCATAACACATTGCCAGGTGTAAAAACAAACTTTAATTTCAGGCATAAAAATTACGTTTTAAACTGAGTGTAGCAGAAAATAATACTATTTAATTCTGTGAATATCAGAATTCAAAGAAATATCGTCCTTGCTGAATTTTCAGTCCTGCGTTATATTCAGTTTAAATCTTTTCTGTGACAGCCATTTATGTTAACAGCTTTTTAAAATATTAATTTTGTTAATAAATTTTTTTATTACATTTTGATACGTCTTATCAATTTTCTAAGTAGACGCTGAACCGCTTGTGGTCTTTCTTAGACCAAAAGCGCTCTTCACATAAAGAAGGCGCAAGGAAATGCATTAGAAGTTAGCAAAACTTTCGTCAGACAGGAAATTCATCAAAAGTTAGCAAAGAAGATCAGTTTCTTTTTCAAGTAACCAAAAATCTGATCAATGTGACATTTCAGGAACTATTAAAAGTATCAAAATTTTTGGTCAGTAAAATGAATAGAAATATACTAGATTTTCATGGATTTAGCGATGTTATATGACAAAATTTTTACTATACAAGAATATATTTATCATATTCTATTTAATATCATCACACTAGTTGACATTGTTCCAGCAAACGATTTCGAGAGGCCCTTCTCTCAACAGAAAACAGAAACTTTCATTCAATTTCTTCTTAAAAAAGATTGTAAATAAAACATTAAAATAAAAACGTATGTTTCTAGCCCTCTTTTGAATAAGAGAAACACAATTACTTAATTTTGTTTAATATATAAATTATTGGAAACTCTACGAAAATACTAAATATTAAAAAAATAACAATATTTTGGAAAGATGCCTGTAACGCTAATTCTTATTAAATACAGCTCATGAAAAACAAAAACGCATAGCAATGCCGAAAAAAAATTTCCGACATATTTTGCTAATGTTACCACAGAATAAAGATAAATATTTCAGTTAGATAATAGGAATAATAAAAACGCATGAATATTATTAATTAAGAAAATTCTTTTGCAAACTTTATGCTGGTGATTATAACAATTACGATGATTTTGTATATGACTTCTTGTATGACCTATCTTATGCATCATAATGGTAATCTCTTTCTGCCGACGACTTAGCATTTCTCTTTCTCTTCGATAACAATATTGAGAACATCTTCTCCCCCTTCATTAGATCATACTATTCTAACGGAAAGAGTGATTTACGGAACATCAGTGCTTTATCTTTGAACCCTCAAAATTAAATTTTTAGTACTTCCTGTGAAACATGAATATTTTCTTACCTCTTCAAAACGTTTTTATGAACTATTCTCAAGCAAAAAAGAAGGGAAAAAACATTGTTTATGGACCTCTTGAAATTTAGTTCCATGCCTTTCCACGTGTTTTGTATATTTATGCATATAGGATTTTGTAGCGATCAAATGCGTGTAAGTAAGCTTTTAAGTGGAAATTTTTACATTTGTACTTTTTTTTAATTAATTTCTTTTTTTACTTCTCCTTTTTTTCCAGATATGTAATTTTTTTTGAAAAATGAAAAGACGCTCTATACTTATCTAACTGCTTAAAGAACCAGCCATTCTGATTCCAGGTGCAGAGGTATCGAGTGGTGTTCTGTATGACATATCCTTGAATTGCACCATCATAGAAGTAACAAGAAAACATTCTGGGTTTAATGAGGTACGTTCAAGTGACATCACATTCACACGGTATACGTCACTGTGCATATCATTTAACTACAAGTTATCCTGGGATACAAAAGGAGAGATAGATTTCAAAACCAGCGTGACGTGACTTACGTCTAACGCGTAAGAGCATGAATTGAGATTAAACATACATTGAAATTAAATGATAAAAAATAAAAATTTGCTTTGATCTGGTGTTTTTAAATATTGAAGCAAAATTATGAAATGCCTTATGATAACTTTGGATTTCCTGAGGAATAATGCACAATACGGGAAACTACCTTCATTTGCAAATACAGTGCGTGTCAAAAGTTTAGGCACAACAATAATTTTAAATAAAACTTTAAACATTCCCTCTATTTTAAATCATCTTTCACATATGTAAAAAAACTACAGAATTGAAATTATTTTTGATATAATCATGTTTTAAACTTTATTTTCAACCATCGAATTTATGAAAAATACAAAATTAGGTGTGTCAAAAGTTTAAGCACAAGAAACATTTATCTTTTTACAGTCGAGTAAAAATAAAATGTTAATACTTGATTACTGCTTCTTTAGATTGAATTGGTTGAAATACATGGTTTTCCGTAGATAACACATATGTTCTGGCTTTACTTTCAATCTAGCATCCTCAATAGCCCATTTCAGCTCTTCAACTGAAGAATACAGCTTACTATTTTGATAAACTGAACTTGTGAGGATAACCCACGCGTTTTCTATGGGGTGAAAATTAGGACTTAGGGTTGGCCAGTTCAAAACTGACACCATGTAGGATTTAAGCCATTTTGACGTTGATTTGCAGGCATGGATTGAAGCTTTTTCATGTGGAAAAAATCCAATCTGTTCCATCTATAAGTTCGGCAAACGGAAGCAGATGATTGGAAAGTGTCTCTTGGTAGCTTTCAGATTGTTGCCGACCACTGAGAAAAGTTAGGGATATCTCCCCATTGAAACAAATCACTCCCCTTACCATCAAAGATCCACCACCATGTTGTCTACAAAACATACTGCATGGTTTTTTTCAAAGATCATGTCAATAGCATGCAAACTCATCACGACCCTCCAAATTCCATTTTTTTATCGTTGAATAAGATATTAAGTCAAATATCACCAAATGACATGTGCTGTTGGGTCCACTATAATCGAGCTTATTTATGGCATGGTTCCAAGCAGAGCAATTGAGCCTCTTACGGTTTTTCATGTATCCTGATTATAAAATTTTTCTATGAATATTTTTTTTTGCAATATTTGTCCTCCAATGATATTTTTAATTCTTAAAAGACAATCATTCACAGTTGAAGTCAAGTTTCTCAAACGCCGGTCTTAGCAGGAGCTGGTCAGTCTTGGCCTTCTAGAACTAAATATTCATTTCAAGTTTTTACGACGAGCTAATATTTGATAAATTCTACGTTTCGACCTCTATAATGCAGCTGCAATTTCAGGGAAATGGCCTTCTGTTTTGCTCCCGAACACCAGAATTTTTATGTATCCTCATATGAAAATTCTAGACCTAGCGATTTTGAACTAACATCAAACAAACAGTCAGGTTCTTATATACCTAGATATCAGAAATGTGATTTCATTAATTTGTATGAAAGCATTTTTGTGCTTAAACTTTTGACACAGCAATTTTCGTTCTTTTCCTAAAACTTCTGATTAAAAATAAGGTTTTAAAGTTAATAGTGTTTAATATGATTTTCAAATTGCCATTTTGAATACATTTAAACGACATGTTAAAAAAAGAGGATATTTAAAATTTTATTTTAAAATCAGTGGTGTGCTTAAACTTTTGACAGGCACTGCATATCTGGATTTATGTTCCCATAAGACGGTAAACATTATCGGAAATCTGTTATAAAATGCACTGTGATGAAAATTTCTAGCAAATTAAATTAAAATTCGATAACATTAAGGTAAATACTTCTGAAAAAAAATTTCTCAAAAATACTTGTAAAACAAAGGAATATGAGTTTACTGAAACATAGATGTTGGTACACATGAAGATATCAGTTAATATTTTAACTCTAATATTAAAGTCGTGACAAATTACTAAAGTACTGACTACTTCTAAATCACTACCATTAAAAAAATAAAATAGATATCTTTGACTTCCTAAGAACGAGCTCGAAAACTTAATCCAATACAAAAATTTATTTAATGAAGATGTCAGCACCATGTGGACATTACAACACTTCTTTGTCTTGCGGAATCCCAAAATACTAACAAAACGCTATTTTCTCCATTGAAATTTCATCGTTATGTTTAACAATTTCTAGTCCAAAATTCAGATGATATACATATATTAAAACGAAATCTCTTTCTCATTATAACGAAATGATTTTTTTTAATTCAAAAATTTATTTTTTACAAATTTTTTTGTGTCAAAAGAATAAAGGAAAATTGGCCAATTCGATGTACCTTATCTCAAAATCTGTTATAGATGCATATTTGAAACTTTTTATGCAAGTAAAGTACACCTTTCTCATTATACTGAAATAAACCTTTAAAAAAACTGAAAACTTTATTTTTTACAATTTTTTTTGTGTCAAAATAGAGTAAAATTTCACTATGTCTAATTAAATATTTTTTAAATTTTAAAAAAATTAAAAATTAACCAAAAGTTCATTTCAGTATAATGAGAAAGGTGTGATTTACTTCTATAAAAATTTCAAACATGCATCTATAACTGATTTTGAGAAAAGGTGCATCAAAGTGGCCAATTTAACATTTATTGCTTTGACACAAAAAAATTTGTAAAAAATAAATTTTTGAATTTAAAACAAAAATCATTTTAGTATAATGAGAAAGATGTACTTTACTTGTATAAAAAATTTCAAACATGAATCTATTACAGATTTTGGGAAAAGGTGCGTCGAAGTAACAGGGTTAGGGTTAACGGACTTAAGGTTCCAACTCCCCTTCAAAGAGGTCTCTGAAGTGACAGTCTTCGAAGGAAGCCATTTCTGTGCTCAGAAATTTCGTTTACACTTACAATTATATTCTGTGAAAGTTTTCGTTAAAGAAGGTAACTCTAATTTAGAACGTTTTGTACTCAAAAATGTCCTTTTTCAATGTTATAGTTGATTCCACCAGAAAAAAACTTGCAAACATTCAGCATTGTTTCAGTCTCTTAAATTCCTGCTTAAAATGTTTGATCGCTTAGAAAACAGTAGAACAAATGAGGCGAGTTGAAAAAAAATGAAATCCATTGAAGTGAAAGCTACAACCACATATTTATTAACCTCAATTTAATTTCGAATTTGTCCTCGAAAGCATGTAAATTTCCTTAAACGCATTCACTATCCTACAACGAAGGCAGTGAAATCATTTTTTTCTTATAAAGAATTTTTTCAAGCACTTCTTTCACCTCCCTAGTGAGTGATTTGAAAACTTTTCTTAAGCTTTTTAAGCTCATTAACATATGAAGGGTCCAGGGGGAAAACAATGATGGTCCAATTTTTTTAGAAAATTTTACAGGAAACGTAAAACTAAGTTTCCTGCTTCCTGGACACGTAGCTCACAATGTTAACACCATTGTTTTATTTTAGTTAAGTACTGATGGAATACTCCAAATCATAATTCGTCAAAAAATTTATTTCTGAAAAATAACTGTAGCATATTTATATAGTAATGCTATTTTGAGCAGATAGAAATATTATATTATTTAAATTGTCAGACATAAAAGTGGAAAAACTAACACGAAAAATCGTTCGGTTTAATCCTCTGGCTATACTACTTCATCAACAAAAATGTCTTCTTCATCCTCACTAATTTCGGCACTCAACAGATTAAACTTTGTTTCAGGTTCAGCCAGAATTTTCATTAAATATTGGAGATCCTTATACTTCGCCGATTAAACTTGCAAGAGTCTTTCGTACAGAGTATTTAGTGATTGGTTCATCAGTTGTCCTTTCCCTTAGCTTTTCCCCCCTTTCGGGGCTTGCCAGAACCAGTGCAGCCTCAAAATGTGGCATGTTTTTGTGTTTATTCCAAGGCTTAAGAGGTAAATACACTGTCAACTTCTCATTCCAAATGCTGCATTGCTCAAGAAATAGTGGGGCATCTCATCCACTTTTAAGTGAATAATTTTTTTTAAATTTATCTTAGTAAAGTCTTTACAAGAAACAAAATTTTCTTAACAGCAGTTTTCTTGATTTATTAATGTTCCCAACTTATGAGCTCTGCAACAAACTTAGAACACATAAATTTTAGGTTTAGACGTAAAAAAAAATTATGAACTCTAATTTGAAATTTTTTATCGATTATTTATGGCACAAATTAAAACAATAATTCTTCCAGAGTATATAGGTTTTTTACAGAATTGAAAAATATTTATTTTTGAATTAGATATGAAGAAAAATATCAACCAAACAAAAAGTGCTGGTGACCATTTTTGATCCGCCATTTTGGATTGAAGCTCACATGGGAAATTAGGGGACTTTTCAGGATTCATTCTACACATAAAAAGGAACTAATCAGCAAATTTTTAGCTAATTATGAATTACTTTCATACCAATCCTAAACTTATTGGGATAAATATATTTTCTGAAACAATCGTATTTGTGTCGTTTTATTCATGTTGATATCAGTAAGGCAATGCTGTTTTGCAACCGAGTTAAAATGCTTGCAGTGAAACCAATTTATCTGAATCGCTGTGCAAGCAAAGACCAATGCCTCTGAAGTCTGTGTTGAATTTGACAAATGCTATAAAAAAGAGACAAGATTAAATGTTTATTCTCTAAAAAATCGTGTGATTTTTATTTAATTTGCAATATTTTAGACAGCTAAAATTTTTGTGATAATGATGAAAATTTTTGATGATTCTCCAAATCAATCTTAAAATTCCAAAATTTAATTAATGTGACAATTCGAAATATTTTTAAATATCAAAGATTTTTGACAGAGGTCCTCAAACTATGCTTTTAAACCCTAGATGGTGTCCTTTAAAGGATTTTTGGAACATACAGACAGAATCTACATTTGTTAGATTTTAGACTATTGATAACAAAAATACAGAAAAGCATCTTAATTTGAAACCTTTCATTTAAGAGTTTATTAATAATTAATGGTTTTTTTTCTCATAAATAAGGGCTTCTTAAACTTTTTCATTCGGAATCCAATTTCACCTCCAAAAATATTCCACGGTCCTATTTATACATGAAAATGTATTTCCGGGTCCCAACTTCAAGTATAAAAATGGGAGAATGAAAACATATATAAATAGAAGAACAAAAAAAATGTAATGTTTCGATTCATTAAATTTTCTACCACAAAATTCTCTCTTCGCAAAAAAATATTTTATGAAAAATATTTTTAATATTTTATGAATCAATTCACTCATAAATTAATTATGATTTTTTTATTTTATGCATTCAAACAGCTGTTATTTTATCAACCACGTTTATTAATATTCACCCAATAATATTTTAAAAATTTATTTCCATATTTACCTTAATAGTAATAATTTACACAGTTTCTCTTTTAATTACGTATTAGTTGCAGAATAGTTATTATGAATATTTTTCCATTGATATGTAAAGGATGTCCCAAAAGACTTAAGAGCTTTAAAATTTAAAGTATAGGTCAGACTTACAGAACAAATCATATTTATAATAAAACATGAAACCGCAAACGCAAAGGGCGACCGCTACAAGGGGCTCATGACAACAAATTAAGAAAAAGATGCACCAGACAAAGTGTAAAGCACGGATTAAAAAGAATACAAATTTACAATAGCACAACAGCCCAGCTGCATCAATAACATGTGGAACTTATATAACTTTTGGCGGCAAGTCCGTTGAACACGTATTTCACTCCAGCGATTTGTTGTTGATAATGCATTTCTACTTGCTATTGTATCTGTTATACTACGTACGACTTTTAATTCATATATATCTGCTGTCGTGAATTTGTATTCCATTAATCCTATGCTTTATTTATCTGGTGTATCCTTTTCTTTTGCTTAATTCGCTGGCAAAGAGCCCCTGTTGATGTCGCCTTTTGCATTTGCGGCCCCCATGTTCTATTATCAAATTACTTGTTTCTATATGTCTGACTTACCCTAAAAGTTTGTAGATCACCATTTGGGATACCCTGTATGTATCTCGAATAACTTTTTAACTATCGCATCACTTATGAAAGACAATTGAATAACAATTTTTAATGCACTTTTGTATTTTATGACTCAAAAAATAAAATTATAACTATAAACCTTTTTTTTACCTAATTTCTTTCAAAGAATTTCGTACAATTATAAACCTGATTTCCTAATTTTAAACTTATAACTCTAATAAATTCTTAATAAATTGAGCTAATCATTTTTTAATCAAAATTTTTATGAAATTCATGATTAATGAAATAAGTCAAATAAATTTAATTAAAAACAGATTTAAAGACACACTCTTATTAGTGTACTTCAGAATTTTTTTATTTTAATTACTTTCAACTTTTTAATCTTGAGATCTGTTGTTTCTCATACGCGCTACCAGAGGGCGTTCCTTATATGAAATCCAAATATAATTAAAATTGATCGATTTGCTGATAATTAAGATCTAAAAGTATCAAAATAGTGTATTTTCATCGAGAATACAAAAGATTATAAACTTTAAAACCCCTAGCGCACCAGGAAGTGAATGAAAGACCGATTACAAATTTCCACACAGATAAGCATGAAACAAGCCAAGTTAAATAAAATAAAGATGTTTAAAAATAAATTAAGGATAAGAATTTTCGAAGAATCAGATTGCCATGTTATTCGGCAAGTCAAAAGATTAGTTTTTATTTGCAAGAAACATTAATTAAAATTTCACTTATGATGAAAAAAGAGTGAATACCCCTCAAATAAAAAATATTATTTCATCAGCAACAAATACATTATAATTTGGTATATAAATCTTCTTATCTTAAATTAGTTTAAAAAATTGTAAAATTTGCAATACTATCCAAATCATATTTCTATGTGAGAGAAAACTAAAATTTTATAATCCAGAAATTCAGTTAATTTAATGACAATAAAAAATTTAATGAAAACTAGCTACTGTTTGTAAAAGATTTAATATGCCATTCTAAATCAAAATTAAATATAGTAAGAAAAGTCTTCTGCCTTGTCATGGCAAATAGTTCTTGTGCTTGATTATACCAAAAGAAAAAATTTTCCGTCTGAGATCTCTCATACATCCTGAAAAATTATCTAAACTAGAACTATGCCTTTAGATTAAATATAATTTTCATCTCATTTCTCTTTTCAAGAATCTCAATTGCTGTGTTTTAGTCGTTTGTACTTCGCTGAAATTGCCATTGTTGACCGAGAGAAGCGAGGTCTTGTTTTAATTCGACCGTTTCGCATTTCCTCTGTCTATAAATTTGTTTGTTGTGTAGTCACGACCAAACGCGTGGCTCGATTTTCTCCGAATTTCGCATTCGAATTCTTGGTTCCTTGAAGTAATTAAAAACGACATATAAGTAAAGATCTTTATTTTTGTTTGTTCCTTTTCAAGATCTCTGCAGTGTTAATCGCATCGTTTCATGTAATGTTCGGTTTATTTTTCAACGATTCTAGCCAAATTGGAGCTCTTTTCATAATGCCTCCAGAAATACCAATAATGGCAAATGATATTTAATTGTAATTTTGTTAATACCGATAAAAGCAGATATTTAATTCTAATCTTGTGAATACTGATAAAAGAACAGACTTGTGTAAATATTTCGCATTCTTTCCACCGAACTACTAGTTATGTATTTACGATTTTTAATTATGTAATAATTCTTTTATGCTCTTTACATCTTTATGATTAACATCATCTTCGTACGTCATCTTTTTTCATACCTATTTATTCCTGAGTTTCCCATTTGTTAATGATATTTGTTATTATTATTATTTCATCGCGAAATATGATTGCGTTAAAATATTTTAGTCCGATGGATCACAGAATAAACAGGATTTATTTACAGCATGGTTTATCACACATGAAAAACAGTATATAGAGTGAGTATAAAATAAAAGTCACTTATATATATATATACTAGCTGATATACCCGGCGTAGCTCGGGATAAAAAATATTTTCCAGTTCAAGTACTTATAACACTTTCCGCGGGAGCGTCTTTCGTTAATTTTCGTTAATGAACTGACCCTTTGAACCATCAGCGAAACACCCTTCTTCTTTTTCTCTCCTTAGTTTGAACCACCTGGCAAGAATCTCGTTGTCCTTCGTATTCCATTTTTCCCCTCCCCATCATTGCTAAGGCAACAGCAGAAACTCTTTCATATCTTGGATTTTGACTTAGACTTGCGTCTCTTCATAGTGGTCTAATGGTGTAAAATTTGGTGCGGGAAAGGAAAAAATTATGACGCTTTTCGTGATATTTTTAAAAGCTTATAGTTCCGTAACCAAATAACATAGAGAGTTTTAGTTTCATTTAACAGAGAAAGGTTGACATTGAAGATTGCAAAAATAAATTTAGACTTTGGAATTACGGTGTAGTCACAGTCGAGCTTCAAAGTTGGTGAAAATCACTGAAAATTTAATGACGTCACAGCGACCGACGCGCGCATGCAGACTATCCAATTACATCTGGCAATTTATTTATCGATCTTAAGTTCAAGCGAAATATTACTCAAACATTGTTGAATTACGTCAAAATTTAGTGGTAAAGTTAAACGCTTATAGCTCCTCAACCAAATAACACAGAGAGTTGATTTTAGATTCATGTAACAGAGAAAGTTAGACATTGAAGAGTGCAAAAAGAATTTTAGAATTTGTGATTATGGTTTAGTCACACTCGATTTGCAAAATTGGTGAAAATCACGAAGAATTTTGATGACGTCACAGCGACCGACGCGCGCGAACGCATCGGTTGTGAGCGGTATATTAACTGGATTTTAACAGATCAATAATTAATTCATTTCAGATTAATTAATTCATTCAGATTAACTCATTTAACAGAGGAAGGTCGTAGAGCATAGGTCAAAGTCACATAGAGCTACTTTAGTCATAGTTGAGTAATCGATTAATTAACTGCCCTTAATTAATTATTATTAACAATTGTTGATTTAATTGAGCTGTCCTTTCCAATGATTTAATTGAGTTGAGTTGGATTTAGTTTCATTTAACTGAGGAAGGTCATAGAGCATAGGTCATAGGTCAAAGTCACATAGAGCTACTTTAGTCACATAGGACAACTTTAGACACAGAAAGTAACAGTTGAGTAAGGTAAGTAAGTCTATGCCCCTCAAACCCAGCGGCCGTTTCGCAGAGACAGCCTCCCGTCGATTTTTTTTTGCCATTATCCGCACAACAATTCTCTTATCTTTAGTGTTTTTGTCACTGACCGGAAAAAAAAACCCTCATATTGTCCTATCTTTTTCACCTTAGGCCCTCTCCCTCCGGTAGGAAGTGGGATCAACAATCTTGAAGGATTTTACACACTCATTATGATCATTATAAAATTTGTAAAATTCAATGAAGCACCGCGGAAAGACAGTAATTAAAATCATTGTGTTGTGGTGCAAACATACTGAAACAGGTATATGCTACGAAATAAAAGCTAAATAAAATTTCTGCCTTTCTGTTCATATTCAAAGAAAACAATATTTTTATCATAACTTTCACAATGGTAAAAATACCGGAATAAAGGATTTGATAAAACGATCAATGGTTTGAATTTTATTACAATAACAGAAAGCATTGTTACAAATTGTGTATGAAATAAATTTGAAATGTTTATTAAATTAAGAAAAAGAACGAATAAAATTTAAATTGAAATCATTAAAAAGATAATTTTCTGCTCTTTAAGATGGTATGTAAATAATCTACGTGCAATATATTTTTTCTGAAATTATTGACGAAACACTGAGATAAAACGCCGAAACTTGGCTTAGTTTTCGTTATTTAATTTAATATCTTAGGAAGTGATTTTTTAAAGTTCGAAAAATTAGAATTAATCTAAGAACGGACCCCAGAATGGCACGTGGAAATTTCATGTCAAGACTATTCTCCATTTAGGAGGAGTTCTTGTGACAGATAGACCGTTAGAACATCTTTTTTTCCCCATTCCTTTTTCGTCTTCCTACGATAGGAACCGGACTAACAGACACACTCATTAGGATCAGTTAAAAATTTGTGAAAATTAAACAAAACATCGAGAGAACAATTCACTAGCGTCATTGGATCACTGTGTAACCGTATTGTCAATGATACGACTACCGGAAACCGGAAGTTAAAAGTTTACTTTGTTGTTTATGCTCACAGAAAACAATTTTCTTATATTAAGTTTAACAATGGCAAAAGCCCGCGCGCGAAACAGTAATTTGGCTTGAATTTATTTCTATAAGAATAAAAATTATCTTTAGAAATTGCGTTCAAAATATATTTTTAAACCTTAATAACAATAAGAGAAAACACTTTATCGCAATGGAATTAATATCATTAAAAAGATAATTTTCTGCTCTTTAAAATCGCATAAAAATAATTATTGTCTAATAAATATTTCAGAAGTTATTGGCAAGAAACGTCTAAGCATTAGGCTTAACAGCGGCTAATTTTCGTTATTTAATTAAATATCTTAAGAACTAATTAACTCCGAAAGTTGAAGATAGCACCGTTGACCTAGAAATGTAGTGTGTAAATTTCATGTCGCTACGGTTCACCGTTTAGGAGGAGTTCTTGTGACCAACAGACAGACAGATACATGTATATTCTGCTTTACATTATAGATAAAGTTTAGAGAGGACTGAAAAGATTGAAAAGCAGCCAATATGGATTCGTAATGAGACGGTGAAGCAGCAGACTTAATGGTTCTTAAACTTAATAATGAGATGTACGAATACTCTACTCTAACAATATTAAACAAAACTTTTAATTGAGCAAAAAAAATATTACCCTAATTCTTGATACTTTGCGTTGAATTTCAAACATGACGGTATATCACATTCGCCATGTTTTATGCTGGATGTAATAACATATTTAAATTTTTAATAAATTAGATAAAAACAATTTTTAAAAACCCAACTTTATTAATGCACTAAAAAGAAGAATTTTTCTATATTAATTTTTTTCTACTTTTTAGACTCTAATGTATAATTCATTATTATAAATATTATGGAATCTTGATATCGGTTTTTATCCCTCAAATTCACTACCACATGGTTCCAAGTACGAAATCGAAATTTAATTTTATTAATAGATTAAATGATAATTAAATTCTGAAAATATTAAAATGGAGCATTGTCATTAAAAATTCACAACTGTACAAAATTTCAAAGCTCTGATGCAAGGAAATAAGTGAAAAATCAATTACAAAATCCCATGTTTGCAACATAAAACATTTCAAGTTAAATAAAAATGTATAAAAATGGAAACAGTTTTAAAAAATAAGTAGAAAGAACTATATTGATATAATTGTTTCTATTTTAAGTGTTTCCTTAAGTTTAAAGTTTCCTTTAAAGTGTTTCCAAAAGTTCAAATCCTTTCTTGTTGGGCATTCAAACTCGTGTGAGTTACCTTCTTACCTAACTCATCTTCTAATCAATGCATTGTATCATCCTGAAATAAGGAAACAAAATTTCTATAATTAAATCTTCTTAAATCAGGTCTGAAAGACTGGTTTTATTGAGACAGCTGAGTTTAAGAATTTTAGAAATTGTCTGACTTGATAAGCACAAAAACACATACTTTTTTATTTATTAAAATTTCAGGCATTTGTATTATCTCTGTCATTCAAACCAAAAATGGTCAGCTGTTTAAAAATAACAGTTCATCTAAAAAGAAAAAAAAACCCGAACGAACACCTTTTTTCAACGATGTTGGTAAGTAAAAAACTAATTTAGAAATTATTTGCATAACAGGTATTTGATGCAAAATGAAGACGAAAAGCATTTGTTTATTATTATTACTATTAATTCTGTGAACAATAGACTTTAGTAGACAATACTAAGATCTGTTAGTCATCATTATCTGCCTTTGAAGGTTTATCCAATTTGTTCATTTTAAAGAGAGTACTATTTCCAGGGACACCAGTATATATTGTCTCTCGAGGAGTACCCTCTTTGCCCCCATATATATGTTACGGTCAATATGAATAATCAGTTATTATACCTAATCACCACGGTTATATATAATGACCGGTTATTATGTATAGTTACCCCGGTGATTATATAAAATAATCCTCTAAAGATCCGGTAATTATGTATAATAAACGATTATGCACATACTCATAACATATTGTCCGGTGTGTGTACGGTGAAAACAGTCCAACAAGCAGTATAATAAAGAAAGACGTCTTATTTACGAATATTCCAGAAAATGCGAAGCACAGGCACCACGAAAAGAACAGCACTTGAACAAATTAGCAGCGCAAACAGACAGCAAATCACTAATAATTACAGTAGCAGCACTTTCAGTACTGCTCGGCGTCTATCAGCTTACCAGCTCGCACTGCTGACAGAACTCCAAAGAGAGATTCCAAAGACGTTCAAACACACTTGCACTCCAAAAAGATTCAAAGACGTTCAGAACCCCCGAGTATTTATATTTTGTGGCAGGATGTGGCGTCACAGGAAAATTCTAGAAGAATCTCCATAACTTCCCTCCTAATAGAGATAGCGAGAAAATTCTAGCATTTTCAGGATCCTACATTTTGTCGTCAAAGTCGTTAAATTTGTTGCCAAGTTTGTCACCAAGGTCGGGGGTCAAAGGCTTCCATTTCCCTCGTCATCCCATAGAATCTCTGTAAATGTATCCAACCATAAGATTAACACTGTTGGAAAGCGACATTGCAAGTTCGTAACAATATACACTATCTTACAAAGCTGTCTTTACAATCCTAAAACAATCAATGTGCAATTCTGCACACCTATATTACACACAAATTTTACTCCATGTATTTACAAAACAAATACATTAACTTATGAAAAAAGTTACGTAGAAAATGTACTAGAACAAAGTTGTAGAAAATTCTTCGCTCAAGAGTGGAGGTAGTTAAGGAGGAGCTTGAACAGTTTCGCTACAATCGTTGAAAAAATATACATACAAGACATAGAGAAAAGCAAGATTAGATGGGACTAAACAGGAAAAAGTAGATCTCAACATGGAACAATGATCTTTTCTATCTTTTTCATGCGAATTATTAACACAAATCTTTGTTTTAAGCAGCAATAACAAAATTACAATTAAACGTCTGCTTTTATTTGTGTTAACAAAATTACAATTAAATATCTTACCTTTAACAAAATGATTCAGAGGTGTCAAACTCGCCAAAACACTGAAAACATTGAAACGACCACCATCTTAAAAATGTAATCAAAAAATAAAATTTATTACACATATGTCGTAAATAAGAATATATATACTTTGATCTATATTTTATGGTTATAAATCAAATTCATGAGCGATTTAAAACAGGAATCTGTATATAAAACAAACGTAACTATAAAACGGAATAATTGTTAAGTACGTAATATGATATGGTAACATATCTGCATGGATTTTTTTCATTTATTTTCACATTTACGATCACGGATTAGAAATTCCAATTGAAAAGGAAATGCTTTTCAAGTTAATCTTCACAATCATTATCTTACTATGTACAGGATGGCCATAAATTAACCTTAGGTATTTGGAGCTCGATTGGAAACCTCTACTTATCCAAATGTAGCCAAATTTGGTCTACTTATTATTCCGACCATACAATTTCGATTTATGCGGAAAAAAGTAGTTCCAATTTTCGCCACCAAATGCAATATTATTACGATTCTGTAATGTTGTTTTCCTTCCATGTTAGTTCTATAGTAGGAAAGAGGGATTTACAGAGATCGTAATGGAAGGGAAGCCAATGATTCCCGAAAAATTGTTTTAGAAAATGCAAGAATTATGGCCCTATCTCTATTATGAACCGAGTTTTAGAGATATTTCTAGAGAATTCCATGTGACGTCAAGCTCTGTCGGAAAATTTATAAATACAGAGCTGCTCAAACGAGGGATGATCTCTCTGGAGTCTTGTTCGCAGTGCGAATTTACCAGCTGTTAAACGCTGAACGCTATTGCTAGTGTTGTTTCTTTTATTATTAGTGATTTGCTCTCTGCTTGTGTTGCTAATTTTTACCAGTGCTGTATTTTTCTTGTTACCTTTGCTTCGAGTTTTCTGGAATATTCGTGGAATAAAGCATTTTTCATTATCCAGCTTGTTGGATTGATTTCTCCGACACCGACCGGATGATTTTCGTAACAATATAGTGATGTATAAACAGATGGCCAATCAATTAGCCTAAAGAGTTACAGAAATCACAATTCACCTACAAATTTTATTTTAAATTTTATTATGATTCAATGAATTTACATTAATTACACACAGAATAGTGAAGCATTGGTGCCTCCAATCTACCGTATTCCTGCAAGATGGAGTATCTTCTCGCATTGGATTATGCATTCAACATGTTCTGCGGCAACATTTTACAGACGAAGAGACAATCAGCAGTGCATTTCCTTCCTGAGGTCCATCGCATTCCCCAGATCTCACTCACTGTGATTTATACTTGTGGGATCATCTGAAAAGTGTAGTTGATAAAGGAAACGTTGATGATCTAGCTATTAAGGATCACATGATGCTTTGATCATGATGCTAGACCAATCGGAAATAGTCACAACAACATCTACCATTGTTTACTGTTTTCAATTTAATTAGAAGTTAAAATTCGTAAAAAGAAATTTCATTCTATTATTCTATTCCTGGCAATATTTGCAGTCTCTTGTGCCGCAAAAGTAATATTTCAAGGACTTCTTCACACATTATATCAAAATTTTACATACCAAATATAGTTACCATTTACTGTATAATCATCATTAATTAAATGCAGTTTATAATAATTATTTACATTTTTTTAAACTATTAAAATTAAGATATTTGCACTACCATGTCCAATTTAGATTCCAGTATTTTTTAAACCTATCATCCATTTCACTAAAACTTTTTGGCTCAGTTTCAAAGGGAAAAAATCTGTTTTCTACTCATGGTCACTTTGAAAGCAACTCATTAATCAAGTATTTTCACGGCTCAGAGAGACTTCATGTGATGGAACAAGAGTTCTTGAACAGAAGAATTGGGACACTTATAGCATATCTGGAGCAATAAACAGTATTCTTGTGAGGAAAGAAATTTAAGGACAATTTCAGAAACTTAAAGAAAGTCTCTTTTCTTGCAGCAAAACAGGTTTGAAAAGAAGAACTTCCGTTTTTACGTCAGAGCTAGAATTCTCTTAATTCATGTCGAAAATTACACTCGTATAAAACGATTTACTGCGTGATAACATTTGGATTAAAGAAGTAATGTAGAATATTTATAATAATGAAGATAAGAAAAAAGTTATTATAAAAGTCACAATGGAAAAGAATATACAGAGTGTCCACTCCAAACGTGGCCCAATAGCTAATTTCTAAATTGTTAATAAGAAGCATATATCTCCAATTGGAAAAATGCTTTAAATGACGTAAGAAATTTATTCTTTGAGTGAATACAGGTATTGCTGAAAAAAAAAATTACGAAGTCTAAATTTTTATTTGGTCTCTCGGTTCTACTAGTCATATTTAGTAAAATATTTTTGACACACTAACATTTTAAACAAAAAAAAGTTCCATTACTAACCAATCCAAAATTGTAGTATTTTAGAAAATTACAGTCCTTTTTTCCGGTGAGTAATTTTTAACAACAGAAAATGAATACGTATTAACCGTATTATGCACAGTTTGTTAATACGTTCCCGTTGGGGCAACATAAAAGTGAATCCGAAGCCTAAAAACAGCCCATGAAAGAGAAATCGAAGAAAAACAAAACGAACCTTGGGTGAGATTTAAGGAGGGGAAAGAACATTAGTTGGCGTAGCATCAAACAGGAGCATCCGAAAATCCAGTTCTGGCTAAGTTCAAAGACAGAAAGGATGTCTATTCGCCTTCGCCCATTATGTCACTTAATTGTACGCAATTAGCTAATTTTGGTGCTTCCCAAAACTATTTGGTATGCAGCCCCATCCTACGTCTGTCTTACTTTTTCATTCGTTTTCTGTCTTCTTTTTTTCGTTTTTGTCTTTTTCGTTGATACTCGAAGTCTCAGAGTGGAGAAGTAAGCAAATAAGAATAAAAACGAAAATACGAGATTTTAAAATAATTTTAGTGGTTCTGTATCTCTGCCGCCCTGAAGGACGAGTCACCTCTGCCTTTAGGTGAAACGTAATAATACGGACAACGCTGAGAGCAAATAATTTAATTTTCATGTCCGATATTATCCTATTTTCTTGTTATGCTTTAAATTTTCTTCTTCTCAAGTTGTCCTTCTTTTCTTTATGAAGTCGGCATTTGCAAATATCTGACAATGAAACTGAATAACATTATCAGACGTTAGCAGATGTTTTTCAATCCATGATGATTGGATAATACACTATTAGACAAATATTTGTATTTCACAGTTTTTCTATGCTGAATAAATTTGCATTTCTACAAGAAACATCGCCATATAAATTTGTGAGTAGCCCCTTTAAATTTAAAAATTCATATATCTCTGCAAGTTTTGCAGATAGGATTGTGAAATTTAGTTTATGTTTAGATGAGTGTAAGACGAACACTTTACTCACTGACACTTTTGCTCAACGGGGAACGTATAAAAATTTAATTTTCTTGACTTTTTATTTTCAACTTCCACAGTAGCCAAAGTGTTTTCATACAAATTTCCTACCTTATTTGATGAAACTTTGTGATTTGAAGTAAATGTCTAGGATTAATATTTAAGGAAATAAATGCTTGTTCCATTTTTTGGACACACTGTATACAAGGCATGTTCGAAATTTGTAACAAATACCCGCTTGCAACGTCGTGACAAAGTAAATTATTTCTTATTTTATTACAGAAAATTATTTTTTAACTAGGCCTGATAGTACGAAAGCCGAATGATCGCGTGCCACAGAGGCGAGAGTTTATCGTATAATCTATTTCCTATTGCATGATCGCTGACCAACAACAACTGGTTCCCAAAAGGAAGCATACTCTTTACAAGCCGCTTAAACAAAATTTCTTCCAAAGGATTTTCCTCGACAGAATAGAAAAAAAAACACCTCAACTCCTTTTAGCTCAACGCCCTGAGCAACCTGAGCGAATAATCCCCCCCCCCTTCTGCCCAGAAGCGGTTCTTAGTCAGGATTTCCGTTTGTTTACTCTGCGAGCTATTGTTTTAGACATTAAGCGCCCTTCATTACGATCCCGCGGACAGCCGGGGAACACGCGGGACACCCAGAAATATCCGTCGACAAACACGTCATCGTTTACAATAAAGATGAGTGGGCCACCTCGACACTGCCACCGGTGGGGGCGTCGACAGGAATGGGTAAACGCGGCAGGAATTCCAACTGGGAAGGGAAGGGGAAGAAATGGTGGGACAAAGAGGTAACTGAGGGCAATTATGGGAACCTGATACTGATTCAGAAAAGGAAAGAAATGAAAAGAAAATTAGAAAATCAGTTCCATTTTTCTTCTTCGGAGAAAGCGGCTAAGGAAAATGGAAAAAATGGCAAACCAAAGTAGCTTTGATTATTTAAAAAATAATCGTATAAATGTCGATTATGGTCAGTTTTAAATAAATGAGGCAGGAATTCCAATTCGGAAGTGAAAGGGAGGAAATGATGGAACAAAGAAGTAACTGATGGTGATTATGGAAACCTGGCTGATTCGGAGAAGAAAAGGAATAAAAAGAAAGTTGGAAAATAAATTCCATTTTTCTTCTTCGGAGGAAAACGGAACTGAATGTCTAATTAATATGCAGGCATTGGCAAGAAAATGAGCTTTGTCAAAAAATTTTGATTTTATATTTGTACCAATTCCAACTTCCTGAAAAATTAGGGAAAACAGTTTCAATGCGACGAAATTTTATCCTCCTTTAAAATGAAAGTAGCTATAATTATTTAAAAAATATTTGTATAAATGTCAATTATAGCCAGTAATGGATAAACGAGGCAGGAATTTCACTTCGAAGGAAGGGGCGAAAATGGTGAAACAAAGAGGTAACTTTACTTTATATTACGACACACCCCTGACTCCAGAGATAAAAATCTCCGTTTTGCAGTTTGGATGGGTGTGCGTAGAAACTTTATTGAAATAGAAAAAAGGGGTTACATACAGTGTTTTAACATTGACGTGAAACATGTGAAAATTAAAAAACGATGAAAATGTGTGTTTACATATGAAAAGAAAGACTCGCGAATCAAAAACAATTTTAAGACAGGTCCCAAAAGTTCGCTGCATCTATATACTTGTAGGAGGAGTGATTAGGGTCCTAGGTATTGAACCTCTAGAGCGTCTTAGTCCATAAGTCTGAGGTCTTGGTGAAGGAGAGAAATCTGGGTCGAAGTCGGATGAACTGGTTGCGCCCGGTGGCTGTTTTATGAGGTTCTCATTTTCAGTGAGGGAAGATATGAGTTTAGCTATATTTATTCTTGATAGTTTATTTGAATGTAAACTTTTCCACCAAAGTTGAGTTTTTCTTCACTTGGTTCTGTAAAATGATAAAATAACGTCATGTGGTAAGAAGTTGCGAAGTGGAGAGGGTACCTTTTCCCCGCATGCGCAAATATCTGAATGATGAAGCCGGAATCTATAGAGATAGCTGGGAAAAGACAGTGGCCTGTAGCGAAGAGGATGAATTCTCTTGACCATGAAGCTGGGGTTAGAGTGGGAGGAGGGAGTATATTAAAAATTGCCCTCCCAGTGTCGCCTGAACCCCAGTCTTGTTGTTATTTATTGAGAGAGAAGTTCCTAAGCATTTTTTTCAGATGACATTTCGGGGCCTGAAGATGCAGGTGAGTCCCTTCTTTAGTAGCTTGTTTGGCTAGGTTGCCTGCTGCCTCGTTACCGAGGAAATCAACGCGCTTGTATCCAGTTAAATTGCATTGATGGGTTCTGAAGGAGGGCTTGTGTTTCTTGGATTAGTGGGTTAGAACTTTTGAAGGAAGAAATTTCTTTGAGTGCCGACTCGCTGTCACTCCAGATTGATGTTGATATTCTCTTAGAATTACCGCAATTTATAGCCTCTTTTATTTCTAAGGTTTCAGCTTGAAATACGGTATTATTTGGGCTTAGTTTTGCCGTCCATTGATGAATTTAGACGTTGTTTTGAATGACACAGAAAGCGCAACCTGTTTCACCTTCTAGATGTGAACCGTGTGTGTAAATAGCCTCAGCTGGAGATGCGGATCAGAGACTATTGAGACCCTATCCTCTAAATCAAAATTAGCCGGATGAATGATAAGATGAGGATTTGGTTGTTGAAAATCCTGATATAAAACGCTTGAGCCTTCCCAGTTGCAATCCCTGCGAAGGCGACCTACTCTAAGGAGAATGGGCTCCATTTGAGCTTTGATATGTAGGGGAGTAATGCCTTCGATCACTTGTAGAATACACTCCAGTGATGTTGAGAAGGAATTTTCTCTGTAGAGAATTAAGAAGTTGCCTTGAGGTGATATTATTTGCCCATGCCGGTGTTCCATAAAGTACAATTCTTTCTATAACTGTAAAATATATTTTCCTTATGATATTTTTATTCAGAACCCAGTTTGACGCGGCGATACTTTTTATTTTTTGATAATGGTTTGGCGTTTTAATTTTTAATTCAGACAGATGTGTGGCGAAATTTAGTTTATCTTCAATAAAGACCCCTTTTGATGTTTGATTTCCTTCGGAGAAGATTACCTTCCCATCTTATGCCTGCTGACCAGCGAGGACCGTTTTTATTTTTGTTGAAATGCATGTAGTTTGATTTATCTGCTGAAATTTCCAGATTATGTTTTGAAGTCCAGGATTTAAATTTATTTAGAGCTTCATTTGCAAGGAATTTAACTCTAGCCTTTGTTGGTGCTTTTATAAGAAAGATGAAGTCATCTGCGAAGGTTTGCAGATGAATTCCTTTCTGGCGAGGATTCCAAAATGCTGGACCAATGCACGAGCCCTGTGAGCAGCCCCGATGTTGTGGGAGTGTAGCTGGTCCTTTAGGGTGTTTAAAGCTACTTGCCTGCCTGAAAGTAGATCTATTAAGGTTTCTTTTGTGTTGGGGTGGAAATTAATATTATTTAGACTGCTTTTGAACGAATTATATTCCAAGTGGACAAAAGCACCTTTTATGTCCAGTGAGATCACCAATGCATGTTGTTTTGTTGATCTTGCTATTTTTATTTCATCTATGAAGTCAACTATTGCTTCTTCGGATGATTTATTTACCGTGAAGCCATATTGGTTGGCCGCTTGCGGGTTATTAGTCCTAAGATGAAAGTTAAGACATTCTAGCAATAATTTTTCTAATATTTTACCCAACGTTGGTAAAAGTGTCACAGGGCGGAATGACTTCGTTTCTGACTTTGATTTTCCTTTTTGTGGAATAGGACAATTATGCCAACTTTCGAAAGAGGTAACTGAAGGCAATTATGGGAACCTGATACTCATTCAGGATGGGAAAAAATGGAGCCGATAATCCAATTAATATACAGCTAAAAGTCAATACATGTTAATACATTCTGTCACAGAAGTTTGATTTTTGAAGTATATTAAACCTTCCTCTCCAACCTTCTAAAAAATGACGATAACAATTTTAGTACGACGAAATAGTATCCTCCTTTCAAACCAGAGTAGCTATAATTATTTAAAAAATTGCTGTGTAAATTTCGATTATATTCAGCGATGATAAACAAGGCAGGAATTTCATCTCTGAAGGAAAGTGGGAGGAACGGTGGAACAAAGAGGTAACCGAGGGCAATTAAAAGAACCTGATACTGATTCAGGCTTGGAATAAAAATGGAGCTGATAATGTAACTAATATGCAGCTGAAAGTCAAGTAATTATTAAGAAAATGGGTTTCGTCACAAATATTTGATTTTTGAAGTTGATTTATAACACTTTCCAAGTTTCTGATAAATTGACGGTAACACTTTCTATGGAATTCAAATTTTATCCTCATTTCAAACCAAAGTAGCAATAATTATTTTAAAAAATAGTCGTGTAAATGTCGATTTAAGTCAGTTATGGATAAATGAGGCAGAAATTTCAGCCCTGAAGGGTAGGAAGCATAAATGGTGGAACAAACATGTCACTCAGGGCAGTTATGGGAATCTGATATTGATTCGGGTTTCGGAGAAATATGGAGCGGAAAATACAATTAATATGAGGTTTAAAGTCAAGAAATTACTAAGAAAAACAGTTTCGTCTCAAATGTTCTATTTTTGAAGTATATTTATACTACTTTCCAACTTCCTGAAAAATTAATGATAACACTTTCAATGTGACGAAATTTTGTTTTCCTTTTAAATCATAACAACTATAAATATTTAAAAAATAGTAGTGTAAAGGTCGATTATAGTCAGTAATATTTTTCATAAATTTATTAGTAATTATTTATTTTTAGGACCACCGCCGTTTATTTGGACTATCCTTTCCCGGATCCTGTACCGATAGGCGTGTTATTTGATATATTCGCTGTGTATAGAAAAAATATCTAATAAAGTCAAAATAACAATAATAGAAGCAATTGATTAAAATTCAGATTTGTTACATGTGGCACAGGCAGTTACAATTTTTATTTTGGAAAATTCTTCTTTAATATTCTCAAAATCATCCTCAAAAAAATGAAAAAGACAACTTCATAATTAATAGTAACATTAAAATCCTGAACTTTCTTAAAAATAATAAAATTCATAGCATTAACGCCTTTGACTTTGAGAATCTTTTCACCAGCCTCCCACATGAAAAATTAATTGAAGCCTGCATTAATTTATAAGACTTACAACTTAACTATGATTTTATAGATACATAAAAATAGATGGTCAGAAATTTGCAATATTAACATCTGTGAAAATTCTCTCTTCAATGGAATCAGCTACTACAGATGTGGTCTTCCAATGGGTTTTTCCAGTACACTGGTGGATGCTTTCCTTCACACCTTCAAGAGAGAATTCATAAAAATAACCTCATTTCTGCCTATCTTTATATTGATGACCTGAGTGTATTTGATTTTGACAACCTTGACTTTTTGATTAGCTGCTATCCGCAAGAACTTAAATTGAATAAAACGAATGATAATATCAATAATTGTATTTATTTAGATTTAGTAATTAAAATTTTAGATTCAGGAGTTTCGGTTGGTGTCTCTGACAAGAGAAATTACTTTAACTTTAGGGCTATTTCTCTTTGTCATCATCAAACTAACCTTAACATAAAAGTCATAAAAAATACCATCCACTCTCAAATCAAAAGAATCAAAAATATTTGCAACAACCATTCTGCTAGTGTCAAGGTTATTTACAATTTAAATATTAATTTAAAATTAAACGGCTACCCTGGATATTTCTTTAAAATTAAGAATTAAAGAATTGACTGATTTCTTAGATTTTTATTAAATTAATTTCTTCTAAAATTCTCCATAGTGCTGGAAATAGGTATAATAGTCATGCCACCCCTTCTGACATTTTTAGTAAAGGCTCCCATTGGAAATTTCTTTGAATTATAAAAACATAAAATGAAAAGAATAATTATAAAATGCATTAAAACAATTAAAAATTTTTAAAATACTAAAAAACAAAATAAAAACTATAAAAACAACAAAAAATTCTCAGGTTTTTAGTTAGTGTATCCCTCACTAGATGGAGATAGGTTCGCACACATATAAACAAAGTTTGCTTTGTTATGCGTTTTTTCATTCCACGACAAAGAGAGGTAAGATATTTAAGCCCTTTTTCCAGACTATGTTTAAGAGACTGTTTTGAATTTCTTCTTTGTGGATAAATGTTTTCTTCCTTATTTTGTTTTCAATTTTTTCCGTAATAGGTTCAGGCCTCAGAGGAAAAAAATTTTAATTTCGACCTTAAAGTTGTTGCCTATTCTAATTTTGAATCTGCATGGATGGAGGCTTCTGATGACATCATCCATCGGATTCTTCTTCTTCCTCGTTCTTTTTCATTCGGTTTTTGTTAATATTATTGTATTTTTACCTCTGTCATAGTTAAAACTTTCCTTATTTTGTTTTAATATCTTCGCTGTGTATAATAGCTTTATATGAATTGTTGCATTGTATAGATATTCGAACAAGAAAACTGTAGATAAACTTTGTGAAAAAAGTGAAAAGGAAGAAAGCACAATCGAAAAGTCGGCTTTAACGGAGCGTAGATATTTTTTGTCATTTATAGTAGGGGAAGGTGGTGTACCTAGGTCCCATTTTTACTTTTCAACTTTTAATTGGATAATTACTAAAAGAAAGGTAACAAAACAATTTTTCTTTCATATTTTAGGCCTTTATACACAACATATATTTTTTGTAGATTTTTTTAAAAAGTATTTCAGTGCATTATTTACAATTTTAAAAAAAAGTGCAAATAGGACCAAGGTACACCATGGGTAGTGTACCTTGGACCAGCTATTTCTATATTTAAAAAATCTAACCGAATAGTTTGAACGTAAACATTTATTGGTATTTTAGCTACAGAAAAATGTTAATGAGCACTTTTACTTAATGAGGTCTTAAATTAGGCCGAATATAAAATTATTACAGCAACAGTTTCATTCCTATGAGTAGGCTTAACCAACATTGTAATTAGACAAGTCAATTCCAAATGTTAATTTCCGAAGCTGCCTTTCAGATCATCCAGTCAACACGGGATGTGGTAACTTCCACATTACATCACATTTTTCCACAACATAAGTGGTAGACCATGTAGTGGTCATGCACCAAGGTACACCACTTGGGCATGGTCCAAGGTACACCACTTGGCCATTTCATGGAAAATGGCTGACTACTAAATTGAGGTTAGAGTTAACATAATTTCTAACACATGTTATTATAGCTAAAACTGTGCTTTATAAGTTAGGCATTTAACTATAAAGTAATTTATGTATATTTAAGAACTATTAACACAAAATTCAACAGGAAAAAAATTACTTTTGATGGGTCAGTTTCCTTTTTCAGGATTCATTCATTCAAATGAGCACCTTGACAAATAAGTTCAGGTACACTGGGACTTCTGGTGGCAAGTGTACAAAATACATATAACATTTTCTATACATCTATACAGATGGCGCTAAAATCGGCATAGGTTCAAGGTACACTTATGTTCAAGGTACACCACCTTCCCCTACCTACAGCAGCAAATTTACCTTAAATTGAAAGTGATAGCTATTACGTATCCTGGTATATAATTTACCGTTTTTCTCTCAAAATTAATTAATTAAGATAATTAACAGATTGAATTTTATTAATATTTTATTATTTTAATACATAGAAATCTGATAATCTACAAAGGACTAGCTGTGAAGCTCTTCTTAATATTATTATCTCTGCCTTAAATATTTTTTTTATAATTTATTTATTTAATTATTTATTTTTGAGTTTACAGTTGACTTGGAATTACGTAAGTTTCCTTTGTGGTGAAGATTTTTTTAGTGAAGTCTTAAAGTAGATTGCTTATTCAGAATTGTCTCTAGAATCCATTGTTTTATTTGTTGTTGTTGAAAAATGACTAATTGATTTAGGACTCATCTTATTGCTTAAGCCTGGTGTCCTGAAAATATGAATCCAAATCTAGTGGAACAACTAAAATATACTCTATATTACCAATGAATATGGATTCGACAATGCAGCATTTAGGCGTTGGAGAGCACTTTTTGGTTCAGAATTAGGAGTGGGCACTAATGAATTGATCGAGAAGGATATGCATTTTGTGGTTACCACAATTATCAGACATTTCATATTTCAGCTTCTTTTTAGAGAGACACATGAAGAACACCATATTCAACCTTCTTCGTAGAAAAAAATGTGGTGGACAAGGATTTGGAGTGGACACTAATTAATTGGTCGAAAAGGATATGCTTCTTGAGGCCATCACAATTACCTTGAAGTTTTAAAGATGTGACCCATGTACCGACAATGCGAAACTTGTTCCGCTGTCCATTTTTTACTCATTGATTACAAAACCTATATTCATTAAAAGGCCACATTTCATTTGGCCTATCTTTATTTTATCTTTCAAAATCTTTCTAAGCCTCCAGAGTTTCAATGGAGCATTTCGAAACGATGTTCTATGACAAAACAATTTCATTTCCATTCTCTGAATAATACATTATAATTTTGCCACATATTTTCCAGGAACACTGTAGATTGCTTACAATTATAATGTATAGAGAATAAATATAGTGTTTAATACTAAAAACTATAAGAAATTTATATGTAATGTATATAACACTGCTAAACACTCTAGGAGTTGCTGAATGGTACACCAGTAAGGGCTTCACTTTACAATCTCCACTAGCATTGCTACGCAACAAAACAATTAGACTATTTTTCATAGGCATATGTCTTTGCAGTGCTTTTTTATCTCGTGTAATGAACGTCCTCTTTGACGTTTATTTCCAGAAGTGGACACAATGTTTTCCGTCTCAGACTTGTCCGAACTCGCACCTTCGCCGTTTGTTTCCGCAACATTAACAGTAAGGTCACGTGGGCATGCCGATGAAATCAGAAACAAACGGCGAAACATGAGACAGACTATAACCGAAATCATCGAAAACTGCTCGTGCGCAGACCAATTAGCCAAAGAAGCCATCACAAAAGGCGACCCTTTCCTTCTGCCTAAGCCACTTTCCTACCTGAAATCTGAGATTAAGTCAGCTGCTCTAAGCATCTGGCAAGACAACTGGGATAACGGAGAAACTGGCCGCAGTACACACGATATAGTGCCTAGGGTCTCAAAAAAGCCAGTAGGATGGAATAGAGAAGAGATAATGTTCGTTACAGGACACATGCCTTTCCCTTCATACTTTCATCGCTTCAATCTTCGAACACATGGCAACTGCTCGTGCGGAGAAAAAGGAGAACCAATTCACTATGCCACAAAATGTCGGTTTACCCTCTCCTAGCATTTCCAAACTCCAACAGTGTCACTTAAATTACAGAGGTTGAAAAACATTCTCACGAACATCTTATCAATAACCCGACTTCGACTCCTAATACGTTTCATATGTGATGAGAACAATCTCATTGTAGAAGATAATAATTGAGCACTCATCCACCCAGACTGACACACACTTCCGGCTACTTATCATTTTTTTTCCTCTGCGTATTTTTTTCTATTTTGTATTGTTTTCTATGTTGTTCTGTCCAGTGTATGTTTCCTTTTCATTTTTATTTGTTTTTGTACCTGTTACTTGTTTTTGTCCTTTCTTAAAAAATAAAATTCACCTCCATCCATCCAAACTGGAAAAGAGGCAAATGGCTCTAAACACGGGGATGCAGGTGGTGTAATATAATGTAATGTATTTATGGATGTACATTCCGACTGGCGGCTAAACTCCCTGTCCTTCAAATGGTTACCTGTTAATATCACATTTTTCCACATCAAATTTCCCCTCAGAGGCATCATTTTTAGGAGAGTACGAGTGTCTCATTTACGAGGTACCACGGATATTGTCTCTGTTTCAGTTTATCCTCCCTCTAACTTGTATTTTTTTCTTTGTCCCTCCCCTCGCTCAGCCAGGAGACAAGTCAGAAGGCTCTCCATGAGAAGTTGCTGCCTCTCCGTTTGCTTCTTGTTTCTCATAGGCAATCAAAATCGCCAAGTGTTGGCTGTGCGTGCCTGGCGATCCTTAAGACTGGCAGTTCCCAATGTTTCCATTCGGCTGGTAGCTAGCCTTCCAAGTGGTAAGTCTACTAGAGATCAAACTAGGGTGTAGGGATTGCAATCCGGAAAACCGGATCCGGTAATCCGGCGGATCCGGCATCATTAGACGTCTACCGGATCCGGTAAATTAAAAAAAATACTTGAAGCCGATTTCTTGAAAAAATACTCGCGTTTTTGCAAGAGTAGGTACTTAAATGCGTGGTGTGTACGAGTCGTTCGACGCTGACTCACCTGCTTCACATATAGACATTCTTATTGTTCAATTGATTGATGAATTATGTTTATGTTGCATTTACGAGTACGAGAATGATTTAAGTAGATATTTAGACTTAGAAATGAATTGAGCAACGATCTACATTTCTGATTTTTCTTTATATACGACTTTCTTCTTACATAGTGACCGAAATAACGTTTTAAATTGTAAGTATGTACCTATTTGTGTTGCATTGCAGGTACTAGTCTAAAAGTTCTAAAAAAACATGTCACTTTTGAAACCAATTCAAAATGAAAACAGGAATATTAATATACTTACAGAATGAAAAAAAAAGATGATGATACAAGACGAACTGATGATACATTTACTATGCCGAAAAAAAAGTTGTAAGACTAGAAATGAAAAATATCTTAGAAAGAGTTATTCATGATGATAGCTTTAAAGAAAACGTAGATAATATAGTAGAAAATAACTGAGATTCATCGTCACATTGAAAAGTGATTTGGCATTACAGAAAGAATTACAGATGCAAATCCAGCAAGATATGAAAACCTAGAGCATAAATACCCCCCCCCCAAAAAAAGAGAAGGATTATGAGAAAACATTAAGAAAGGAAATGACTGCATGTGAAAGTGAAGGAGTTAGAGGAAAATACTTGTCTTCTATTCATGAGTATTTGTTGACAATAAAACCGACAAGCGTAGAAGCAGAAAGGGCTTTCTAGGCCGCTGGTTATATTTGTAGTTCTGTAAGAAGTCGCACAATTAGATGACACAATTAACACTATTTGTTTCCTACGATATTTTTTTCAAAACCAAAGTGAGTTTTTTTTAAATTGTTTTACTTAAAATAATAATTTAAAGTAAGTATATTAAAAAATACGAAGAAGTTTTAAACTCGTTATTGTATAATTGTGACATTGGTTAAACAGATTCATGATGACTGTCATAATTATAAGAATGAGACTGCTTGGCGTGTCTATAAAATCCCTAATTATTGTGATCTCAGTTGATAAGCTTGATTTAGTTATATTTAATATAAGTTACTTACATAATATAAGTTACATTACAAGTTATCATTGATGTCATTTGTGAAATCTAGTAAGTGAGACTGAACTTAACCGCCCGTCATTATAACTAAACTAATATAACAATTACAATTTAACTAGTTACACTGTACTAAATTTTTATTGTTGATTCATACGTAAATGTTGATTAATTATAACAGCGTAAAAAAAGTTGATTTCATAAGAAATTAACGCTTTTTTTATAAACTTTGTAATACACTCACTTTATCATCTTTTATACAGTTGATTTTGGAATGAAAAGGCAAAATAGTTTTGATGTGTCCAATCCGGCCGGATCCGGTCGGATCGATGGGAATCCGGCCGGATCCGACCGGATTGAAATTGGTGCCGGATTGCAATCCCTACTAATTTTCCGGGCTTGGCGTTAAGGGTTGCGGAGAATTGAGTTCGGCAGAACTTTCTTCGGAAGTAAAGGCAACACTTGATTATATAGTGTGTTCACTAAAGTCATTCTGCCTCACATTAACTTGAGAACGGCGACAACTATTGCCACAAACTTGGTGTCTAGTATAGTAAAGTGACCATGCGCTTACACGGTGAGTTTGGTTACAGCGCCAACTGGCAGCAAACAGGAGTTAGCTTTCCTATCTAGAAAAAGGTACTAGATACGGGGAAAAGTCAACTACAAAATTGTAGAGCGTCTTCGATTTAGTACGAAAAGACACCTTGTGCACATTAATACGAAGAGCATAACTCTGAAAATGCACATCTGTCTGTTCGCATTTTCCGAAATTATGATGTCACAAGACATGGACAAAGGGAAAAAATTTTATTTTTAGGGCAAAAAAATGACACCATTATACTTTTTCCTGTGGGAATAACTCAAACAGCCGGTATATGGACCTTTCTACCAACACTGCAGGACTTTCGATGACGTAGCTGTGCTAGAGGATCAACTGATATGCTAAAAAGCGTGCAAGGTGAAATTCAAACAAGAGACCAGATCTTTGTTGTCGATGGCGGAGAGCAGTTTGAACACAAAAAATAAAGGTATCTTGTGATAAGTAGTTGTTTTTTTATCTTTTTAGCCCGTTTTGAGACGTCGCAGCTTCGGAAATTGAGAACAAACAAATGTGCTTTTTAAGCGTTCTGTTCTTCATATTAATGTTCATAAGATGTCTTTTCGTACTAAATCGAAGACGCTCTACAATTTTGTAGTTGACTTTTTTCCTATATCTTGTACCTTTCTCGAGATAGAAACGCTAACTCCGTTGTTTGCCACCAAGTAGCGCTGCAACCAATCTCACCGTGTAGCGCATGGTCACTTTACTATACTAGACACCAAATTTGTGGCAATAGTTGTCGCCGTTCTCAAGTTAATGTGTAGTAGAATGACTCTAGTGGACACCTTGTATTTTTTGTTAACGTTGTCATTGCAACAGTTGGCAAAACGAGATTCGATGTTGTTAACTTGGAGATGAGACTGTAAGTTTTCGTGAATTGGACGTTTGAAAGCCATCCATTTCGTCCCTAATTTCAAAATTACACAATTTCTCACTGGACATAGAAACTTTAAAGCCTATCTAAAACGCTTGAATTTATCTCGCACAGACTTGTGTTCTTGCTTCAGTGGAGAGATTCAAGATGTCAATCACTTGATACTTTCTTGCTCTAAATTCACTCCCACTGGTTGTTTACTCATCAGCAGTCTAAAGGAAAACAATTTTGCATGGCCTGCATCTTTTACTACTTTGGTTCCGAACAAAACTTGTTTTGCATCATTTTGTGAATTTATCGACAGCATTTTCCCCCACATTATATAGACTATAAACTTTGTATCTGTTTGCTGGCATTTACAATTTTTTTTTCTTATTACTTTTGTTTATTTATTTTTACTTTTCAATTTTTGGAATTCAATTTTTTTTCTCAATTATATTTGAATCAGACCCTTTTGTTTTGTCAATTGTGCGAAATTTGTGTGTTTTATATGTTGAGTGATATTTTCTGTATTTGTGTACGTTTATATGATTCTTGAATGTTTTATTCTTTCTCATTTTTCCCCACTTTGTACAGCTTTTACTCCATTTCTCGTTATTATCCATTTTTTGTGTAGATATGACCAGAAGAACGTCTAAAAGATGCGTTTTCGAGGTAAAATATCAGACATTATCGACTTGAGTGACCCTACTGCGAAGATTATACTTTGCGCCGACATCGCTCTGATAAGCAATCCTTTACTTAGATTCTTAAATCCATTAATCAGGGGTTCGTAAAGTGAGGAGGGGATTTTATTAATACTGAGGCTATTTCTTAAGTGCATGATTTGTTTTCTGGCAGAATTAGTGTTATTGCATACTTTGTTGATTCTTATAAGTTGATTGATAATTCTTTTTTGTAGATTTTATATAAGATAATAGAGTTCGAAAAAATAAATTTATCAACGTTAAATTTGAATTCGTTTCTCTTGTCGTGAATATCAATTTTTAAGTCCTTTTCGTAGTCTAGGCATAAATGAAGAAAAATTGCTGGAGATTTATTGTTGCTGGTTTTAATTAGTTTGAGTTCTTCTGGGTAGAAAGTATTCCTAATAGAGCTGAAGTCTTAAAAATTAAAAATTATTAGATCGTCAATAAATCGTAAGGCAGAGTGGAGATTTAGAACGAAAGTCCTTTCGATGAAATAAAGAAAGAGGTTGGCTAGTAAAAATGAGAAATTTGTTCCTTGTGGGGTGCCTTTTATTTGTTGGAAAATATTTTCTCGTTAAAGATAAAGTTATTCTTACTTTACTTTGTTATTGTTTATTTTATTTTATTTTATTGTTTTTCTATTATGTTTTCTTCTTTCATATATATATATACGTATATATAACGCTTTTGCCCATGTTATCTTGTGAATACGATCATTGGAGTAATTTTGATTTCATTTTAGCCAGCCTGGGATATGTTCTAAGGATAGTGAAAACCTCGACCGAGTTCGTAGATGGGCTATCCCGCTGAAAGGGGGTGGAAATGGTGGGGGGTTGAAATTTTCATTTCAAAATAATTCCTTAAAAGTTGAAAATAGAAAAAAATCAAATTAGGCGAATTATCGTTTTATCATAACAAACAATTTTTGCATTGAAAATTTTTTGATAGCTGAAATTGCTTAGAAGTTATGAACTAAAAAGTGATTCCCCCTCCCCCGACTTAATGTTCCTTTTAACCTGTGCATGTTACCCCTTGTTGGAAAGCTCTCGTTATTTGCAGTCTCTTCCACTTTCTTTCATTCTTGCATCTCTAATCCTTATGAAAATAGAAGGCGAAATGTTCTTTTTTTTCGTATACAATGGATAATTTTTCAAAAAAAACTGTAAATGTTTACTACAAATTGTATATTTATCGTTACAAATCATTTGTTGAATTATTCAGAAACAATTTTTAATTGTGTATAAAATTCATTTTGAAAACTTTATTAAGATGAGAGAAAAAAATTGTACGGAAATGAAATAAGTGTCACTGAAAAGATAATTTTTAAAAAAATATAGTGTAAAATTAGTTTTTGTTGGATAACATTTTCGAAAGATATCACGGAAAAACGTCAAAATCTTGCTAAATTTTTAATTAACTTTTGCACTTTGAAAAGTTGACGATGACCTTTATCTTGTTTTGACGACCTCCTATTCGGACTCTGCATAAAACACAGCCTCCCACTACAAAATTAAATTGATCTGAAAATAATGCAAAAAAAATCTCGATCCATCGGGGCCCTTAGGCAGTTGCCTACTCGATCTATTTTATAATCCTGCCCTGCATGCTACTCATATTCAGTTGCATATTTTTTTCCTTACGCAATAGAAGATTCATGAGTAAAAAGTAAATCAAAAGAAGTGAAATTGGTCAGAATTATTTCGCCACGGTAGCATTTGTGTCACATATTATTTTTTTGTTTTGTTTACTATTTTATTCCAATTCGTTTCGACATTTATAATAAATTAATTTTAAATAATAGATGCTGTTTAGTAAAAGATATAATCAAATTACTTTTAGTAATTAAAATAGTTTGTATCACATTTCAAAACATCTATAATGATTTTATCAACGTGATTGTTCTTTCTGCTTTCAGAATCGGGAATTGTTGTAAATAACGAGCATAAAACAAATGTCTAAAAAATTGAGCATTCTCTGCTTTCAATGTCGAATAAAATAAAAATATTCTTTATTCAATTTTAGGATTGGTCCATCATTCAAACTAATTAGCTCTGTTAGAAGGCATTCGATTGAAAGCCGTCTTGAATAAGAAAAGTGCCTGTTTGAGTATAAGGAAAAACTTTAATTGTGTAGTAAATAAACTTAAAAATACAAGGAAGTTCAATATTTTGGAAAAGTATTCAGTTTGATCCTCTCCCAAAAAAAGTGGGAGGGGTTCTGTAGTTCAGACAAAGACTATAAATATTGTTAGGTTCTAAAAAGCTTGTTTAGTGTTTATAGAAGGCAAGTTTATTCATTCTCTCTCTCTCTCGGGAATTATTTTTCTATTTATTTATTTATTTTAGGACCCCCCCTACATACGCTAACACAGAAATTTACAAACTATTAAACTCAAATACAACAAATTTAAATCAAATAATCTCGAAAAATTCTACCAAAAAAGAAATGAAAAATATAAACTAAAAAATGTAAAAGAAAAAGGGAAAATTCATTTAAAGGAAATTCATTGAACCTCCAAGTAAATAATTTTAACTGTCAAAGTTTGGGCACGTTGCTTTCCATACCAGTTCATACAAACTAAGCTGAAAGGAATTTTTTTATCTTGATACCAGTTTTAGTTTACTGATAGACAGTATGTGTTTTGAATAGATCCTCTTAAATCCAACTATTGAGGGGTCTTGGCCATCTGATGATAGAATCACAGATTTGAAACAGATGGATCGGGGGTTAATTATCCAATTTAGAAAAAATGTAAGCTTTATCACCCAGTAGCACAGAGATATTATATAATATTTGAACAATGTTATACAATATTATGAACACCGGGGGACACCGAATACCGTAACAAAGTATTGTATTGTATGTATGAATATTTCATAAATACTAAATTTTCACAAATAATATAAAAACAATGTTTTTTTAAAAATCTTCATTTTAACTCAGGATATCACTCGATTGGAGGTTTTGTTTCAAAAAACTCAACTGGAAAAATTATTCTTTAAGATGCTGAATATTATATCATACTATACAATTACAATGCATACAATATTTTATTTCCTACATTTATCAGTGTTGTTCAATATTTTAAGGTGAAGTTATTCTTACCGTCGACAGATGGCAGCATGATGATACTTCAACACTATATTAATCAACGTTGAATCATATGCCCGAAAAAATATTTTACAAAATGTTCATTTGAATAATAATGTTTACAATATCTTTTTGTTTTACTGTATGTAAAAGGCGGGCCGAATTCAGCTAATGAAGTTAACCATAAAACAGCTCTCACATATGGGTTATCTATTTTTCTGTGAAAAAAATGAGTGTTATTCTCATCGTAAAAATATGCACGTGATTTTTTGTTGCGAATCTTGTATTTGATTTTCAATCATTACTGTAATTGTAAATGTTAAAGGCGTCTTGTAATACATTGAAAGAGGAATAAATAAATTTCAAACTAATTTTAAAACCTTTCAAACATATTATCATAAATACTTTTAAACCTTATTGCCTTAATTTATTAAATTAGCAAACTTAGATATAAGAGCTAAATTTGCTTCCTCTTTGACTTCAAATTTCATTTTGAACTCGAAATTGTAACGATAAAAGATAATTTAATTAAAAAGATTATTCAGAACTCTATAACTATGTTTTATTATCGTCATTTACGCTTTCTGAAGCAAGTCTCGTTGGTCCAGTGGTAAGCAAAATGTCCCTTTTTCAAAGCTCGCTGTAAGTAAAGGTATTCAAAAAATCACAAAGCGTTACCCATAAATTCAGCACTTAGAAATTAAGTGATTAATATTTTTCCATGCTTCTAAAATGTATTTTTAAGATATTCAGTATATTTTTATATTATTCAATATTATATAATAATATTCAGTTTAGTACAATATTATTTAATATGGTATAATATTATACGGTATTATATGACATTATCCAATATTATGAAAAAAAACATTGTACAATATTGAAAAAGTCTACGTTTTATACTGTTTCAATATTGGGAAAAATATTGTACAATATTACTTTCGCGAATTTTATGATATTAGACAATATTATGTGCTATATGGCTGACGTACTGGACGTTAATCGTCTCCTCGAAAATGCCAACGTTAAATCTGTTGTTGAGGGCAGATGTTTACACGTTCTTTTGATGCGAAAGACCGACGAGTCTTCTGTTCGCAACTCAGGTCTTGGTTCTCTAACTACAGTTCAAACTGCAGGCATGCATTTAGTAACTTTTGTCTCAGATAGCAATTTTAGTTTGAAGCAAAGTTGCAGCAATCTTGCTCTGCAAATCTGCAAGCTTGCAACAAATTTGACATGACAAGTGTGCAAGCTTGAAACAAGTTTGCAGCACGTTAACATCAGCTTCGAAGTCACCACGCGTCAAATTTGCCACGTCAAACTCATTGCAAAGTATAGCAAAAAACAGAGTACGAACACAACCTCGGAATATAACTCACGACCTACCGCTTCCAAACCTGATGCTCTAACCACTCGGCCAGCTAAACTGTGAGAGGAGAAGATAGACTTCGCTAATACATCATTTAATTCGATTCGTATACGATTTATTTTAAACTGTTTTCTTGTTTTCATTAATTTTTTATATTTTGAGTTGAGAATATGATTTGAAGTCAAAGAGAGAGCGATTTTCGCTAATAACTACGTTTTGCTAGTAGAATAAATTATGAAATTAGAATTCAAAAGTAATTACTTTATAATGGGACAAAATGTATAAGTTATTATTTTTCAACAAACATTGACTGTTTTTTAGGTTTACTTTTGTTTATAAACGCTAAAATTTCAACATTCAGAAAAAGGCGATATATTTTCTTTAAAGTGCGAATGCTATATTTAGTAAAAAGATGGGAAATGTTTCAAAATTTTTTTTATAAAAAGAGTTATTTTTTTCACAAACTATCATTGATTTATTGAATTAATAAAAAGAAGGACGGTCTAGGAGATGCTATTAAAAGTTGGATGCTTTTAAATCAGAAACAAAGATTATCTCTGAGTGTGTGCTATCATCTTTGCAGCAAACTTGTTTTGAAATCGTGGTGCGAAATTCTTCATGACATCTTCACAGAAAACTTGTTTTGCAAGCGAGGGTAGCGATTCTGCCTCGTTATTTTGCAGCAGTTTCGCTACAACATCGACGCGTCAAATTTGCCATGGCAAGATAATATGAAGTAAAAATCAAACTTGCTGCAAAAGTAAGCGCTATCTGGGTTAGAGGCCTTACCTAATTACACACCTTGTTAGATGATTCGAGATTATTTTTAAATGAATAAGAATGATATAGTTCATAAAAAGAAGTCTTCTTAATATTTTTTTAGAAACTAGGAATTGATTTTATATAATTCATTGTTCTGCCGTATCCCTTATAAAAATGTTTTTAAAAAAGATTTGTAAGATATATTGAATCCATATAGTAGAGGTGTTCCTTAGATGAAGAATACATACAATAGTTGAAATTTATATATTTTGTTTACTCAAATTGTAAACAAAATTTCAGAAAAATGGCTGGAATACGAATCTCTATAGATGAAAATTGACTTACGATTTCTTGTTGTATGATTTATGTTTATGTTGTTTTCAGTGTAAAATTATATTGAAGACATTTAAAGAAAAATACTTCCTCAATTATACCGCGTGGAACAACATTATTGCAATATAAAGGATTCCAATCAGACTAAATATGCATTAATAAATTAGTCCAAACACTTTAACTTTCAAAAGTAGTTCGAATAGAGCACTAAATTTCTCTCTATATGAAAGACAAATTATTCCATCCAAATGGTGTACTAAGCATTTTTGAAATACAAGTTTTAAATGATATCCTAACGCAAAATAACAATAAATGAAGAATTGTTATCATATTCATACAAACAGTCGAATTTCATCCTTCTAATTTCTTGGGTTTTCGATTTATCGTATGCATACGATAAATCGGAAGATGCAGACCTTAAATCAGACCTTAAAATATTTTTCCTCTACAGAAAACCTATTCCAGCTTTGATTCTGCATGGATGAATGGTCTCTGATGAAGTCATCCACCGGATTCTCACTTCTTATCGTTATCTGCTATTATTTTTGTATTTTTAACTCTTCCACGAATAAAATTCCCTTTATTAGTATTTTCTTTTATTCTGTTGGTTACAGGATAGCTGAAACATTCACTAAACTTTCTGTTTTGAAGAAGGCCTCGAAGATCAGGTGGCTAAATTTATCTAACTACGATGCGGAAAAAATGTACACCATCACGACCAAATTACCTCTTACCAAATTATATGTATCCTAAAAAAATGCTTAAAAATTTAATAAAATTTAGACCGAAAATTCAGAATTTTAACCCTCCATTAATCGCAGTATGTAATGGATACGCATACAATCTGTATCTATTATCTGTTTTCAACGCGATACAATGTGAAGTTTTCTTACAGATTACTCATTTACCATCTCATTAGAACTCATTAATATAAGGGGGAGAGATATATAAGGGGGAAGTTATCAAAACCAGATAAACATATCATAGAATAGATTTTATACCCTCGGGATACATTGCGACCATTTCAGAATGAAAGTAATTGTGACTGTCGGAGCACACCTTCCCAGATAGCAATTTTAGTTTGCAGAAATCTTGCTCTGCAAATCTGCAAGCTTGCAACAAATTTGACACGACAATAGTGCAAGCTTGAAACAAGTTTGCAGCAAATGAACGCAAACGAGATAGTCACCAAGAGTCAAATTTGTTACAAGCTTGTCATGTTAAACTCTTTGCAAGCTATAGCAAAAACAGAGTACGAACACAACTTCCGATTAGAACCCGCTACCTACCGCTGCCTAAACCTGACGCTCTAACCACTCTGCCATCTAGACTCGGAGAGAAGAAGATAGATTGCGCTAATAGATCTTCATCTATGAGATTGATTTTAAATTATTTTCTTGATTTCATTAATTTTTTAAACTTTGAGTTGAGAATATGATTTGAAGTCAAAGAGAGAGAGAGAGCGATTTTCGCTAAAAACTATGTTTTGCTACTTGAATAAATTATGAAATTAGAGTTTCAAAGTAATTACTTCTAAATGGGACAAAATGTAAGTTATTATTTTTCAGCAAACATTGACTGTTTTTTAGGTTTAATTTTGTTTATAAATGTTAAAATTTCAACATTAAGAAAAAGGCGATATAGTTTTCTTTAAAGTGCGAGTTCTATATTGAGTAAAAAGATGGAAAATGTTGTGCTCTTGTGATGGAAAAATGCTGTGAACTTGTCGTGACAAATTCACAGCAAACTTGCATTTCAAGGAGGGGTGGCGCTACCCAGATAGCACGTATGTTTGCAGCAAGTTTGATTTTGACTTGATATTGCCTTGTCATAGCAAATTTGACGCGTCAAACTTGAAGCGAACTTGTGGCAAGTTCACCGTGACAACTAGCGCCACCTTCTCTTGCAAAACCCATTTGCTACAATTTCGCCGTGACAAATAGCGCCACCTCGCTTGCATTGCAAGATTGCAGCAAATTTGCAAAACAAGCGTGATGCAAAGATAGAACAAAGAGATAATTATCTTTGTCTCTGTTTTAAAAAAACATCCGATTTTTAATATCATCTCCTAGACCGTCCTTCTTTTCATTAATTCAATAAATCAATGATAATTTGTAAAAAAACTACCTTTTTTATAAAGAAAATTTTGAAACATTTTCCATCTTTTTACTAAATATAGCATTCGCACTTTAAAGAAAAATATATCGCCTTTTTCTGAATGTTGAAATTTTAGCGTTTATAAACAAAATTAAACCGAAAAAGCATTCAATGTTTGTTGAAAAATAAACTTATACATTTTGTCCCATTTTAAAGTAATTACTTTTGTGTGAACTCTAATTTCATAATTTACTCTACTAACAAAACGTAGTTATTAGAGAAAATCGCTCTCTCTTTGACTTCAAATCATATTCGCAACTCAAAAAATTAACGAAATCAAAAAAATAGTTTAAAATAAATCGTATGCGAATCGAATCGAACGATGCATTAGCGAAATCTATCTTCTCCTCTCAGAGTTTAACTGGCCGAATGGCTAGAGCGTCTGCTTCCCGAGCGCTAGGTCGCGAGTTCTATCCTGGGTTGTGTTCGTACTCTGTATTTGCTATAATTTGCAATGAGTTTGCAATGCAAACTTGCTGCAAGCTCGTCCTATTGTGACTTCGAGGCTTGCGTTAACTTGCTGCAAGCTTGTTTCACACTTGCGCACTTGTCGTGACAAATTTGCTGCAGACTAAAATTGCTATCTGGGTAGTTGTCTATTTTCGCCGTGGCAATCTTGTTTTGCAAGAGAGGGTGGTGATTCTGCCTGGTTAATTTGCAGCAGTTTCGCTACAACATCGACGGGTCAAATTTGCCATGACAAGATAATATCAAGTAAAAATCAAACTTGCTGCAAACGTACGTGCTATCTGGGGTATAGCTTCAGAACGAGGTATCAATCTTATAAATGAAACCAACTTTAATAGGAAACTACTCAATTCGAATTGAATTAGCTCTAAACAAGTTTACTATTACCATTTTGTTGAAATTATCAGTTTGGCTTTTCCTTTTCTAAGATCATGGGGAATCGAAATACTTCGTTCTGTTTGCTCTTGTGTGATATCCAGTGGCGAATCCAGGATCCGGTTCTGGGGGGGGGGGGCTGAGGTCATAAAAATTTTGAATCGTAGTGACGAATGTCAAACCTCATGGCTAATGTAAACCAAAACTCTTTAACTTTACAGACTTTCATCACCTGACAATAAGAATCATAAATAATATTACAATATTTTCGATAATTTAATAAAAACTACAATGAAATATCTAGCCAAAAAATGTTTTCGACCGCATAAACGCTACCAGTACAAGTGGATTGACTAGAAAAGTAGGAAAATTTTCGAGCCTGTCAAGCCAGAAAGCAATGTTATCACGATCTTAAAAATGAAATTATTTTTTTAAAATGAAAATTAAGAAAATCAAGAATTTTGGTTTAGCTCTGGGGGAGGGGCTGCAGCCCGATAGCCCCTCCCCTGGATTCGCCACTGGTGATATCCCTTCAGTTTCAGTGGTTATTAAATCAATAAAATGTAATGAGATTTCAGAGAAATTCGGAAATCTCTTAGAGCAAATCAAAGCAATGATTCTGTAAAACTTTTTTTCAAAGTCGAAGCATCGATAAAGGGCGCAACTCTCTCAACGTAAAGTTAATGCCGGTCGATTAGCATAGCAAGTAGTATTACTCAAATTTAGACTCATAGAACTAAAAAAAAAATCTTTACATTTTCTTCATTGATAAAGTTATTTTAAGAAATAAAGCAAGAAAGTTTGTTTTATTTTCTGTTTCTGTTAACTTGTATAATTTGAAATTCAGCAACTAAAAAATTATATATTCAACTTGTATTTACTTCAGTCCTCTTACTACTCAACTGCTCTCAGTCCATTTTTATTTACAAACAATTCAAAATAGTTCCCGAAATCTGAGTTTTTGCGCATGTTTGGATTCACCGCATTTCCTTAGTGATATTTTTCATTTTTATAACTTATGTCTAATTCTGGTCTCGGAAAAAATACATTCTTACTGTAATTATGTCCTATTTTACAAATATACGTAATTTAAGATCTGCAATCCAATTTAATAAAAACTTCGTGCGATATTCAATCCCTAAAGTAAGTATCGAATTTTTGTAATAATTTCATACTATTAGGATTATGTATTGCATATTTTAAACCTTAAAATTACTAAATTTAATGTTTGTTATTAATATCTTTTGTTGCAGAAAAAACCAATAGGCTCAGAAATTGCCTTAAATCATTTTGACCAATTCTACAGCTCGGTGTTTGAAAACTGGCCTTCCATACGCTTAGCTTTGCTATGTCCTCACAGTTATTCTGCTGTTGCTAATGTTTTTGCTAAAGAAAGGTCTGCTGAAGCACTTTTCGGAGATTTGGATGTTTTCAATATGAAAGATGCTTATTATTTGCAGTTGGGTGAATTAGGAACCGTAGATATTCCATCAGCGAACTCAAGTGAAAATGCAGAAAATGAGTCAAGTAAAGAACCTCTAACTCAAGAACCTGAATATGAAAATAAATGTACAATGCCGATTGTTGTTGATGAGGCAAAAGGCGAATTTATGCCAGTTACTGAATATAAACATCGAGAATTCGACGAGGAAGATTTATCCAGTTTTTACCTACCAAATCCTGGTTTTAAAGCTGATGTAATTAAGCATGGTGTTATACATTATCCTGAACACTGGGAAATGTATTATTGTCCAAAAGGAAAATTCAGGAGATTTCCACCTCCAAAGACAGATGTTACAGGCTTGTTGAGTAAGTCTTAAATGCTTTCCCATTTTCCTGTTGTATTTTGAGCTTTAGTATAAGTTTGATTTTTACACTTAATAGAATGAAATTTAAATTAACCTTCCAGCAGCCGCGCTAAAATTTTTTATGCAAGTGGGTGCATGTTGTACTTTTTACGACACAATGAGTTTCTTAATTTTTACCCTTGCAGTTGTGAGTTACTTCATTATAGTAATAAGAGACACATCAGAAAAACAAATCCATCAAGTATGAAAATTAATTTTTATATTATTTGCAAAATCTAAAATTATACTGAAATCAGAGAAAGCAATGAGATTTAATACTATTATTTTCTGAAAAAGGTATTAAGCAATATATAATAAAAAATAGTATAATACCAACCAAGACTTTGTTCTTGGTTTCTTATCATTATCCTTGCATTTGAAACATTGAACTTTTGCTAGGGAGCGAAGCTTGCAAGTATAATATGTATTGCACCTACTGTATTTCATAAATTTTGATTATCTTTTTATTTCTTTCAAACACAAACCACAAGTTCTTTTTCTCGATGCTGGTTGTTGTTCACTTGCTTTTTCAGGTTGTGATGTATAATTTAGAATTAAAGACGTGGTAATATCATATGGTGATGATCAGAAATTTTGGGCTCTAGTAGTGAGATGTTTTCATAAGACTGTGGTTTTTCAAGAAAATTCTTCGGCTTGGTAGATTAATGGCAGGCTTATTACATATTAAATATTTTTGACAATGTAAAGTGAAATATTAAAACGCTGTAATGCACAGTGGATATATAATTATCAAAATGAACTGTTAAAATGTGAAATTTTTTGAAATTACAAGAGCAGGCATGTGTCGTAATTTTTACAACAGAAGCATAAAACAGTATGAAATCACCTGCAAACTCATTTAATCCTGAAGAGAAGGGTCACATGAAGGAATAGCAATGACCTTCAGACAGTTTTGACTCCAAATGTGAGAAGAGGGCATGAAAAATCCCGTTTGTTGTAAAATTTGCCAGGCACGCTCGCTGGAAGGTTAACCATAACATAATTTTCACATTGACTTAATAATTTTTTTCTGCTACATATAAATCGTGGCATAAAACACCAGGCACCACAAGCAGGTAGCAGAGTTTTTCCCCTTTATCTTTGTTAAATTTTCCAAAATTCAAGTTTTATTTTTATTTATTTAACACTGCAATTTTAGAAAATACAGTACCCAGCGTAGAAATTAAACAGAGCAATGAATTTCCCACTACATTATTTTGCACATTATAGTTTGTATCTGAGTAATACTTCTGTAAGTAACCTTTGATTATATTACTGTGTAGCAAATTTTCTTCTCTGCAGAAGAATAGATGACATTGCTAAAGTTTATAAACTGCACTATTTTTGAATAAATGTGTCTCATACCACATGCGGCCCTAAACAAATGTCTAATCTGCCCCAGAAAAATCTGTCTTTGACAGAAATTGCATTTTATTCCATATAATATGGATTACATTTAATTTTACCTTTAACAATTGAAATCTTAACAATCTAAATCTATCTGGAATTTTTTTGGAGTTTCAATAGTTATTGAATTTCACTATTTACCACTTTTGCCCATCTTAATCAGAATTACCCAATCATAAATGCAGAATTATTCTTGAATTACATTTCAGCAAAAATAATTTTGTTTTAATTTTAATATTTATTATTTTTTTTTTATTGATTATAGATTACTACCTTATGGATGGAGCCTCCATACTTCCTGTGTTAGCTTTAGATATACAAAAAGATGAAAATGTCGGAGATTTGTGTGCATCACCTGGTGGAAAATCACTTGCCATATTGTTTGGTTTAAGATTTGGTACGATTGTAACTTCTAAAAAATCCATGAAAGAATTTATATGTTAATGCTTTTTTTTTTCTTTCTTTTTTTCGTGTTTTTAGTTCTGTTTCAATGGCATTGGAATTATCCTAAATATACACTTCTTGGTTTCTAATGAAATTATTCATAATTATTATTGAAGTTCAAAAAGTCATAATTAACAAAATAATTATTATTCTGATAATTAAAAAAAAACAATAATATTCTTTAACCCTCTGAGCGCCCAATTATTTTGAACTTTTAGCTTCAGGATAGAAAACTTAGCTTTTAAAGTAAATGAATCGATCTTTTTTGTATTTAATTATATCTCTAAAATCTTAAGAATACTTTAACCATGATTGTTTAAGAAAATATACATATAAATACGATCTATCTGCTTTTGAACTGAACATGAAAAATGTAAAAAGACGTTTGCGCCGCTCGGAGGGTTAAATTCAAGGAAAGATAAATTCACGGTAAAGATTTGTATACAGAAAACTTTATAAATCTTTTGCAGGTCGGGTATGTTCTTCATATTCAATTCTGAATGGAAAAAAAAGAAGACATTTGTTCTTAACTCATTTCATTTTCCTACTTAGTTAACTAATTGCTTTCCTGTTTAATTTTTATTTAAAAAGCATAAAATCAAATATCAGCCAAAAACTAATGCATTAGTAATCTGAAATTATCTCTTCTTTCCTTTACTTTTTGAAAAGTTTTTTTTTTTTTTTTTTTCATTTGTCCAGGGTTGATATATGAAATTTTTTTGCTTCTTTTGTTATTAAACTATATTAAGAAGTATTCTCTAGTAAAAATAAATAAATTTTTGCATTGATAATTTTCTGTTTTATTATTTGCAACACTGTTGTAAATTGAAATGTTAATAAATTTAAAGAACATTAACAGAAAATTGTTTAATTTTGTTAAGTTTTGTTTCAGTTAAATTTTTATTTACTTTCAAAACCTTTGTTTTGACTCTGTGTTCATGTAAAAGTTTTTTTTTTTTAACTTGATATATTTATAATTGTTGTATTACTAGTTTTTTGGATTGTATAAATGTTTATGTCACTACCATATTTTTTTTTTTTTTTTTTGTATTATATTAAAGCTTTGAAAATTCTAAGATTGCATGGTATTTTACAAACTTGTTTTGAGTTGTAAGTATTAATCTCTTAAACTTTCCAGGTAAATTAGTGTGCAATGATTCATCCTTAGCTAGAGTGAATAAACTGAAAACAGTGTTGAATTCTTATTTACCTAATACAAAAGAATGGAGTAAGAAGATACTAGTATCTAATTTAGATGTCCGTGATTGGAGATGCTTTGATGCATTTGATAAGGTGAATATTTTGAATTAATTTATATAATTTTATTCAATTTTGTTTCATTTGCATATTTTCATTTTGATTTTATTATGAATGTATGAATTACATTCCATTTTTGTTCAAATTATCATTATCAGACTGAAAGATTTCATTTTTTTGCTGTTTTTAAGTAATACCATTTTCTGTATGTATTCTGTTGATTAGATATAAATAGTTGAAATGTCTAGGTTTCAGATATTTTCGGTCATAAATCAGTTTTCTGTTTTATAACTGCATGTCCTTCATAAATATTTATTCCTCTGACTGCCAATTTTTTTTGTAAAATCACTATTTAGATATAATGTTTGCAAACAATGCTCAAATACCATTGAGCCAAGTGAATTGCTATTCATATGCAAAACTTTATTAATATAATATGATTCAAAGCTATAATAGTATGAAGTAAACACATTAGCCTACGAAAATCGCAGGTTGCAGCAGGAAAAAGAAAAGCAGGTTGCAGGCCCATAGAAACCGTGAGATAAACAGTCAGAGTGTTAATAACTGCCTATAAATTTTGTAAAGAAATTTCTTAATTTAATCATCATTTTCTCTACATGAAGTCTTGGCTCTGCATATTTCTGTTTCTTTTGTAAACAGTGAATCAACTTTATGCAACATTTTTTTTCTTGTAAACCATCAGAAATATCCATGCAATTAGTACTGTTGATAAATTATTCCTTTGTTTATTAAAATAAACCATCATACAAGTTGTTTCAGAGCATACTGAAATCAAGTTATAATATGTTTGAATGAAATTTACTTCGTTGAAAGTTTTAAAAAAAAAATTAGTATAACATAATGCTTATTTGAAAAGTAAAAGAATCACTGTATTGAGTTGCTCAAATTCGCACACATGAATATATGAATGAAACATGTAAAAAAAGTCCACCACTTATTCTTTTTCTATGTTATTATTAAGTTCAATAAAATTTTAATTATTTTGTATTCTGCAGTAAAGAGACAATGTGAATATTTTAACTGTGTATAAACTGCTTTGATAAGTATGCATTCTGTTGTTGTATTATTATAAATAATGCTAGAGAACACACAAATATATTTACTGTTTAAGCTTTACTTTTTATCAATAGAAAAATTGTTTCTAACTCATTATGTAGTCTGATTTGGTAATGCCTTTTCTGATTAATTTTACTTATCCATCAGTGAGATGTTTCAGGCTTAGAAATATATCTTTCTATTTTAGTGGATATTTAATTTATGTGATTAAAGCCTTTTTTTTCAAGTCAGGTAATTTCATTTTTGATTTGATAAAAAAAAATATAAACTTTCCACATTTTTTATGGTATTGCAAAATATTAATTATGAAGTAGATGAAATTTCAAATGCCCTTTGAGATACAGATTTTGAAAAAGGAAAGTGTTTTCTCTTTTCAAGTCATTTAAAGGTCTCTCCTCCCTTTTACTACCTTGATATTAAATATTCTTATCTATTCTCATTATCAGTAAGTTTACCCATAGCACATGAGATGACAGAGGATGAGGGTAAAACTATTTACAGAGAAATTAGAGACTCCACAGATTATCTAATTGAATGGAGTGTAATTCCAAAATTATTAAGTGTTAGAATAGTTGTACTATCTGTGGTGCACATGGGGGTGGGTCTGTGGGTACAATATCTGTACCAACCATAAGAAAAAGATTAATACAGTTTTACTGAAGAGAAGATATACTTTATTATTAACCAATCAAGTAGTCACAAGCTATAGCCATTGTGTTTTAAATTAATATCATCTAAGTGAAAGCTAATGTTCAGATTTGTAACTATTTATTTAATAAATTAAATACTCTTTTAATTTGCTGATAAGCAAGCTTTGATTAATTCATGTTAATGCAGTTTAAATAGTAATTCATTAAATTTGGATATATAATATTTGCTTAAAAAAAAGAGTGTGTGGCATATTGATATTATAGGCTTGATAATCAGATTACTTTTTGAATAAATACAATGTAAAAGATGTTTTCTCCTTTAAATGTTTTCTTCTGCACATTATTCTTGGTCATTTATTTTGTTTGAATGATTGTTAGTTACTCTGCCGCCGTCTTCAAATCACTCTTATCACGTAACAAATCTGCATAATTTAGTTTAATAATTGTTACAAATTATTGTCCCTGTGATTGAATAAATATTGTCTCATAAATATAGTTTTATAATACACAAAGTGACATTGTTTATTAATTAAATGATTGTAACTTTTGTCCTTAAAACAAGTAATATATAAAAAAAATTTTAAGTCAATTCCTACTTAGGCTAATTTTTTAAAGTCAATTCCTTTAATTAATTAATTGAATTTAATTAATGAATTAAAATTTGAAAAAACTGTATTAACATCAAGTGTCATCCACTACAAGTTTTAAAAAATGTATTTCAACTTGAGTGGATGAATAAAAAGTATTTTATTAACCATTGAAAATTTGAACAAGATATATAAATAAATATATATAGGAAGAGTGTGAACTAATAGTAGGAAATGAAAAATATTCGTTGCTCAGTAGGGCTTGAAAGTACTGAAAAATGCTTTTAAATTACAATAAAATAAAAAGTTAAATAAAGAGGGGAAAAGGAACTTAACAGTTGTCAGTAAATACTTACAAGTCATTTATATATAAAACTTTATTTTTATATCATTTAACATGTCAACGAATCATTTTTTTGTTTCAAAATTGACAATTTTCTCATTATTTATGGAACTACCAGTTTTAATGTTTATCCTTGGCTTACTTACGCTTTTTAGGTATTATTAAATTTATTATAAATTTTCAGATACGCAACATTTTTCTAACAAATTGGGGGAAAGAATCAGATGCAAATGTTCCAATATGTATTATACTAAAAAATTACTTGTATTTTAATTTGAAAAAAAAATTATTTGTGTTTTCTTTCCAATTTAATTCATTTACTTGACAGTTGGTATCGTATTTATATATTAAAACAACTGCTGTTGGCAGATTTACTCCTGTGGCCCTGGCAGTGAATGAATTAAATTAAGCAATTTACATTTATCCGGGAAAATGTAATTTTGGCTCTAAAATAGGGGTGTTTAGCTTTATAGATATACTTTGCCATGTAAATATACTTGAATATTGAAAAAGAAACTGAATTAGAATTAAAATTCTGTCATAAAAATTTGTTTACTGTTTGAATGTTAATGATGGAAATTTGAGTCTGGAATCCTGTGTTAATTTTGAAGATGTCAGTAGGAAATGTTAAAATATATTTTCTTAAAAATTAGATTGGCATCATTTTGCTATTTCTTTTCAAAATATTCCAATGTAATTGCATTGTCCAAGACTAGCAAAAAAAAAAAAAAAAAGAAGAAGGGAATGGAAGCTATAATTTTAAAAAAAAATTATTGCTCTTATCAAATATAATGCAAGAAAAAAATGTTTCAAAGGCTATGTGATTTGATTTTAATAATTAAAGATTGAATTTAAGTTCTTTTTCCAATGAATGAGAATTAATTTTGTAGAACTACTAAGGAAGCTTGTGAAAGGACTAGAAAGCCATTATTGTGATGGAATTTGTGCAATCTGTTATTTTTATGCTCGCAAATGATTTTATTGTTATTAATTGTGCAAGTTTATTTTTATAATTATTACTTATGAAATTAACTATTATTATTATATCTTATTGTTAATTCTGTTGTATACATTCAGTTAAACATATATTAAGTAAAACTCTGGTTAACCAAACTTGTGTTCACCAAAATCCGGGTTATCCAAAATGCCTCTGAAATTGCAAATTGAAAAACACATACTGTACTCCATGGAAATAATTGCGAAGGTGAGACTTTTTCCCTATGATTCCTCACACCTTTCTTTTAAGCCTCCCCAAGAAGGTCAGTGATTAATTTTAGAATGTTAAAATTAAAACTAATGGGTATTAACAATGTTAATTATGATATTGTTTGCCTGTGTCTGTCGGGCATATTGCACCGATGGGGGGGGGGGGAACATTACTAAAGACTATAAGTATATTTTATAAAAAGAATTTTGAATTTGTTTTATTCTCAAAACATTTCAGAATTGCATACTGTAATTAGATTTAAAGAAATAAATAGTAATAAATGTTCTTGGCTTAACTGAAAAAAAATCGTTATCTGAAACAGTTCCTTCCCCTTTAGTTCGATTAACTAGTGTTGTACTGTAGTTCTTTTTATAAATACACTTAAATATTCATTTATTACTTTTTATTATTATTATTCAGTTAAGCCTATGATTTTATTTATTCTTTTTTTTTCCCATCCAAGTCTAAGTTCTGACATTAGAACCCTTTAATGACTTGCAAAATATTTATATTTTTCATTGCTTTAGATTCTTCTAGATGTGCCTTGCTCAAATGATCGATTGTCTGTGACAAAAGATGCAAATAACATTTTTCAACAAAAACGATTTCATGAGAGAATGCAAATTCCTCGAATACAGACAACTTTGTTAAGGTAAATATTGATAATTCTGTGCATTAGCTAATGATATACATTTATTATTATTTTTTCCATAATTTTGATTCTTTACATTTCATCATTTAAAGTTTTTCCTTATATTTCAATATTCACTGATTACATTTATACTCATTTTGAAACATGTTTTAAGTGACCATGAATAAGTGACAAATGTTTCAGAATTTTTATTGCAGTTCTTTAATAAACATATACGTGGCACAGCCAGAAAACTCTAAATCTCACTTCTAATATAGAACTCTAACACTCACTTGTACTTGAGCTGAAAATACTGCATATCATATACTTTCAGTGGCGGACTGGCCAGGTTGCCAGCTTGCCCGATGGCAAGTGGGCCCCTTAAACATAATCCAATATGGGCCCCTAGGATATGTGTGTGTGAAACAGATAGAAAGGGAAGAACTTTTTTCTAGAGAAATTCTCCTGAAAACAAACACAATAGCAAGTAGTTTTATGTTCTTCACACAACCTCTTTTGTGCCAGGCTGGGACGCACTGACCACTCACATCACCCCCGGCAAGAAGGAAGAGATGACCCCTCTGTGCAAGAAGGGTGCGGTCTCGGGAGGTTGCGAAACAACATGCTTTTTTTTGTTGTTTGTGCATTTTACGGTCATAAAACTGATGGGCAAGCCAACTAAGAAAATCGTCTTTTCCGGCCCGTACAATGGGCTGTGGGGTTGATCCTGTAATTTGACCAAATGGCATCTATGAAATTTGGACCCTCGCTCTTTCTTTTATTTATGTCTATGGGGAGAATCTTATTCGTTCAAGTCTACAACGTTGTAAAAAAGCTGAAAGGGCCTCAGTTCTATAGTATAGATTTCGGTGTTTCTTTTGTGACAAATAATTGGGGAGGAGAGGTATTCCTGTTTTTAGTCAGCAGAGTGAGAGAGAGAGAGTAGAACATGCATATCTTACAAAAGGAGAAAAAACCTTTTAGAGGTGATATCATTTTTTTTTCTATTTTTTCATTGCTTTTGTAATATTAAATACTAACCGCCTTCTATGACCAGCTGAAACCTTAGCATTATTAACTGTATTAATTTAATTATGTCACCCAATTTTGTTTAGCATATTTAATTAAACATATTTACTTCTTGGTAAGCTGAAGTCATTCATTGTTACAAAAGACCAAGAAATGAATTAGTTAAAAAAATTTAAAAACAATGGACTGGGAATGTATTAGTATTGAACTAAATTCTGATGCAGTATGTGCTGCATCTAATGAAATTAATGATTTAGATACTTACATTTAACAGATAAAAAAGTCCAAAAATCCTGAGATTCAATGAAGGATTTTTTTAGGTAAAGCATAATTTTTAGGTAAAGCATAATTCTAATTTAAATTGCAATTATTACACTTAATTATCTTAATATTATAGAGTAAATATTTAATCTAATTAAACACAAAATGAATAACATAATCTCTAGGGTAACGAATGATCTAATGATATTAGTGAATTTTCAAAGCTAAAGATAAAGAACAGATTAAGAAACTCATTGTCTAAAGAGAACTTTGAATTATCTCTATGTTGGTATCTATTGGAAAGGAATTGTTAGATGATTTGCCATCTAGCAAACTCAAACTCTTACTGACTTGTGTTTAATGTAGTGGATCGCATGCAGCACAGTTCTGTACTTTTGAGTTGTTAATCTTTTGAAGTAAGAAGTATTCTTTAAAATTATTGAAATTGGTAAATGGTTAGTTCTATAATTTCAGTTTGGTTAAAAAACTCTCAAAATAACAATGCTGTTCCAAAATTACGGTAAAATATACACCCAACAAAATTATTTAAAAATCAATCATGAATTTGTATTTGGCATTTCTTACTTCCAATAATATGTACAACACATGTACACTATAATTAGTAATTTGACGAGCGAAGTGAGGTCGTGTTTTCACCCGTCCGTTCGACATTTCGTCTTTTTTTTTGTCACACAGTCACGACCAAATGCGTTGTTTGGTTTTCTTCGAATTTGGCAAGAATGTTCTTTGATATCGGCGAAAACGACTTATGTATAAAGTTTTTTATTTTTTTTAATTCCATTTCAAGATGGTGGGCGCTTTAACGGTTCTGTTTCATGTAATGTTTTTTTTTCCAACGATTGTAGACGAACGAAACTCCGTTCCCAATGCTTCCAAAGATACCTCTAATAATTAATTACATTTAATTCTAATTTGGCTAATATTGCTAAATCAGACATTTCATTGTAATTTCATTAATACTAATAAAAGCAGAGGCTTTTGTAAATAATTTGAATTCAGAAAATAAATAGCTAAACTTTTGAAGACTGAAATGAAGAGCAGATTTTTTTGGAGGGGAGAAGTCTACTGTTCACAGATCTACTAATTTATATAATAGATTTTTAGATAAGGAATATATCATATACATTTATTGATTTTAATTTATTACATTTTAAATGAATAAAATTTAAATATATATATTTATAGAAAAATGATACCAATTTTGATATGAGTGGGCCCCATTGACTGCTGGCAACCGCTGTTTTCAGACCCAGTCCGCCATTGTATACTTTACTTTTAAAATGTATCCTTATGTTGGGGTTCTATGCATGATTAACAACTTTTGATTGGCCAGTGAAAACCAGTCTATGAACTATCAGTATAAAATGCATGCAACTTTTTTGAAAATATATATATTGAGATAAGTGCAGTAAGTGTCACAGATAAAAAGCTCTAGTCTATAAAACCATCAACAAATATTTAATAGTTTTAAATGTGTATATTAGTATCTCTTCTGTGTGTTAATCATATAAAAGTGTAAAATGTGCTATTATGACATAAAATGGTGATAGACTGTCTTTTTTTATTTTTAATTTTATCATATTTCATTTAATAGTTGAATATATTTATATATTTTTAATCTTAGCACTGCCCTCAAAGCCTTGAAAGTTGGAGGTTCTTTAGTATATTCTACATGCACTCTTTCGCCTATACAGAATGATGGTGTGGTACATATGGCATTGTCCAATCTCTCTTTGGAATCTCCATATGAATTTTCAGTTCAAGATTTAAGTACAGCATTTTTTCCTCTGCGAAAAATGTTTCAATTTAGTGACAACTGCCTGTATGGACAATTAGTAATTCCATTTCTACCTCTGAATTATGGTCCTATGTACATTTCAAAAATTACTAGAACTAAATAATTGTAAAATATGCAATTCTTTTATGTAAATAAAGAAAAAATTTATTTATAATGAAATGCTGAAATTGTTGTTATTCCTTTTTGACTGAAAATAATGCACATATATTCGTGAAGTATTGCGCATGCATTTCAATCAGCAAGCACTTTCTGCATTAATCATTTAGGGCAGAGACTGCCAACCTGTGTTATGCATACCCCTGGAGGTACATGGCAGACCAGTTGGGGTACACAAAAGTAATGTTGGTAATGGCGGAAAGCACAAACTATTAGGAATTAAAATGAAGAAAGTACTTTTCATGAACACAACATTTGTGGAAAGAGCATTCTCGTTGTACTTGTATATAATGAACAAACAATGCAGAAAGCTTGATGAAGCCCTAGTCATGAGATGATATCTGTTTTCATTTGAATCTTATTTTATAAAACTCAGCTCTATACAGCAAGCTCAAGGATCACATTGATATTGTCTTCCACTTGAAAAGTTGATTATCACAAATAGCAATTGTTAGCTTTCATCATAAGTTAATGTAAATTGATTTCAACGCTGTTTTCATTTGTTTCGGAATCGAAAAATATGGAACATAAAAAATGGAATAAAATTTAAAATCAAAAATAAACCCTTCCGAGGTTATTGAATCAATTTGAGTCATTTGACTTTTAACTTAACTTAAGCTCTTAACATTATTAACAAACACTGAGTAAAGAGATGGTTGGGAAAGGGTGGCAGGAGATATGACAGTGGTGGGTACTCAAAAATATAAAGACTAATCTAGGGATATGGGAGAAAAAATGTTAGGAACTGCTTTTCTAGGGAAAAGTAGAGGTTTTATACTTGCGCAACTGTGATATTTATACCTTTTAGTGTGCAGCTGAAGGAAGAAGCACTTATTTCGATTAATGTTGTGCTTTCAATATTTAGTTAGGTTTTTAAATGAAGTACAGTTAATATTTAAACTCTCTTCATAAGAAAGGGAATTTTATGGTTACAAGTGGCAAGTCGGAAGATTCCATTTTCAATGAAACAAAAACAGCTTCTCTGTGTCTGATACATAATGAAACAAACTCACAAAATATGTTTCATATACAAGATCAGTGTTCATCCTCACTAAAGTATTGATAATCAAAGTTCAAATTAGCTTCTTAGAGAACACTGTGAGGAAAAGAACAAGTGGCATAAGAATGCCTTATCTGAGTTGCATGCTTTTCAGAACATTGCGAAATAATTCAGAAAGATCTGATAAAAATTACCATTTTTAAACACTTTTTTTAACTTGTTTATGGTTTGTAAGGATGAAATTTTGAATTTACACTCACTCTTTAGTGTGATGGGGCTTTCTTCTGCACACTTGTATGTTATTGATTACAATACACTATTTAAACATTTTCAGAACCTAATTATCAGTTAATCGATTAATTTTATTAAATTAAAAAAAATTATGTGTGGTGTCACCTAGTAGTGAATTTGAGAACATTTTATTTTAAGATTCCCTAATATTTATAATAATGAATCATAAATTTAAGACTCAAAAGTAGAAAACAGTTAAAAGAAAATCTACTTTTTAGTACACCAATAAAAGTGAGTTTTAGCAACTGTTTTTGTTAAATTTGTTTATCGAAGAACTTTCTCTTTTGCTTTACATAATATGCATTAATTTAATTGGCATTTTGGTGATTATGACAATTCTTAGGAACTTATGCACTCCTATACCACTTATAACTCTTATTTAACACATCCATGCCGCTGTGTACCACCGTTAGCTCACACTTGAATGTACCATCAGCCGGCATATATCACTGGTGGCTCAAACTTGAATGTACCATCAAGCAACATGTACCACTGGTGGCTCACACTCGAACATTCCATCAGGCGGTGCGTATCAATGGTGGCACAGACTTGGATATCCCATCAGATGACATAATTTCATCTGATGGGATATTTTACAACATAAATTTCACAAGTTTTCATACTGTGCATTAGTTCAATACCGCCTGATAAAGCAAAACGCTAAGGGCCAGTGGCAAGAAATGCACATTTCAAAGCCAGTGTGAACGTGTTAATACCCACCATGACTTTTGCTTAATTATTATATGATAAAGAGTGAATTATGCTTGTACTAGGGACTATCACATTTCTTCTCTTATTGTTTATTTTGTGTCATTTGTTTTCCTGTGTTCTTCACTGAATACCACAAAAATTTGGTATTGACAAATACTGAACTTTGTTTGCACTAGAGATTGTTGGCCTATCTTCCACTTCCGCTCATATTTTGAAGGTGTCTGCATCATCCATTTCCCATGTTCTTAAATGCATACCACTAAAATTTTTCATTGACCAAGATGGAATTGCATTTATATTAAAGGCTGTTAGCCTATCTTCCCTTAATGTTTATTTTTGGGAAAAAAAATTGTCTCATTCATTTCTCCATGTTTGTATATGCATATCACATGCATCCTCGATAGGGACACTTTAATTCTAATCACCCGGTACTCTTACAGGATGCGTAGCGTCATGAAAAGTGCTTAAATTTGAAAACCATTTTTAAGCACCTTAAAAGTGTTTAATTTTGAAAAAAGGTCCTTAAAAAGTGCTTAATTTTCTAAAGAAGTGCAAATAAAACCTTTTTTTTTTGTTTCCTCAGCCGTTTACTACGATAAATCAAAAGCATAGTCATAAAGCTTTGTTTACCGGATGTATCAAGACAGAAAACAGATGAAAGGGAAGAATTCGGGGAAGGAATCCAGGATGAGTAGATTCAGGGGTGTCAACACATGTTAAGATAATGCTTCTAGTCCAATCAATGAAAGCATATAATGGGGGTGAAAAAAACATTAAATCATATAGTTTTGAAAATTGGTGCATATGTTCGTGAGGGACTCCTGATGAACATGCTAAAAGTCCCCGGTCCTGGAGGGGGCGAGCTTGTGCCGCCATCTTGGATTTCATCCCCCTTTTTTAGTTTTTCTTGAATATCTCGAAAACTATTCAGTTTTCAAACTACAATTCATTTAACAAATTAAAGAGCGTAAAATTCCCTACGAATACATGCATTTATTATTCTTCTAGCTTTAATAGTTTCTTAGATAATGGGTCTCAAAGCTTTCCGCCATCTTGGATTTCATTCCCCCTTTTTTAGTATTTTTTGAATATCTCAAAAACTATTCAATTACATGTAATGCGACAAATTAATGATCGTAAAATTCTGAGATATTTAAGAAAAACTAAAGGGGAGATGAAATCCAAGATGGTAGCACACTTTGAAGCCCATTATCGTGGAAACTATAACAGCTAGATCAAAAATAAAAGCATGTTTTTGTAGAGAATTTTACGTTCTTTAATTTGTTGTAACACATGTGATTTGAAAGTTAACCCTTTGCATTCCAGCCTTATTCAATTGATATGTTAAATGGCGCATTATAGGCGACAATGGAGTGCAAAGGGTTAAGTAGTTTTCGAGATATTCAAGAAAAACTAAAAAAAAAGGAGGATAAAATCCAAGATGGTGGCAAACTTTACCTCGGAAACTATTAAAACTAGAAGAAAAATAAAAGCATTCATTTGTAGGGAATTACGCTCTTTAATTTGTTAAATTAATTGTAATTTGAAAACTGAATAGTTTTTGAGATATTCAAGAAAAACTAAAAAAAAGGGAGATGAAATCCAAGATGGCGGCGCGAGATTCCCCCCCCCCCAGTATGTTCATCAGGAGTCCCTCACGGACATGTATACTAATTTTCAAAACTATATGATTTAATGTTTTTTTTTAACCCTTTGTTGACTTGACTATTAATGGCCTCTTTTTCATTCCCTCTTTTTTCAACAATGGGCACCACCATATACTGAAATGGTTATCTCTATGGGGAAAATTAATTGGTAATTCGCTAATTTTAAGAAATGTTGAAAAAAGTTCACAGATTTTTGTTGTTAATCTTATAAAAGTTGACTTAGTTTTTGGTAATGATCACATTTGCATTATCATTTTTATTTTTTGTCAAACCAAAAAGACATCCTTTATTTTACAATAAAAGACGTTGTTCAAATACAGAAATAAATATTTAAAAAATACATGTTTAAAATTAAAATATATATATATTTAAAATGTTTCAATAAAAACTATGTATCATTATAAAACAGTAAACATCCTATGCTTAGAAAATGCATGGATATACGTATGCATGCATGTCCAAAGGTGCTTAATTTTTTTGGCTAAGGTACTTAAAAAGTGCTTAAAAGTACTTAATTTTCGCAGAAGTTTCTCACTATGCACCCTGTCTTACAAAAGACCTATTTTGTACTGATCGTTTCAAAATGCCAAGACTAGCACTTTTTGACGATTTTACTCTGGAAAGGAGTGACAGGGAATCAGTAAGATGAGCTCATTTCCGGAGGTTTTTTTTAGGTCATGCTAAGTAAAATGTAAATATCTCCCCCTCCATTCTCACTTCACCCCTATTTTAATGAAATCAACTTCACCTGACGCATGCACAACAGCTCGGTGGGTTTCGGAATACGAGAATCATCTTACCTTTTTATTCATTTGATGTGTTTTCTGAGAAACAGTAACTCAATTTAAAATATTAAAATTTTTATTATACTGACATGATGTAATAAAACAAGTATTAGATTGATTGAAGCAATCTCAAGCTCTAAAAATGAAGTCATTGCAATTCTTACATCAAAATTTTGAAAATCATGATAATACATTTTGATTTTTCAATGTCAAATTACTGTCTCATTCATCTATAACAAAAGGTATAAGAAATACATAAATACAACAAGCTGAAATTATCTTATATATGAATATGAAAAACAGTTATAAGTCCATGATGTGTTTGTTATTATTGAATTATTCCCATTCTCCTAAAATACCCCAACATCATATTTCTTAGTCCATTCCCGACGACTTGAATTGCATCTTGTATAGTTCTTGGTTGGTTGCTGCTGGTTGTTGAGTTGATCTGTAAAAATTAAAAGTGACATTATTGTAAATCGCTTGCTATTTTGGTGAAGGGTTAACTTTATAAATACAAACCATATCCCATTTACCATTTGTAAACTCTTGTATTGGAAATAAAGAAACAAAAAGGATTTTGAATTAATATTAAGTGAGAATCCATAAATTTAATTAATTTCATAATCCTATAAATATAGGAGTGGTGCTCAAAAAGTAATGAGACGGGCACAAAATCTCAAATATGTGCCGGCTCTTGTGGCTTTTATTTACTGACTGTTACGTCGACTTGACACCAGCTTTAGTGCAATTATGCTTAACTAAAAAAAGTGCTCCGGCTCTGAGCAGCCACATGCATTGAAGAACATTGGCCACATCGAACCGCACGTTTTCCGTGCTGCCATCCTCAAAAGGTTCAAGCTAAAGCATGCAGAGTGAAGACATTTGGAATATATTGACCTTGGATCCTCCTGTGCATATACCAAAAGTTACAATGTCATAGCACCCACCATTTCTATACAGTAGAGCTTTGGCGAATATTTGTACTATGCTGTCGTTGTATTTGTTATGGTAGATATAGATGAGTTGGAAACTTCGCTCGATCTCTTTAAATACTTGATCTCCTTGAATCATAGCCATAAACCTACGATTCATCCTGTGTTACAATCATTTTCAACAAAAGTTTCTCTCATTTTCATGGCATTCAAGGAGACCGAGTGCAGCTGAAACCGGTCTTCTTTTTGATCTGCAAACAGCAGTTCTGGCACAATTGAAGAATTGGATACGAAAATGTATCGTACCCAAATCTACAGTCAGAATGGTTCTCTCTTCACATAACTAATGAATAGTGATTCGGTGATTTTCATGCAGAGCTGAATGCCCATCTTGGATGTTTTAACATTGTCAATGTTTTGGAGGTCATCATTTTCATGGTCATGTTGGAAACGTTTGAACAACTTATAAACTCTTGGGCGGCTCATACAATCTTCCCTATAAACTTTCTACAACACTGCATAAGTCTTACCACAGGTATCGCTATGCTTTTAGCTAAATTTAATACAGATTCTCTGCTCAACTTTCTCTACCATAAAAAGTGCGCTAGCTGCACAGCGCGCATATTTTTGAAAGTTCTACTCAACAGAAGGGGGTGGAGCTACAACTTTGTAATTTTCGGCGCATGCGTCGAGAGTTCAAAATCAATATCTGCCAAGCGTCTTCACTCTGCGTGTTTTACTTTTCAGGGTAGGTTACCCGTCGCGTTACTTTTTATTTCCTCATGTATGTGATAGTATTTAAGAAGGGCATTAATTCATGTTGTAATTTCTAATCATATTCTAAATTGCAACATTTTTAAGTGTTGCCATGGTAACTGCCATTATATATTTACTTGTGCCAAAGAATAAACCAATATATCGTTAGAGAAAAGTCTTCCTATGTATGAACATGTCTCTTCCTATGAACATACAAAAGTTGTCTCCAACAAACTCTAAGAAGAAAATTTTAAAACATTTTTTTAACTGGCGATAAAACTCCCTTGCTTTTTGTTGGGCACCATTAAATGATCGGGACATCTTCAAATTTGTATAGAAATAAATTTCGAACTGAAAAAATACGTTTGACTGCAAATTTTGTTCACAAATATTGAAGTATAGGGAAGGTTTCATGACAGTTAATTAAATAGTTAATTTTTTATTAATAAAAAGACATGAAAATGTTTCCATCCTAAGTAATGCCATGCATATCAGCTAATAAATTATAAACCTGTAAGAAGGAAAGAAAACGGATTGTTGGATCTAGCTTTATTTAAATTACAAAATCTATCCCCCAATAATTGGTGCGGTTAACAGCAAATATTAAAAATAAGAATAAAGAATGAAATATAAGGAGTTTTTATGTTATAATTTGATAAAACTAATTGCTCGTAATTTTGTGAACCTTAGACCTCGCATCAAAAAAAAAATCTAAGATCTGCTCTTCATCACAGTCTTTAAACCCTTAACTGGTTTGCCTGTAAAATTTCAAACTTATAAACTAAAACAGCCATTTACAGGCGTTATAATTTGATACAAAAATTACGCGGAATCCATAAACATTTCAGTTGTCCTTCAGGTTCTCAATTGAATTAAAATGGCTACGTATTCCCAAATTAGAAGACAGGGCCGGCCTTTAGCCGATTGCCCAATTGCTCCAAATAGGGCCCCATGCCAGAGTGAAAAAAGGAATGTACTCAAATTTATTCAAATTATTATTCAATATACCAAAATACACATATTAGAAACCGAGAGTTACGAACAATTTTTATCAAGCTATTTTCGCATATTAACTTTAATCATAATATATATTGCGAAAAAATAGGTTTTTAATAAAAATTTTAATAATTTGATACACAAACTGTGACAAATCGTGGCCTTTTTTTTTAGGGTGTGGTTGTTGGTTCTTTTGAAAATGGATTACCAGAGATTTGATAACGAACTGTTTATTTACATATAACATTAAGGACAAACAATAGAATAACGGATAGGACAACACAGCACGAAGAAACTAATTGTTGCGACCCTTCGCGGTCAGCAACTACACAAACAGAAAAATAAGCGTTGGGGCCCTTCTCGGCCGGCAACAGCACAGACAGAAAGATACTTCGGGACCCTTCGCAGTCAGCCACGTCAATCTTACACCTACACTTCCGTTAGGATCCCCGGCCTCACTCGCCGGCGCCTTCCGAAAAACGTTCCTTTAGCCTTCGAGTTCGCAACTCGACTGATTAACCAAAAACAAAACAATATCCGACCCTCGGGGAAGAAGAGCGCCCTCCACCGGCGAGTGCGATTTGAGAATCCCAACACTACACAAACCATTCGAGTGCTACTTTTTATACAACAGGGAAACAAATATTAATTCAGTGTGAAGGAATTTCTTTAAAGTTATTAGAAGTGAATATATGTTTAATTATGCTGCATACTAACATTTATTACAGCCAATTGAATAACACTTAAAATCTGAACATTTTAACTTTTTCTCTGTTGTACTTAATCTGACTGAGTTATTTATTTTTGCTCCAACTTTACTGTAAAAATTTTCCTCTATTAGCGATTTCTTTTTAAAAGAAATTAGATTAGTAATCAAGTTTAGGGAACTACTCACATACATTTTGCAATGAAACATCTTCATTCTTGATATCATCTTCATCCTGTATATTAGCCTCTTAAAACATGTATTTTGTTACATGTTACAAATTACTTTAATCAAATCGTAAATTGTTTCAGGAATTTTATGAACTGTCACAGTCTTATCCTGAAATGAGCAACAATTTATTCCTTGAAAATTAGTTTGGGAACTTTTTATCCTTTTTTCTCTATTAAAAATGTGCATTGCTAATGCTAATATGCAAATACAGTATAAGCTGCCGTTATTATTACAGTGGTACTTGGCTAATTTGAAAGTTTTTAATTCGAATTCGTCTGTATTTAGAATTATTTCTCTGGTCGTCTCTTGATTTTCCTTTCAACATAATGTTAAAATATCGAATGCATTTTTTTTTTTTTTTTTTTGCTTATTTTGACGTCAGTTTGATAATTCAAAGTCGTCAATAACAATTTAAGGCTCTTAACTCCATTGTTCCTCAATGTATCCAATTAAAAAAGGAATAAAAAATTTCTCGCTTTTTTAAAATTAATTTTTAGGTATTAAGGAGGTAGGTTTATTAAAATTTTAACAATAAATATTAACTGTTGTATTAAAATTTCATATCTTTTATTTATTCATTATGTATTAATACTTAAAACTTAAATAAATCGGGGTTATCCAAAATCGTTTCCAATTGGGCCCCGCATCTCTTAAGGTGTCATCTAATTAGATTGTGGCGAAAATAAACCAGTTAAGGGGTTAAAGGTTTAGTCTCTGTTGTCATTACGCAACCTGGAGAGGAGACATCCTCTCTGACACTGACGCTCTCGGTAGGTCAACAACTTACTTCTATAACATTATTTCTAATCTTTTACCTTCGTTTGCTTATAAACCGATAGAGTTACGTCAAAAATATGCTGGAATAAAGTTGTGGAAAATTTTATCCTCTAAAGGGGAGACAGTCTTCAAATTTTTATAGCATGAACCATTTGGCTAGAATCGTTAAAAATAAGCTGAACATTACATGAAATGGAATCAGTGGCTAATCCAGGATTTGGGTCTGGGGAGGCTGAGGTCGTAAAATTTTTGTATCGGTGTGACGAATGTCAAATCTCGTGATTCATGTAAACCAAAACACTTTAATTTTACAGACTTTACTCACTTGAGAATCAGAATCATAAAGAACAATACAATACTTTAATAAAAAATACAATGAATACAATTTAATAAAAAAATACAATGAAATAACTAGCCAAAAAATGTCTTCGACCGCGTCAACGCTAAAAGTACAAGTGGAATGACAAGAAAAATGGGAAAATTTTGAAACCTGTAAAGCCAAAAAGCAATGTTGTCACGTTTTTATTATTCTTTTTTAAAAAGAGAAATTAAAAACAAACAGCTGCAGTGATTTTAAATAAAATCAAGAAATCTGGCTGAGCTCTGGGAGGGGCTGCAGCCCCTGGATTCGCCACTGAATGGAACCATTGAAACTGCCACCATCTTGAAACAAAGTCAAAAAATAAAAGTCCTTAAACACGCTTCGTTTTCAATGAGTTCAAGGAACTTTCAGGACAAATTCTAAGAAAGTCTAACAGTGCCTTTTGACGTTATTGCGTATAACAAACTAATTTACACAACAAACAAGACGGAATTCCAAACGGTCGAGTTATGAAATGGCGTCTCTTAGCTCGGTCAATAAAGAAAAGTGTAGCAAATAATAATAATAAGTGAATATGATTAAAAATTAAATGTAAGGATTGCATATGTTATAATTTAATAAAATTAATTTTTAAAAAATGTCTTAGTCTTCCTTACCATGTTTGTAATTGATGTGCCTAAAGCTAGACCGTTCTGAACGACACTTCGAATCCTGTTAAAATTGTCTGCTGCCCGACCAAAAAAGTCGCTGAAATCAGTGTTGAATCCTAATCTATAAGAAGAAACAAAGGAATCAGAGTGAGTTGAAATAAATTTATTTATTACAAATTCTATCACTGTAATGCTTACTTGTCTTCCAAAAATCACTAAAAACACCCATATGAGTCTATATCAACATCACACTATCTTACGTTATCTTGCTTATATTTATCAAAGAATGTATGACAATATTAAGGAACTAACCTATACATAATCTTTTATCAATTTATTTGGTTATACTTATTTCCGTTTATCCTGCTCAAAGAAGATTAATAAAAACATTTTACGCTTGTTATTAATGTAATAAAAAGGAGGAAATATCTTTTTTTAAAAAAATCAGAGATCTGAAGGTCAAAACAAAATCGCAAAAGCGTAAGGCGCTGATAGAAGCTGTACTCTAAGCAAATTAGGTTTGTATCACATTTATAATATACTAGCAGTACGCGCACGGTGTTGCCCGTGGAATCAGGACTTGAACAAAATGAAAAGAAAAAAATAACGCCCATAATGACATGAAAAAGTTCTGAAAACAACACAAAAGATACACATTATTGATTTTCCAGCTTATTTTTCTTCGCGATAATGACATTTCAACTGTAGAAAAACAATACAGAGTACGTTAATTCGAAACATTAAAAAATTGCAACGTGAAAATGATTATTATACAGCAAGTAAAATATGCGAGACATAAACACGTTAAGACACTGCCGGAAATAATAATCGAAGTCATTTAGTTGAAGGTTATAACGTATCCTGCGCTCTGCACTGTCAGCCAATGAAATTGCAACAATACATGTTGAGGAAACTTCCGCGGGAGTATGCTCGCTAGAGAAAAATATCTTTCAACTGACTAGGAAAAAATTAATTTTGAAAAAAGGGAAGAAGTTATTTTAACCGTTTTTGTTTTAAATCCGACAGAACCGTTCCAGTTATAGGTTGAAAAAAATTGAAAATAATAGTGTTATTAGAACGTCGGATGCAGCAAATTTAAAAACAAAAATAAAATTTCGATGAAAAAAACTGACTACTTTTTAAAAATTTCTCGAAATTCAGTAAATTACGTTTGGAGCTCAAAACAACTTCATTAAAAAGAAAATTGTTTGTTCTATCCGATGGTGCATTGATTATTTTTCAGCGATCATTAGAAAAGATACTACGACCTTAAACGTGCCAAAAATTACCCAAAACAACACAAAACACTAAATAAAATGGTCTAGATTAAATTTTAAAATTCCGGCTTCGAGGTGCATTGAGTCACCATTACGATTACCTGTGTGCCAAATTTCACGGCTGATAGATTCGTTTGGACATCGCGCGCGCACACACAAACATTGCCTTTTATAAGTATAGATTTTAATTTATGTTGAAAATTTTTCTTTTTATAATATTTATTGTGGCATACTTTCTTTGTATTGTTTTCAGGGCCTCAAGCTTTTATAATTTTATTTTTATGTGCATATCTTTGATTTTAAAAAACGTTTTCATCTTTTTAGTACACTAACAAAAGCGAGTTTTAATTTTTTTTTGTTTTATTATTTTTTTGCTGTTTAATATTTAATATATATTTGATAATTCATTATAAATGTTTTGGAATCCTAAAATTATTTTTTTCACAAATTCACTACCAGATGGCGTCACTCACATTGAATCAAAATATAATTAAAATTAATCGATTAACTGATAAGTAAGTTTTGAAAATATTGTATTGTCATCAGGAATGCGCAACTGTGTAAAATTTCAGATCTTTAATACACCAAGAAGTGAAAAATCGGTAACGAAATTCCATCTGTAGAAACATGAAACATGAAGTTAAATAAAAGTGTATAAGAGGAAATTCTGGTGTGCACTTTTTTTCCTGTGCTTACTAAGCAATGACAACTCTATACAGAGCTATACTGTGCAGTATAGTTCTGTATAAAGTCATTTTTGTAGTAAATTTCACTCATCTGTCTCGCATTCTTACTGATTCGTTTGTTATATGTACATAATAACGTTGACAACTATTTTGTAACAATTGTAAATTGCTCAAATTCAATAGTATTTAACAATTATAGTCGATGGAACCAATTCATGCTCACGTGATACACGTTAAGTGCGCTGTCCCGATTTAATTTTGATTCCATTGGCCATTTTTAACGGATCAGTAAAATGATTTGACGTCGGAGCACAGCGTTTGCTGTATATGTTTGTAGTATATAGTAGATGTTTAGATAGTATGCGCAATTATGTTTATTATATGACTCTGACACAGTGGCGGTTCGTCCATTAGGTCTGCAGAGTTGCAGCACCTCCTGAAATTATTTTAAAAGTTTGTTTTTAGTTGTTTTTTTTTAAATCCTATTAGGTTATTTTTGCTCATCGAAAAGTTCGACCAGCAAAGAAAATAGTGGAAAAGAAAAGCGAAAATGAAGAAAGAAGACAGAAAATACATCAATAAGCAGGAAATACTAAAATTACACAAGTCGGAGCTGCTAAGGAACAGCCCTCGCCGGCATAAAAATTCGCTCACTGCGCACCAACTAAGAGACGCTTTGGAAGACGAAACCAATATTTCCTCCTATTGAGTTTGGCTGTAGCTCGGACTGCAAAGTCTGCAGTCTTTTGGGGCAAGGCCAACTGTGGTGCTTTCTTTCCCCCCCCCCCCTTCCACCAGAGAATGACCTTCACTCTCATGATTTATTTTTCTTCTCTTGTTTCTCGTTCGCTGCTATCTGGTTATGGTTTCGTTTTCACGTTGCCTATGGAAACCCATCTGCTTTAAAAAGCATTCATTCTCTTTTATTAGAAATCAGTCACGGGGAAAATATACGTCAACAATTTTCTAAACTACAATTCAGATAATTGCAAATTAGAATCTTGGGCTATTTATAAGTAAAACTGTTTCTTAAAAATTATATTTTTATTACATTATCTTGAAATTTTTTATTTTTTTCAGCGCTGCCTGTTTTTGGGTTGACGAGCCGCCATTGCTCTGACATCACATGAATTGCTCTTCCATTTACAATCAATTAGCTGTTTAAAAATGGGATGCAATTTCAGAAAAATATTAAAATATTATAAAAAAAACTTTAAAAAATGTTTTTACCAATGCATTAAAAAGGTAATTTTTTCTCAAAAATCTGGAGGTCAAAACGAAAATCGTAAAAGCGTGAGGCTCTGAAAGCAATTGGAGAAAGATATAAAACCACAATGATTATCATAAGAAACGCAATGTTATTAAACATTCATCATATAAAATATATTATAAATGTGATTACAATTCTAATTTATTTACAGCTTTTCTGCCTCCGCCTCACGCTTTTACGATTTTAGTTTTGACCTCAGATTTTTGAGAAAAAATTATTTTTTAATTTATTGGTAAAAGCGTTTTATCTTAAATTTTTTTTATATTTATTATTTTCTAGTTTTAGTCTTTAATTTGTGCCCTAATTCAGCATTATAAATATTTTGGGATCTTAGAATTTTTCATGAACTAATTCCAACAATTATTTTATTGAAAAGATCTATAATAAGATATACTTATTTTTATTTTTATTGAAACATTTAAATTACTGTGTAAAGTGTTTTAGTTCCCCAAAATACTATAGATGGCACCATTGAAACCTACCGAGTGCAAACGTAATTTTGCGACTTTCTTCTCTAACTGAGAGCTCTAAAATTATTAAAATATTGCATTGTCTTCAAGACCCAATAAATATGCAAAATTTCAGAACTCTAGTGCATTAAGAAGTGAGTGAAAAATCGATCACAAAATTCCAACCTTATATACAAACATGAAACATTTCGAACTTCGTAAAAGCGTTTAAAAATGCTATTTTGCTATACATTATTTGCAATTTCAGAAAAATGCTATTTCGGTATACATTATTACCCCGCATTAACACCTCTGTCTTTAGCATTTCCCTGTCGTTTGCAACACTTTTTTGTTGGTGCCTTAGATTTTCAAAGTATTTTTACCTTCGCATGATTACCCCGGTTTATACTACTATTCCTCTGATCCCTTGCAAAATTGTAAAAGAGGGGAATAGTGTAATTACGCTTTCACTAAACACATTTTTAACCGTAAAAGAAATAAATTTAGTAAAAAGAGTTTTTACAAACACACTTTTAGTAGTGTACTAAAAATTAGATTTTCCTGATATAATTATTTTCTAGTATTTGTTCTTTAATTTATAATTCATTATTATTAATCTTAAGGATTATTGAAAACAATTTTTCTCGAATTCACTACCAGGAGCACTACGAGAATGGAATGAAAATTTAATTAATTAATTAACCGATAATTAATTTCAGAAAATATTAAAATAGTGTATTGTCATCGAAAATACATACGTGCACCAAATTACAAAGCTCTAGCACATCAGAACGTGAGTGGAAAATCAATTACAAAATTCCATCTTTACAAACATGAAACAAATCAAGTTAAATAAAAGTGTATAAAAAAAGAAAATATTGAAAGTGTGCTAAATAATTTGAGAATGAAACTTACACTTGTCTTTTCTCTCTCTGTAATTCCGAACTCGTTTCATTTGTCGATTCAAACAGATCCAGAGATTCAGAAGTGTCATTCTCAATTGCTGTAAAGAAAGTTTTAAGAGTATTTATAGCAGGATCTAAAATAAAAAGCTTTCATTTAAAACGAAAGGTTTACATAATTTTATGGAGGCACCTTCATTGGCCTTCCGACAATCAGTCAAATGAATAAGTTATTGCTTCGATAATTTATAAAAAAGAATCGTGGCTAAGATTTTTTTGCTATATTATTTTGATTCAGAGTGCCATTTGCACAGGGTAGAAGAAGGTTGTAGAAGAAAATTAACTGACTTTTCTTAAAGCAAAAGCATTTTTGCAGTAGCAAATGGAAGACAAAAACTATCAGTGGATAGCGTGTTCGACATGCTGGCCATCCATTGCTATAAAATGGTGAATAGCGCTGTACAAACTCTGCATGTACGTTACCATGCTTGCCACATAGTTGCAGATACTGCTGGTCATTTCAAATTTCGCGACTAGTTAAGACAGAGGTGGAACACATGTTAGGAGCTCCAAGTTGAGAGAAGACCATGAAATGAAGACGTCTTATTATTATCATTGTAATTGTTATTTTCTACATCGAGAAGAATTTCTGAAACTCCACAAATATACAGGTTAATTTAAAATGCTTGCAATGATTAAAAATGATTATAACTTCCTTATAAATTATGATTGGAAGGTAAATTTGAAAACTGCACAGCATAAAGCTTAAAGTAGTGTTGTTGTTGTTGTTTCATGTCCCCCTGGTCCAAATACTAGACCAGGTCTATGATACCATGTCACTCTAACAGTACCACAAGTCCATTCCCCCCCCCCCCAATTGCTATTGATGACTAACCTTGGTACACAACGACAACATCCAAGCGGTAGTTCCATTTCTCGCCAGACACTGAGAAGCATATTCGCAGCCATTGATGGCAACGCATTCTACGTGTATACTTTCAGCACTCTTTTATCATTGCTGTCTGTGGGATGTACAAGGTGCCCACTCAAGTTCCTTACCACCTTTTTAACTACCGAATGGCTGCAGCTATCTTCATAAGAGTGGTGTCTAGGTATGATAAAGTGACTATGCGCTACTGGATGAAACCACTTACAGCGCCGCCTGGTGGAAAACGATGGAGTTAGCGTTATTATCTCTAAAACGGTACGAGATAAAGGAACAGAGTGAATTACAAAGTGTAAAACATCATCGATTTAGTACAAAAAGACACCTTATGGTCATGAATGCTAAAAACAAAAAGCTTACAATGCACATTTGTTTGTTTGCGGCTTACGAAACCGTGACGGCACGAAACTTGAACGGAAGGAGAAAGGATTATCTTTCGGACTTTTTGATTATAAATTACAAGCGATACCACTGTGACACGTTGGGGGGGGGCTCGTTTTTTCGTCCGAAAGAAAATCTTTTCTCTTTTCTTTCAAGTTTCGGAAGCCGCAAACAAACAAATGTGCATTGTAAGCGTTCTGTTTTCAGCATTCATGACCATAAGGTGTCTTTTTGTACTAAATAGATGATGCTCTACAATTTTGTAATTCACTTTTTCTCTCTATCTCGTACCATATTAGGGATAATAACACTAACTCTACCGTTTTCCACCAGGTGGCGCTGTAAGTGGTTTCATCCAGTAGTGCATAGTCACTTTACCATACCTAGACACCACTCTTATGAAGATAGCTGCAGCTATTCGGTAGTTAAAAGGGTGGCAAGGGACTTGAGTGGGCACCCTGTACATTACCGACGCATAGCAGTTTCATAAAAAGCAATCGATATTAATAAAAATACTGCCACAATGAATAAAAGTATGCGAAATTATATTATTTTAAAACTTAATGACTGACAAATCGAAATGTTACAAATGTGTGATTCTTTCAAAGGGGTCCCAAGAGTTTAAGTTCTAGAGGCTTCCGACAAGCTTGATCCACCTCTGCTTAAAACAATACCTTATTTTGTACAGTGCCTGTTTTCAGCTTATTTTTGCCAAACTTTACTTTCCCCCTTAACCCCCTGCGGACATGCATACATACATAGTTATCCCCAACCTGGCCGAAGCCATACGGTCCAAACGGCAGGTCTCGCGAAGCAACCACACCCAAGCAACCTAATTCAACAATTCATCTTTCTATCTACGAAGGGATGAATAAAAATAAAAGCAGAAAATTAAATATTTAAAGTGAAAAAGCTAGGTTAAACAATTCTTTGACAGTATCAGAAAAGGCTGCCTAAAAAATTAAATTTTTAGTAAGTCTTTGAGTTCTTTACTTTGCCAATTATTGGACCAAGACTGCCTCAAATGAGCCCTCTAATGGCACTTAAGGAGCACACGAGAAACACTTGTCCTCTGCGGACAGGTTACTTTCGTGCAACACTCGAATCAGGTTGGCGCACTTTTGCTCCATCCCGTTTTCTCCACATCTACGCTTATTTAATTATACACAAGTTTAATTTTTATGGTATAAGAAGATTAAAAGTTGAATGAATGGATGATACAGACATTTGTACCCGAATTTGACTCGCTGTTCTCTTCTTGAACTGGATTCTCCTCCAAATCGATCTCAGAATCTGTTTCGTGGTCGATGTTCAATCACGACTCCATCGAGATTTGAGACATAGGATTCGTCCTTAGCTGGTCTTTCCTTGCTTGATTCTTTCAAAATAGCCGAATATTTCTTTAGAGGGATAATTTCTCGCCGTTTTATGATAGTCAGATTGGTTTATGGAGAGAGTTTCACGCACTTGCATGCGCGATCAAATCGAATTGACTGATTCAATGTCAATGGGAACTATCGGAGCAAGTGGGAGAAATCTTAATACGAGGTTAAAGAAGAGCCTTTACTCGGTTTATCCGTACATACCCATTAGCGCACTCTGTACGCCGACCTGTTCGCAAAAGGTTAAGTAAGACGAGTGAAAAAGACACAATGCACGAGTTCTTGTGCATTTAAGAAACATATACTTATTATATTACTCAAAATATTTTACTTACTTCTAGCAGATGAGGAGATCACAGAAATGATGAAAATTACCAGCATCAACATGATCCTATAAAGTGTAGAGAATATTAGCATGTATCCCTAAATTTATATTTAAATTATGACAGAATGTGCTTTATAGATGAATCAGGTTGTCAATCATACATAGTGAGCTGGAAGTCACTCGAATATTCAAACAAGATCCTTAAAAAATAAATCTAGGTAATAAAACATTTAGGAGAATGGATTCTGTTTTTCTTTAAGATTCCATAAAAAAATGTTTTATTTCAATGGCGGCGCGTCGGGGGGCTGGTGAGCGGTCGCTTCTTCACTTTTTGCGGAAAAAATTAAATTTTTATTTCATTTGTCAACTTTCAACTGGTAGCTTTTAATTCACTGTCCCAATTTTCTTACATCATCCCAAACTTACCATTTTGTAGCAGTTAAATTTTGCTATCTACCCCCTATACTTTTAGTTGTCTCTTAGTTTATCTAGTACTTTTAGTTGTCTTCAAATTTTTTGCCCTCTACTTATAGCTTTCAGTCGCCGCTACTGTTTTATTTCCCACATTTTACTGTCTTAGCTTGAACACAGTATAATTGTCATGATAACATATTTCGATAAAGCTCGTAAAACTCAATCATATAGGATTTTTTTTTCTCCTTTATGGTATGACCTTTTTTCAGTCTTGTTAAAACTGTGGTGCTATGACTGCTTATGTGAAATTCCACCCAATTAAAGAAAGAAACAAAGATTTCTTAATAGCAACTGTACCCCTTACTGTCAGTTTTAGATGTTTACGATCTTCAAGAATTTTCATGCATTGTCTGCTAGAGTAATCAAAATCATTTCTTGACAATATAAAAAGCGACTAGCGAACATCGTTTACACTTTTTTGTATATTCTCTGCCGAAAGGGCGATAACATTAGGCACTATAGGATTCATAAAGAATCTCAGAATTGATTTTTTTCGAGCCGTTTTTGTATCTATAACCTTTATATTCCTTAAAAATTCAGCAAAAGTGTAATCAAAGATGACGAGCCTTATGATAGAGATGGTTTCTTCTAAATATTTGAAAATTCCAAGAACTGTTGAGTAAATATGAATCATTTCGAACTTGGAACGTACTTTTTCCTGAAGATACGGAGCAAAGATGGTATAAAGACCATCGATGATATAGGTAATGCTTGTTTTCGTGTATGAAGTGGAAGTTTCGATAAGTAAAATGATGATGAGACTACTTCGCTGTGATATACAGTTAATCCGAACGGGAAAGTTGTATGTACTGTATATAGTTTTAGACCAGAGATTCCCCTAACCTATGATACGCGGTGGACTAGTTAGAGGTACGCGGCAGTCTAGTTAGAGGTACGCGAAAATAATGTTAGTAATGGCGGAGAACATAACACATAAGGGATTAAATAAAAGAAATTTGTAGAATTTTGTTTCCCGAAGTTCGTGTGAAAAGTGACAGTTATGAAAGTTCGAAAGCCTCCTGGGTATCCGTGAAGGAAGAGTACCAGAAACTCAGTATTAAAGCAATAAAATCTATATATATATATATATATATATATATATGTGGAGATGAAATTTTCCTGATCCCGGCCGAAGCCAACATTTGTGTAGAATAAATTTATCTCCATCTGGACTGAAACCAAAATTTAGACCTACACCTGAGGGGGTGCAAGACCAAAAGAAAAACTCAGTTTTAAAACAATTAAATTACTTTATTTAAAGCAAACATATATGTGAAGAGTTATTTACAATTTTGATTATATAAGAATAGGTTAAGGAAAGGGGTTTATGGTTTTGACCTTATAGGAATTAGCGCTACGCTTAGAGGATACATTTTATCAATATAGAGTTGTTTCACTTACATTTACTTTAATCCGTTAGCATTCAAAGACATCATCATTCCTAAACATCGCTGCTGCCACTGGGGAGACCCCGTAGAGTCGTCAAACTCGCCGCCTCGAGCAGTCGTCTGCTCTCTTCAAAAAGTCAAAGTTATCTGCATGATTAAAACATTACGCAGTGTTTTAACAGAACGATACTCCTACGCGCGTCACGTGGTAATCAGGTGCGAAGCACGTGATCACTTCGGAACCTCGATATCCTCTGATCTGTGATATTCTTATTCAAATTAGAATGTTTCGGCGTGTTAAAAAAATATTATTAAGGGGACATACGACTGTTAAACCTCGAAAACTTTCGATTTTATGAAAAATATATAACATTTCCCTGTCTTTTCTGAACAATTTAAAACAATCCGCGTTAAAAAATTCCCATAATTATGAAAGTTATGAAGGAAAATGCATCAGTTCTTCAACATAAATATTGAAGCTGGCCATATTTTTAAAGCGCTAGATCTCGAAATGTGTTTTTTTATATTGCGCTCACGATATCTCAAGAACTATTGAATATTTTTACATAAAATTTTTACCGAACATGTATTTCGCTATGTTCTACAAATTGAACCACATGTTTGTACATATTTCTCCAAAGAAGGCTTTTGGGGGATTAGAAAAGTTGAAATTTTAACTATTTTTAACATTTTATTTTAAATTGGTATATAAAATAGAAATTAAATTTAAATTTTAATAAATTAGGGTTCAGTTTCTTAAACAGACTGTTTGGATTACTTAGATACCCAAAATATTATGTTCAGATAAATATTTCATTCGTAATCATGCGCGTAAGGTGACTATCTCATTTTTTCTCCAACAATTATACCAATATTTATTACTCTCTCAAATAAATACATACCAATATGAAAGTTTGAAAATGTGTGTACTATAAGAGAAACGACAGATATTTTTCTAGAAAAGAAAAGAGAGTTTGTGAATTGCATTGTTTCAGAGATATAATGTATCGAATTTGACAGTTTTAAATTAATTTTTTCGAGGTTTAAGAGTCGCATGTCCCCTTTTAAGAAGAATTAGAATTAAGCGCTTAAATTTAGGTAAAAAGCTAGACTGGAAAAGTACAGTTCCTGCATATGTAAAACGCTAAGGTACGTGGCACAGAAATGAGATTAATTTCTCTCTTGCCGATGGCAGCGATCGGTTTGTTCACAAAACAAAAACGGTAGCCTCCACCATGTTAGGCATAATTTCCTAGTCATAGCCTGTTACTATATTCGTTCTGGCGCAAAATAACTTTTTTCTCGGGAAAAATTTAAGATGAAGAATTCGCAATATTTACAATATAATGAAACTTTGGATGAAATTATTCAAAAGAGATCAGTTAGAGATGAACACAATGGGTTTAGGCAAGCCAGATAAAACATTTAGATCAATGTCAAAATAGTTTAAGTCAGCGAAGATAAAATCGTGTCAATTCACAAATTGAGGTGAACATCATGGAACTAGCTATTGTGAACATTGTACATTGGCTACTTTTCTGTTATGCGCGCACCTTTTGGCGCCTTTTTTCTGTCTTAAGAAATTTTCTTGGAGCGCTGAATCACCAGTTTGGCTCTAGAAGCGTCAGAAAAATCATGGTATTCGTATAATCGAGCTCAGATGCTCAGGGATCAACTAATATTTAATATCTTTCTCGCACACAGAACTTGAGGAAAGAGCATTCTTGTCTTAGTTTATATTGGTAACAAATATCGAAGTAAGTGCGACGCAGCTCCAGACATAAGATTATATCTTTGTTTGAACCTAATAGTATGCAACTCAATTTCATGAACAAGCTCAAAAGTTGCATTGAAATTGTCTTCCGATTGAAAAGTTGATTATCACGATAAGCAACTGTTAGATTTCATCATCAGTTAATGAGAAATTATTTCAACACTGTTTCATTAGATAGGATGTAAAACTGATACTATTATAAAACCCGAATAAAAATATAAAGTCAAAAATAAATCCTACAAATGTTGTGGAATCGAGTCGTTTGACTCTTAAGCTAATCTAAGCCTTTAACATTATTAATAAAAACTTCTTAGTGCACAAGGATGGTTGGGGAGGAGATATGACAAATAGGGGGTACTTAGAAATGAAAAGCCTCATCAAGGGGTCGGGTGGAAATAAAGGTTGGGGACTGCTGCTTTAGACCATCGATGCAGATTGGTAATTTTTTCATGCAGATTAGATTCCAAATTCTCAGAGCAAAATGAAAAAGAAGGCAGCAGTTAATGTTATCGTGTTCAAATGCACCTGCACAAACAAGCTAACAGTCTACTGTTTGAGGATTTTATCCAAAATTTGACACATATCTATAATTCTTGTAATAAAACCATATAGAAAATTTCATTTATCAGCTTTTTGCGTTTTTGAGTTAGCATGTTCGCTTGGACATGACGGACAGACATATACATTCCCCCAAGTCTATATGTCATCCAAAATTTGACAAAAATATACAATTTTTGTGAGAAGACGGCGTACTAAATTTCACCCTATTGCGTTTTTGAGTTATCGTGACACAGACTAACAGACAGATTAGAATTTCTGATTTCCCGCCTTTTTTTCTTTCCGGGAATTTCCGAGAAATCCCGGGAACATAACAGTCGTTCCCGGGAATGCATCAAAATTTGGAAAAAATCTAAAAATTTTAGTTATTTTTAATTGATATCAATAATAATTACACAAAATAAGGATACTCATAAATTCCAAAATTTATACTCCTTTATATATTGAACTACAAAAGAGAAATAAAATATATTAATGATTTATTTTTAACGTATGCTTTTATCATTCAGCCTAATTCTTAGCTTTGTTATGAACAACTCGGCAGCAGAAAATACCCTCTCAGCTTCAGCTGATGTTGGAGGAATTGTTTTTAAAGCCTCACCCAGTTTTATAATATTTGATGATCGATTTTCTGTTGAGTAAAATAACGGCAATTATTCTTCCTTCACTATTTTTGCTGAAGCTCGAATTCTTGCTAGTTGAACAAAATAGTGTCTTTGTCTTTGCGTGGATCGCTTTTCTAATTTTTCGTACAACGTTAAAGAATTCTTTTCCAAAGTTTCTGTACTCTCTTCTTCTTCTGAGTGCGAAGAGTTATACAGTGATTCGTCTTCCTCGCAAAAAAGTCTCGTCATAATTATTTTAGCTTATTGAATCAAAGAGTTTTTATGTGGTAAACGTGAAAGATCAACAGTAAGTGCAGCAGTATCATACTTTCTCCCAAAATTTAGATGTTGCATTAATCCAACTGAACTAACATTGCGTCTCTCACTAATTCTTTGGACCAGAGAACATTTCATATTCTTAGTAAATTGAGTTTTGTAGGTTCAACTCTCCAATAATGAAAGCAAATACTCCCTCGACAATCAGCAAATCGCGTTTTCGCTGCATAGTTTTCTAGGCCAATTTTTACTAGCTTCAAGCTTGCTACAATTGCAGTCAGAGTTTCAAATTCTTCATTATCCAACATTTTCTTTTTTTAATATCAATTAATGCTTTTGAAATAGCTTGTTTTATCTCTAAAAATCTTTCAAGCATTGCCAAAAAACTATTCCAGCGTGTTTTGGTGTCTAAACAAAACATCTTTTCACAGGCAAACTCTGCTTTAACATAATTAACATCGTTTCCGGGAATTCTCGGGTACCAAGTATAATTCCCGGGAATACAAAAAGTATGAAAATTTTACGATTTTCCGGAACCTGGGATCCCGAGTTCCCGGGAAAGCTACCCTAAGTGATATACAGAAAAACTTAGGTTAACTGTCACAGTCCGGAGAAAGGCTGTGACGGATAATAGATATCTCTTAATGCATATGTATTGAGAGATATCTGTGGTTTAACTGTGGCTTGAGATGAAAATGGAAATCAAATCCTTGAAAAGTGAATAATGTATAGGGGAAAGTGGGGTAAAACGGGATACCTAAGGTTTAAGGCCTGTTGGAGCTAAACTAGTCGACATAAAGCTTATCTAATTTTACTAAAATATTCTTAATTTATCAGAGTTTAATAAATCTTTCAGGAAAAGTCACAGTTTCATTACTTTTTCACTAATGATTTTTTTTGTAGAAAAGTCAAAGTATCCCGTTTTACCCCACTATTGGGGCAAAACGGGATACACATATTAACTCTATGGGAAATTAGGGAAAAGTAGCATATTTTTTATTTTATGTGACAATTTAGGAATAAAACAATTTTCTAAGATTTAATAATAGTTATAATAGTAAACAATTTAAGAAAAAAGACGATTTTTTTAAGATTCATCAATAGTTACAATAGTTAACAATTTAAGTAGCTTGTTAAGCGATGGTTTATTTATTTATTTATTTCTGCTCTGAAATTTTCTTTTTCGTTTCATACTCATTTCCGTAGTAACAAAATAGATATATAGAATAAAACATAATTTTAGGCTAAAAAAAATTGAAATTTCTTCTGATAAAAAAATGAACCGTATAAGAAAGAAACAACAGCACTTGCCTGATCTTTTCACAAAGGAAATAAGATGAAATCTAAGGGGGAAAAAATACGGATCACACAGAACAAAAAAATGGTCTTTTGTAGTCGCAGTAGAGAGCTGAAACTTATGAGAATTTTCTCTACATTTCCTTTTTCAAATACGAACATAAATGCGAAGTTTACTTATTTCCGAAAAGAACATGATGAATTTAAACACGGAATGATTTTACAAATACTGATACAAAGGGTTATAAATAAAAATCCTTTTAAAAATCCGTTTTGCATAAAACATACGCATGCCTAACTGACCGTAGATGCACGCAGATTTGCACGCTGACCGTAGATACGCAGATTTTGATAAATATCTCATTTTTCAGATGGATGGCAAAGTAGTTGTAAATTCATAAATTGTTTGCGGCATTTCTTTTTTGAAACTCTCGGGAAGTAGCCTTTAAGTAAGTGTAGTGGAAGTCTATTATTTTGAATTGTCTTTTCTTGTAAAACTAATGTCTACCTTTAACTTATTCATATACAGTAAAGCACCCTTTATACTTTTGTCACTTATACATGGTTTCATCACAGTTCTGATTCATTCATAACCATTTTATTGATAGAGTACTTCGTTTATACGACGCAACGCTTCGGTTATATGTCGTCCCCCCCCCTTTATAAAATTCACAAATTTTCTGCCTGTCCATATTTCTCCGTTTCTATTACTTAAAAAAAATTTAATTAAACATTCTTTAATTAAAATTAAGATTTTTTAATTAAACTCGTCCCTACATGCACATAAATCGTATAAAAGAAGAAAGATATAATTAGTACTCAAGATATGCAATAAAGTTAAGATTTTTCGCACTTTAATGATAAATGTTTAATTTTAAAATTTAATTATTGTTTTCATGTTGTAATTTACTAGTATTATCTTTAAAAATTTCAAATTATTCCTTTTAGTAGAATTTAAATCACTAGCATTAAATTTGTGATAATCAAAGTTATTTAGTAAAATTTCGGTTGTGCGTCTTTTCATTCATACGTCATTTTGCGCCAGTCCCTTGAAAGACGAATAAACGGAACTTTACTGTACTTCCATAATAAGGCGCGTTTGGTGCTTATGCGTTTTTGAATAGCAGGGGTGGCGGCAGTGGGGTGAGCGGGGGCCCGCCCCCCCCCCCCCCCATCGGAGAAAATTTTTGTGTCCCGTTCACGCAACGAGGTATTCAACTAGTAAATAAATAAGGATATGGCGAAATTTTGAGACCAATTTCGTTCCACTCCTCCCTCCGTACAGCAAGTCGTACTATCAGAGAGACCGTGCCCCCTATAGGGCAGATCGTGACCCCCACCGTCGGGCAGACACTAGCGTCACTCCTGTTGAACAGTACCTCTTCCCGTTGATCGATTTGATCCAACATCTGACATTGATCTACACTCGAGGAAAGATCCGATTTCGAGATTTTGATGAATCTCCACGTTTCATATTTCTCCGAGTCCGAAAAAACACATTTTACGAATTATATATGTCTGTCTGTCGGTCCGTGAGCACTATAAATCCAAAATGCAACGAGCCACTGGCATGAAATTTGTGTGGCGTTTTCACCATATTTGTAGATTTCTATGAAATTTTGGACGAAATCCGCCTACGGGAAGTCTGTCTGTTCGTCACTCCATGTTCATGTAAACATGATAATACGCTTGTGTTGAATGAATTTCTTCCGTCTACAATTAATAAAAATATGTTTTGTAAATTTCCACCTGTAACAGTAAACAAATGCAGACTGCTCATCAAGGCTAATTATTCTCGTAGACAAGGACTATGGACTTCTGGTGTTGATCCTAAAAGTCCTACCCGACGTTCAGGCACACCTGGAAGCTTTCAATTCCTACGGGTTCTGAATTAACTCTGTAACTACGTATCCCACGATTTCCGCCGGTTGGAAGCAAGCCTATTTTCTGCTGCGTCCTGCGATTTTCACAAGGTAATGTGTTTACTTAGTACTTTTATAACATTGGATCATGTTATACTAATAAAGCTTTGCGTATAAATAACAATCTTTTGATTCAACGGTATTTGAACACATTTACAAACGTTGCATCTAAATAACGATTTAAAAAAATTACACAGTCAGAGGGTTAAGAAGCAACATTTTCATTTTATATAAATAAAATTACACCTCATGATTTTTGATTATGTTGAAAACTTTAGAATACAACGATCCCTCTGTAATCCGGCCTCTTTAGAATTCCGGCGTTTACAGACAAGTGAGTGGGAGTCGTTGAAGGGAAAACAAGTCACTGCATCACCATGTCAGTGACATTTGAACGACTTACATATTTTGAAATTTATGCTGCTATATTTATTATATACTAGCCGCCTTCGGCGACCAACTTGTACTCCGGGAATATAATTACAATTGAATCTCTTATGCCTAATTTGATATTTATGGTTCTCTTAACAAAGTGATTTGAAACTTCAAGTTGTGGCAGACGTTTAACCGTGTTCTTTTAGTAGCCTTACACCTGTTCTCTTCATTGTGTACATTCAACATTAAAATGGCGAGTCACATTTTATGTCCAATAGCATAGTAGCTGAATTGAAACATGCTGATAAAAAGAATTAAAACATAGCAACCATAACCTTTCAGCGTACTGGATATTTTTCCTAATATACTTACCAAATTAAAGGACTTTGCTTGCAGATTTCCCCCAAAAAATTGATGAAATAAAAAAAGAAAGTAAAATCCATTGGGAAATTATCGTCACTTTCAGCAATGGAAGAGATGAACGAAATTAAATATTTGTTGAAATAATGAAAACGGTTTGAACTTCATTGCAAAAATAAAAAGTATTGTTGTAAATTATGCCTAAAAGTTTTTTAAATTTATTTTTAAAAAATTGTCGCATAATTTATTACTAGAAAAAAAAATTATACGACAATTTAATTGATACCATTGAGAAGATGATTTTCTGCATTTTCAGATGGTGTGTAAGACATTTTTGGGTTAAAATATTTTCGGAAATTATCAAGGAAAATCTCCAAAATTTCTCTTAATTTTTGATTAATTAAAGTCTTTAAAAAACCGGTCCGCGAGGTGCACATTCCCAGCCTCTGAAGTTTGCTAGTGCCAAATTTCGTAGCTCTAGGTCAAGAGGTCTACCCTGTAGAGCTCCAACACACACACACACAATTTTGTGCAATAAACAGGTTTTGCTATCAAACTGCGTTTTTTAAATGAACCTCCACTTATCCGCGAGTGTCCGATATCTGCCGAATAACTAAGGCACCAATGTATTTTCATTTCCTCAAGTCCAGACCAGAATAAAAAAATGAGGATTATGATGGCTTTTTATATAATTAAAATATTTCAAATTTCATATCATTCCGTATTTTTTCAAACGAATTAACACTGAAAACAAAACTGGTCCGTAAGAGGGAAAACTCAAAAGAAGAATTTTTTGGGCTTGAGACGGGCTTCAAAAAAGATCTCTAGAAGACGGATATGCTTTTTCTTCTTTTATCCCCTGGGTAAGAAATCTAATCCAGAGAAAAGAGATAAGAAAATTCTGTGAAAAGAGCTCTAAAAGCAATAATCACTTCTTTTTCGTGAATGCATTAAATATAAATAATGAACTCAGAAAACACACTAGAATGATTAAGTGAGTTTAAGTGATATCTGTAAAAATTCGGAATACTAATAACAGAAAAAAAAAAGCTGAACTACTTTCTTACTAGGTCTTAAAATTAAAAATATCGTTTCTACGCATTTTCAACGACCATTTGTTTGTTGTTAATCACTTGATGGTTTTCAAGTGGTTAATTATTAGAATGATAATCGTTATTTTATGCTATTTTGATTTTCAATTTTTTGCGTAGCATTGTTTAGATTAAAATTTTGATAAGTTATACAATTCATAGCCTTAGAAAATTGCTTTCAATTTCTACTGCTAAGTCTTGTTAAGAAGCATCTTACTTTTAATCATTTCAAATATATTATATTGGAAAATATCAAACCATATGACAGAGGTAAAAAATTTATGCCAGCGAGCAAATGATGAAAATAGAATGGTAGGGCACCTTATAACAAGACTTGGAAGAGTTAACGTATTTGGTAGCCAGCAAATATAAACAAAGGTTAATTCTTGAAAGTGAAATTTAAAAAATTAGGTTTCTCATTTTGAAACGTACTTAAAGAATTTTGCAAAACAAATAAATAAATAATCATGGGTGATGAAATTTTTCTGCAAGTTACCCGGTCCCATGAAATGAATAAAAAAAAGCATGAGTTAGATTACATATTTGAGATGAATGGTTGTTTATTACAGATCGCACATAAAGACTTTTCTGGGCGAAATACAAAAGGTTGTGAAATCTTTTACACGAAAACGGAAATTTCGCCTTCCATTTCACTTCTTCATTTTCAAAACAAATGAACTTTCATGACCATTTCAGAAGAAAAAAACTGTAAATGTTTTTGAAGAACAATATCATTATTTTTGGTGCATAAGAAAAGTTCGAGCAGTCCAAATTATGAATTCTTGTTCTGTAATACGAATTTAAGACTTTTTTTACTTTTCTCGCCAAATATTTAAATTAATCAGTTGCTTTAGGAGGAAAAAATTCAGCTTCTATTTCAAAATAAGACAAATAATTTAAACGGAATAAAATCTATAAAGAGGATTTTAATGTGGATCAATAAACTGAGAAATGAAGATTTCTGCAAGAAGATTAAAAAACTGCGAAAACAAAACTCGAAACGACTTCTGTGCCTTCAGCTGATTTACGCCACAGAGATAATGTTCCCAGAATGGAAAGAAACGAATAAATTGAAGTTATATTTTAACAAAACTACAAATTATTTGCAGTATTTAAGTGCTTTAAAAATGTAATCACGCATTCTGTTGTCTCTAATTCTTATTATAGTTAAGAAAAAATAAAATTTCTGTCCATTAGAAAATATAATAATGGTATTTGAAATGCAACATAAATTATTTTGCCTCTGATATTCAGACGGAGTTATATATGAAAACTAAAGAAAAAAATATCTAAGGTGCTCTATAGTAAGAATTTCCAAAAACTCTTTCGAGGTACAGATAGGAATTTAGGTTTACAGACCAAAGCTGAATAAATTTTTACTAAAATATACTTTTCGTCTCTGTTTAGGACTAATATTTTATGAGACCATATTTTACCATAATTTTCAAGAAAAATAAATTATACCACAAATGTATAATTTCTATTTTTAAAAAAACCTTGCAGATTCCGAAAATTATTCGAGAAATTCATATTAAAATATCACTTTTGTCAGATAATATAAATATAATTGACTATATCTATGTACAGATAGAGTGCACTTACCAGCTGTGGGTCTTCCAACTGCTTTCTGCAGAGGTTAGCATGTCAATCTATACCCAGTGGTACTCGAACTCGAGCGCGTGGCGATCCGAAGTGCTTCAACCATTGCATATTCATTACAACTTAATGGCCACTTTTTTAGGACGTGACAATCCACTGTGTTGCGGCCTAAAAGTCGTCACGACTACCGCCATTGTTCTGAGGCTCCGCATTTATCGGCGTTTTCTTACAATTTTCGGATTATTTATATTCCTTTTGAAGTTTTCCTCTGTTTTCTACAAACCTTGGAAGGCTTAATGTCCCGAAATTATAAAGATTCCATGTGGAATAAGGTCATGGGCTTTTCACGGACGTTGACAAAAAGAATAAATTCAAAAGTTTTGACTTGCCTATTTTTATTTTTAATGTTTGTGCAATGAATTCCACGATTCCTCTCTCTTTTTAAAGAAATAGGAATGTGGACAGATGCGATTCTACAGGTATATCCAATTGTTTTTTACCGTCCCTATTTTCTTGCTTGGAAGGTTATAGTATGTCGGTTGAATGTAAATTTGTTTAACTAGGAAGTTATTTAGCATTCACTCACGTGACCAGAAAGCAATAGTCAGAATTTTGGGCACGATTCGAAACCATCTTCGTTTTTTTTTCCTTTTTGCAATTTAAAATCTTTGCTAATAGAATTTTGTTTTACGAATCCCTAATTCACGAAATTGTACGTTTTTGCAAACTAATTGGTGGCCCCATAATGCAAATTTTAATTTCCCTCTTTTGCGAAACCTATCATTATATTCGCATTCTTTCATCCGATCGTGACAATGCGGTGAGAAAGGAGAGGTGAAAGTACACAAAAGATTTCTTGATCTATCTCCATACACTGCACGATTTCTAGCCTTATTTGGGATCAATAGGTTTCTCTTCTTCTTTCCACAAACGCACATTGTTTTAGCCGAGGAAATTTCAGATCGTTACTAATAAAATTTTGTTTTATCAATTTATAATTCACGAAGACTTATGTTTTTGCAAATTAATTGGTTGCTCCATAATTCAAATTTTAATTTCTCTCTTTTGAGAAACCCACCACTATATTCGCATGCTTTTATTCGATCGCAACGATGTAGTCAGAAAGACAAAGTGAAAAAACACTAAAGATACACTAGCAAGAAAAATGTATCACCAGTGTTGTTTCAAATCAGTAGGGTTCTCTTCTTTTCTTAACACAAGTGCATATTTTAGCCGAGACACTTTCAAATATTTACTAATAGAATTTGTTTTATGAATATCTAATTTTCGAAGTCGCATGTTTTTGGTAACTAATTGCTGTCCCCATAATGCTAATTTTAAATTCTCTCTTTTGCGAAACCCATCACTTTCATCGCATTTTTTCACCCAATCGTGACAATGTGGTGAAAGGAGAGTGAAAGGACACAAAAGACATAAAATCATCCCATAAACTGCACGATTTCTAGCTTTATTTGGGATCAAAATGTTTCTTTTCCTTTATTTCACCTAAGTTCATATTTTAACCCGATTTTGAAACCTTCTCCATTTACGGTGTCATTTCTTCTATACCTCTATGTAAGATGAATACTGTAGGATTAATTTATGATAAACAAAAATAATTTCGCTTAATACATTTAATCGTAAAATTTATATGAAAAGTCTCAAATCAAGAAGAATGTTTGAATTATATTTGCATAGTACCTAAACGTTTGAGTCCCCGAAAGTTTTTGAAAACATCTTGTCGAAAAATATGAAAGGAGATTAAAACCTCTAATCCGAACTTTTGTAGCATAATAATGTTATAGGCTTGATTCGTCTGTCTTAATATTATTTTTAAAAATTAATACAATAGAACCCCGCTAATCCGAACTAATTGGGACCGGTGCCTGTTCGGATTACAAAAAATTCGGATTACCCGAAATTCCGATAAAAATAGAAAAGAAAAAGCGAAATTCTTCCGCTTATTAAATGTATCCCAAGCTGTGAAGACGCAACTTAACACAAAGTAACTGAGTGGGTGTCTTGTGATAATGAAGCCAATCAGTTATATGCAGATGAAGAAATCCTGTCTTCAGTTCAGAATAAGCCACAAGATGACTCTGATCTAAAAGAAACTGATGAGCCAGAGAATGTTCTCGTTTCCCATTCTGAAGCTGCAAATGCGCTAGAAATAGCACTGCGATATATAGAGCAGAGTGAAAATGCGACATCAACAGACATTATGTTTATGAGACGTTGGCATAATATTGCTTCCACGTCGAGAATAACATCACTTCGTCAGACAAATTTGACAAATTTCTTCGCCCCAAAAGATCGTTAATGTAAATGTGTATGCGATGTGTTAATGTAATGTGTTTTTATTAAATGTAAATGTGATCCTTGAATTATTGCATTAGTTTCTTCAATGTGTACAAAATTATGCATGCTGAAAAAGTACTTTTGTTTTGTTTTTAGTATGTATGTTTAAATCTTTTCAGGTAATCTTTTCAATTACATATAATTTTCGAAAATAAAATATGTTCGGATTAACTGGAATTTCGGATTAGCGGGGTTCTACTGTAATTTTATTTTATTAATAGTAGAAAAAATTAGTTGTATAGCAACGACAGCTCATAAAAAATGTACTTAATATCATTTCAAATGCAGTAACTATGATAAAACAATGAAAAATATTGTAAAATTCGTTTAAAAATATTTTTTAAATTTATTAAAACTGCACAAAAACATTTTACGGAAATAAAATTTGTATGAGTGAAAAGCTTAATTTTTTGCATCTAAAAGTGGATAAAAATGATTTTTATGTGATAATATGCTCCGAGGTTATTGAGGGAATACTTTAAAATTTCGAAAAGTTTTTAATTAAAAATTTTTAAAAACCTTTTCTTAGTGAGCATCTACAACCTAAGAAGTAACTACCTGCCAAATTTGGCAGCTCTTATTCCAACTCTATGCCGGGGCAGCGGTGACCTAATGGTAAGATCTCGGCCTTGGATCTGGAAGGCTCCAGGCCCTAAACCCGATTCCCCTGAAGATGCGCCGTGTTTGTGGGCCTGGTGCATGCCAAATCTGATGTGGGTCAAACATCCTCACTATGGTGTGGTGTGGAAGCTTGGAAAGGGAGGTGCCAGCTAAGGTATCGTCCTCATCATCTGACCCAACGCCACCTCGAATCCCCGATATCTATGACTATTAGAGTCACCTCATCGGTTTTATATGGGCATAAGGTGGATAAAGCATAAACACTACAACCAGAGACGGCGCCCCCCACAACCAAAAGCCCGAACCGCTTTATTGAAAAACAAAATTTACAAAATAATTGCCAGAAATGTACAGAATTGAAAATGAAAAATATCAATAATAAATGAATAATAAAATAAACTTAAACACTAACAAAACACCAACCTATGCATAAAAGCAGTTCTATCTGTTCACGTTATTTCACAATATCAGTCTTATTTTTTTTTAAAAGCAGTCAGTGTTCAGTGAATAAAATAAATAAAATATTAGAACAAGGGGAATAAAAAAGTGGAAGGGTAAAGAATAATAGTAGACAACGACAAGAAGTAAGAATCTGGTGAATGACTTCATCAGAGGCCAGACATTCATGCAGATTCAAAAATGGAATAGATTTTCTCTAGAGGAAAAAGACTTTAAGGTCTGAATTTAACATCCTCTATTGGTCTGAACCTAAACCGGTGAATGAAAGTTATTTTTTCACTATTCAGTCGCATATTTACGGATCCTACATAGTAAGGAATGTGGTCGTTTCTCATTGGCTCTCAATGTCACGTGACTTGACTTGTTTCTAAATTACGTCATGAAAGTAAACATTACTTACCATTGCTGAAGGTTCGTCCTTTATTAGTTTTATTCTAAAAATATATTCATCATTTTCCTGAGAAACATCCAGATAATCATAATTAGAAGGTAGTTTTGATTTATTTCTCCATAATACGGATAGCAGAAGACAAAATAATAATTAAAATCCCGTCTAAGCGCGGTGCTATATCATAAAGAAGCAAGCAAAGACACATGACACTGATTGCCAATGAGGAGTGATCTCATTCTCTACTATGTAGGATCCGTAAATATGCTATTTAGTCTGAAACATATTCAAATCACACTAGAACTATTTTTTGTTGCCACTAGAACATATAATTGTTGCCACAATGAATCACACTTCAACAATTAGTTGTTGCCATCTCATCATCTGACCGCAGTTCAAAATTACGAGGTTCGTCCCAAAATAATCCTCCAGTTGCTTCAAAACGGGACGCTAACTCAACCAACAGTCTGCCTTATGAATGTTTTTTGTATCATGCGCATCGCATCACGCATGTCGTAGGACGGAATTTACAGATAATAGGCCAGCCAATAAACATTATTATGTTAAAATATCAAGATGCGCTATTGCGTTTATGTTATTTTATGCCGTGAAGTCCGAAGCGATGGTTCAGCTCCTGTTCATTAACATCGCGAAACACTACGCAACACGATCACACCTTGCGTTTTCCATAATGTTTCAGTCATAAATAAGGCAGAATCAAAGAACATGAAATGGGAGTGGCGCAGTATGATCAAAACTGGCCTTTGCTCTCTCCACACCAGCCCCTCAAAAGGAAATGCAAACTTCTTGTCTGAAAGATCGTATGATAATGTTTTAGGCTTGCTTCGTCTGTCTTCGTTTGACTTGATTGCTTCAGCCATTGCATTCTGTGAGTAACAATTTTTACATCACACAATTTACAGAAAGATTGCCAGCCGAAAAACATTATCTATACTTATAAAATGCAGTGCGTGTGTGTGTGCGTGCGTGTGTGTGTGTGTGTGTGTGCGTCTGCGTGCGATGTCCAGACGAATCTATGACACTTACAGCCTTGAAATTTGGCATACAGGTAGTAGTAATGGTGACTCAATGCATCTCGAAGCCGGAATTTCAAAATTTAATCTAGAAAATTTTTTATTTAATGTTTTGTGTTGTTTTGGGTCATTTTCGGGACGTTTACGGCTGTAGTATCTTTTCTAAAGATAGTTGAAAAACAATCGATGCACCATTGGATAGAACAAACAATTTTCTTTCTAATGAAATTTGTTTTGAGCTTCAAACGTAATTTACTGAATTTTGAGAATTTTTTTAAAAAATAGTCAGTTTTACCATCTAAATTTTATTTTTGTTTTTAAATTTGCTGCATCCAACATTCTAATAACACTATTATTTTCAATTTTTTTTCAGCTGATAACTGCAACGGTTCTGTCGGATTTAAAACAAGGATGGTTAAAATATCTTTTCCCGTTTTTTTTTAATTAATTTTTTCCTGGTCGGTTGAAAGATATTTTTCCTCGAGCGAGTTTCCTCCCGCGACACTTATCCGGAACGTTGCTGGCAATTTTGATTGGCTGACGGTGCAGAACGCAGGATACGTCATAACCTTCAACTGAATGAATGACTTCCATTATTATTTTCGGATTCGATTTTATATTTTGCTTGCTGTATAATAATCATTTTCACGTTCCAATTTTTTAATATTGTTTTGGATTAACGTACTCTGTACTGTAGCGCGAAAAAAATAAGCGGGAAAATCAATAATGTGTATCTTATGTTTTGATTTTGTTTTCAAAACTTTTTCATGTCGAGGATTTTTTTTTTTTTTTTTTTTTTTTTTTTTTTTTTTCATTTTGTTGTAGTCCTAATTCCACGGGCAACGCCTTGCGTTCGACGGCGTCTTGACGGGTTTATGTCTCGCATATTTTACTTGCAGTGTAGTAATCATTTTCACGTTGCAATTTTTTAATAATGTTTCGGATTGACATACTCTGTATTGTTTTTCTACAGTTCAAATATCATTATCGCGAAGAAAAATAAGCGGGCAAATCAAATAATGTGTATCTTTTGTTTTGTTTTCAGAACGTTTTCATGTCATTGTGGGCGTTTTTCCCCCCCTTTTTTTTCTTCTTCAGTTTGTTGAATTCCTGATTCCACGGGCAACGCCGTGCGCGTACTGCTAGTTACTAATGTAATAGCCCAGATCTGTCTCTCGATAACGCTTTGACGTTACCAACAATAAAACTGATGCCAACAAAAAAAAACCATAGCACTGCGAGACGTTAAACAGCATTATCTCATTGTTAGAGCACCTAAATTTCAGTAATTTTTAAATTTATAAAAGTAATTGTATTTCTAATTTCAAATTTAATAGCTCTAAAATAGTGAAATAAAATTTGCTATCGATTGATATAAAATTTATCTCGCTATGATCAATAGTTCCCGATAAATTTTTAATTATAATAATCATATATTTCAAATTAATTTCCGTTTTCTAATAGAAAGTAGTTAATCACGTCAGTGGTTTATCATGCGCGTGATATAGTTTGGACGCTACGATGCATCTGATTATTTATTGCAATCGTGATGATATAAGTTCATAATATTTTTTGGCAGCGTTTGACAAGCAGAGAAGTGCTTTGTTTTGAAACTAGATTTTCTATCTAGCTAGATTATATCTACTAGATTTTCTAGATTTTTTTTAGACCAAGTGGTTTTTTGTATAAAGAAATATGTAAATAATATGTAAATAAAAAATATATATTTCCTACCATAAAACATATGTTTATTTTATTTGTTTTCCATCAATGTTAAACATTTCTCTCGAATATATATCTATTTAAACACATCAAATTTGACGGGAAATGTCTCGATTGAAGAGGCAATTTGCACCCGTCATACCATGACGGGTGATTTTCTAGTTATGTTAATAAAAGCGAAAGTGAAAATTCTGTTTTGGAATTAAAAATTCTAAAAGAGCATTTTTTTTATCATAGTTTAACGTTGACAAAAGAATGAGAGTGAAAGATCTGATGAAACAATAAAATTGGTTTGAATTTCATTGAGATAATAAAAAGCATTGTTACAGGTTGTGTTTAAAATTTATTTTGAAGAATTTATTAAAACTAGAGAAAAATTGTATGGGAGGAAGTTGGGGCTACTGAAAAGCTATTTTTTATTTTTAATGTTAAGGTGTTGTAAAATAGTTTTTATGCCATAATATGCTCCGAAGTTATTGAGGAAAAGCTTAAAATTTTTCATTCATTAAAAATCTAATTAAAATTTTGAAAACGCCTTTCTTAGTGAGAACCTAGTATTCAAGATATAACTTCATACCAAATTTGATAGTTCTAGGTCCAACTGTCTGCCTTGTAGAACGGTTGAACGATTTTTGCATCACGCATCACAAAATTTACAGAAAGTATGCCATAAGAATTATTGGGTTGCTGCTACACTTTCTAATAATTTATTTTTGTTTTACTTTTTCCTTTTATTTATTGAGGCATTGATAGAAACTGAAGGCTTTTTTTAATAATTTGATCTAAGTGATTGAATTCCCTCCAATTCCTATTTTTCTTTTCGGATAATAGATGGCGCCAGATTCTTGGTTGTTTACATCGAATGGGGATTAATAGTTTTTTCAGAATTACTAAGGCGGGAAATTTCTTCAGTTTGTGATTAAAGTGGAGACATATTGATTCTTTCCAAAGCTAGGATAAGTTTGATTTTTTCCTCCTTTTATTGAGATATTTTTATGATGGTATTCTTACTTGATGGCTAATAATGTTGCCAATTACGAAAACGGACAACCAAAAACTATTTACAAAAAGTATTAAAATCGACAGCCGCCCCAGTGGCACAATGGCTGATGTCTTCGAAGGTTACAAAGTATACGTGTTGAAGAATGAGAATATAAAGTACCCTTTGACGGATTTGATTCAAAAATTGATTCAGATCTACAGTTCTTGAGTAAGTACATAAGAAAAGTTTCATTCATCTAGCTTGTTGCGTTTTCGAATTATCTTGTTCATATACCCACGGGGGAAGGAGAGACAGACTTACTTCCGGAAATGACTTCTTAGGACTCAGGAAAATCTGAAATGTTAAAATCTCGAGGTCGAATTTTTTGATTGCTAAAATACTTTCTCTTTGTGTATTTCGTATACGAAATAGTTAAAAAAGGGCGTCTTTCTTCCAGTTATATATTGAATTAAACTATAGATTTAGATTGTTATAAATAATTTGATCATGAGAGAAGACAAATTATAAGACAATGCATGAATAACTTTTAACTGGTTAGCCAATAGCAAAAAATTTTATTTGTGTTTGCTACAGCAATCTAGTGGGATGAAAATCATCTGCAAATAAAGCATGGGTAATCTTCTTATTAAACATTACAGGCATTAAAATAAATAGAGTTCTTAATTATTAATATTTTAGAACATAATTTTCTATTTATAATAATTTATTATTTATTTAGATTTATTTTATTATATATATAATTGACTCCGCAGACGAACCAAATAAAATAATCTGAAAAGGGCAAATTTGGGGTGCTGTCTCTACGAAACAGCCGCTGGGATTGAGGGGCGTAGACTTACTTACCTTACACAACTGTGACTTTCTATGATTAAAGTAGCTCTGTGTGACTATTAACTCTAGTGTGACTATTAATCTAGTGTGACTCTATCTATGTGAAATTCTACGTGATTTTCACCAACTTTGCAACTCGACTGTGACTAAACCATAATTACAAATTCTAAAATTATTTTTTGCAATCTTCAACGCCTACCTTTCTCTGATGAAACTAAAACCAACTCTCTATGTTATTTGGTTGCGGAGCTGTAAGCGTTTAACTTTAGCACGAAATTCGATGTAATTCAACAATTCTTGAGTAATATTTCGCGCGATCGATGAATGAATTGCCTTGGTCTTCGTGCGCGCGCATCGGACCTGTGACGTCATCAAGATTTTTCGTGATTTTCACCAACTTTGCAGCTCGACTGTGACTAAACCATAATTCCAAATTCTAAAATTCTTTATGTAATCTTCATTGTCCACCTTTCTCTGTTAAATGAAACTAAACCAACTCTCTATGTTATTTGGTTGCGGAGCTACAAGCGTTTAACTTTAGCGCGAAAAGCGTCATAATTTTTTCCTTTCCCGACACGCCATTAGACCACTATGGAGAGATGTAAGTCTACTTAAAAAAAAAAAAAAAAATCTGCGACGTACGTCGCCCGTTTCTCATTTTTTGCTACCGGGAGTGGTTATGAAGACTGTTTCAAATTTTTATAACGAAATCAGTCGATTTTATAAATGCTTTTCTTTGACGACAATATGGGAAGGTTGCGAAATTTAGACTACCTGAATATTTTTTAATGTACATTAATAGAGAAGTAATTTTTATTAAAAAAATTGTAGTAGAATGTTTTGTTTATTTATCTACAGAACAATGAATTTAACTCTATAAGCAATACATTTTAACCCTTCATTTATCGAACTAACTTACCAGCAACTTTTCAAATTTATTTTGGTATCATTAGATGCGTTTTAATGCAGAATAACTCCAGAAAAGATGAAAAAACTTTTTTAATTAAATAAAATAATTTAATTAATTTGATTAATAATTTTTAAAAAAAACAATTTTTGTTTTCATCTGCCATTTACTGCTAACTGTCGAAAGCACATTCATCGTGTTCATGTGAATACTGTCAGGAAAAACGGTCAAATTACGAAGATATAAGCGTTAAAGTAGTGCTTTTAAGTACCGTCGGAAATAAAGGGTTAAAGTAGGAAGGATATAAAAAAATTCTGTCATATTTTCATGGTTCCGCACAAGAATTCAGCGTCCTCAGAAAAAACCACACATTTTACAAGATAAAAAAGCTCTTAATTCTCTTATATAGTTTTAAGAATCTTTTAATTCTAAATATAAATAAAGACTTGCGACTTTCGCAGGCAGAAAAAAGAAACCGAAGTATTTTAAATTAAACATTCAGTGGTTTTTTATCAATTTTTAAATAATCAGGAAGTTTAAAATAGAATTCTATTTTGGAACACTGCAGTAGACTTCTACACCGAACAGTTCAAAAACTGTTTCACTTGAACATTCGATTTGTTGAGTCGTTTCATTTCAAGGAAAAAAATTAATTTATAACTGCTGAAGGCATCGAAAGTAGGTTGTCAGAATAAGAAGAAAATAAAAGCCTACAAGAAACCACATCTTATACAAAGAACGAAAGAAATCCATTCTAAGTGCATAAACATTTTTCGGAATTCGAAATGCAGTTTTTAATTATTGAACTTTTGCAATTACTTTTCTTATGGGCATGAGTTTAATTTCCTATGACCCTACAAAAAGATTCTACAAGGAAAAATACGAGGGCTATTCAGAAAGTAACTTATGTTTTAGAATTTTAAAAAAAATGAAAGGAAACATTTTTTATTACTTAGATTTAAAGGCACATTGTTCAGCTATTTTTCAACATAATCTCCGTATAAATTAAGGCACTTATACGCCAGTTTGTTTATTCCAACGTCAAAGAATTTTTCCCGCCGAAGACTTCGACCATTCACAGACGCCTGCATGCAGTTCCTCGTCATCGTCGAAGCGCTCTGTTACGAGCCAGGTCTTCATGTTTGGAAACCAGCGGGAGTGGTCTCCCCTAAACTTTCTCGTATACTTCCCAAAAAGGTGTCATTTTCCCTCTAACTAGGGTTGCCATACGTCCCGTATACTATTTGTCCCGTTTGCTTCCTAAACTCTGAGTCATTATAATTTTAAAATGACCTGCGCTCATTTTTATGATTATGTGTAAAAGGAAAATGATAACAATTAAAAAAATTGCGTAAGTTCTCAATTTTTACGTGCGCTGAGGTACCACAGCTTTATTTAAAGTTGTTGAGAACGAAATCTTACTGCAAATAACACGCAAGATTTCACCATACCTTCCGTCTGGAGAATGTCAGGACGAAGTTTCGGGTTCAGGGGGTTGCCATAATTTCCGAAGCTCGTCCGAAGCTACAATTTCCTTCGCAGACCGCCAAGCTCAGAAGCCAACTATACTGACTTCAGTAAAATAAGCGAAACGTTCGCCAACACACAGTGGCAATGTGCATTTTGAACCAAATATGCAATTTGAACTCCTTTTTTTCAACGGATTGAAACGAAATTTGAGCACAGATCTATAATTAATATTAAGAAACGTCATACCAATTTTTGTTTATCTAAGCCAAAGGGTTTAGGAGATATAATTTTTACAATTATGCGATTATACAGACCGACAGACAGTCAACCCTTTGACGGATTTGGCCCAAAATTTTATACGGACCTACATTCAAGATGATAAAACTGTGTACCAAATTTTATTCATCTAGCTACTCACGTTTTTGAGTTATAGAGTTCACATGACCGCGGACAGATAGACAGACAAACTTCCCGTGGACGGATTTTGTCCAAAATTTGACAGAAACCTACAAATTATGTTTAAAGACCACATACCAAATTTCATCCCCGTAGCTCTAATAGTTTTCGAGTTATCTTGTTCACAGGCATACACACAGACATAATTCCAAAATTGTGTTTTTCGAACTCAGGGAGGTGTAAAACATGGATATTCGTCAAAATAATCGAGTTCGAAATTTTTGACGATTACAATACTTTCTCTATGTATACTTCGTATACGAGAAAGTAAAAAAGTGAAAAACGCTCGGAGCAAGGTCCGGACAGTACGGCTCCCATGCTAAACCATCCACAGCCATTCGAACTCGAGAGCTCTTGGATGGTTGTTGAAAAATAGCTGAACAATGTGCTTTGCAAATGTAAGTAATAAAAAATGTTTCCTTTCATTTGGGTTTTTTTCTATTTTAAAACGTAAGTTACTTTCTGAATAACCCTCGAATACATTAACCGAACTAAAGGAGGAGAGGGGGCTTTTCAGATAGCGATTTTTTCGGTTAAGCCATGAACATCCATTACTATTTTGTATCTAATTACTGTATGTAATTGTAGAACATTACAGTATGAATTAAAAACTCTCTCTGTAGGCTACACTTATGTTCGTTATTAAAGTTAATCCTCCGTCGGGGGCAATATTCGCAAAAGCGAGTTCGGGCGCATTGCGTCTGGCAGGCGCAGGTAAACAATATCGTAATTAATATTGTCAATACCCATTAATTTTAATTTTAGAATTCTAAAATTTAACAACTGACCTTCTTGGAGAGGCTTAAAAGAAAAATGTGGGGATATCGTTGCAAAAAAGTCTCCCTAGGTTAGGTTAGGTTATTTTAACGTCCAACACGACGGCTATTAAGGACGGATCTCGTAATTTTGAACCACGGTCAGATGACGAGGACGACACCTGAGCTGGCACCCCCTCTCCAAACTCCCGCGCCACACCAACGGGAGGACAGAAAAAAGTCTCGCATTCGCGATTATTTCCGTGCAGTACAATACGCGTTTTCTGAATTTGCTATTTCAGAGGCATTTCGGATAACCCAGGTTTCGCTTAACCTGAGTTCGGTTTATCGGAGTTTTACTGTATATGAAAACTTTCTGTTCATATTAACCGCCATTTCCTGAGGAATCTAGACAACTACGAAGCTAGAAGAACAGTCTCAGAACACGCAAAAGTTTTTTTTAAAAAAACATTTGCCTTCATGAAGTCTTTTTGTCGTTGTTGTTGTGATTAAAAACCCCTGATGAGATACTCTATTCTAAAATGTGTGTGTAAGGATGAGTAAGAAATTCAACGATATGTAGTTTGAACCAGCGGGAGTGGTCTCCCCTAATCGGTCGTAAAAAAGTTGTTCAAATCGCCTATTTATCTTTTCTCACCACACAATGACGCGAGGCCGTTATTGCGTAATTGCGAGATTCACTTGCACTAATCCTTTCCGCTTCTACCGACGCCTTTCGCCTCCAAGCTTCCGATTCCCAATCTTTTTTTCTCCATTGCTTTAGGGACGCTTGTCCGTTTTACTTTCTCCTATACCCTAACTCATGTGGAAAAAATAAGCTAAAAGGCAGTAAAACGGTCAAGCGTCCCTAACGCAGTGGAGAAAAAAAAATCTTGGGAATCGTAAGCTTGGAGGCGAAAGGCGTCGGTAGAAGCGGAAAGGATTAGCGCAAGTGAATCGCGCAAATACACAATAACGGTTTCGCGTCATTGTGTGGTGAGAAAAGACAAATAAGCGATTTGAACACCTTTTTTATGACCGATTGAAACGAAAATTGGGCACGGATTTACAATTAATGGTAGCAGACCTCATACCAATTTTTATTTATCAAAGCCGTAGGGTTTACTAGTTATAATGTTTAGAAGTCTGAAATTATACAGACTGACAGAAAGTCAACCCTTCGACGGATTTGGCCCAAAATTTTATACGGACCTACATTCCTGATGATAAAACTGGGCACCACATTTTATCCAACTAGCTATTCAATTTTTTGAGTTATAGTGTTCACATGAACGCGGACAGACAGACTGCCCATAGACGGAATTTGTCCAAAATTTGATAGAAACCTACAAATTATGTTTAAAGACCACATTTCATCCCCGTAGCTTTAATAAATTTTTAGTTATCCTGTTTACAGACACACAGACAGACATAATTCCGAAATTGTGTTTTTCGGACTCAGGGAGGTCTGAAACGTGGGGATTCGTTAAAATCTCGAGTTCGAATTTTTTGACGATTACAATACTTTCTCTTTGTATACTTCGTATACGAGAAAGTAAAAGAACATGTATTTCAAAAAAGCTCGTCATGACGATCCCTCGACTTAGCTATTTCTTGCTTCAGACAGAAACTTCAGAAAATGCCTCATTAATTCTTCACTAATCGTGTAGTTTAACCTCGCAAGTGAAAGCTACATGCGTAAATACAAAGGTTATGATGACGGGCCAGGGTAAAAATTGTTTAAATTTATCTACGCAGTAAAATTAGAGGACATTTCGAACAATGTATGAAATAAGAAAATAATCATAAATCATGTCTACGAATATCATGTTCTAATGCTTTTTTTCGCGATTTGAATACAGCGACAGCTTTGTTCTTTACGTGCAGTCACATTTGTTTAAGTATATTGTGATGGTATTTGTGAAGCATTTTTGATTGTTTATGCTCTGTGTGTTTTCCGTTTTTTGTAAATAAATGTGTATCTTTGCATTTTAATGCTTTCCTGCTTGTGCAGAAGCCTTATTTATATACAAACAATCGAGCCTACAAGGAAGTTGACAGAACAATATTGAAATGCTATGTTTTTATTTTTATTAAGGAGGAATTGCATAAATAAAAGTTCTAGGAAGCGAACTTTGTTGGAATGTGTTCATCCTATACACAATGTTTCTAATATATTTTTTAAAAAAAATGCTACAGCGATATTTATCTGACTTTATGAAAATTATGCAATATTTGTTCTCACAAAGATGGAATATTAACACAATTTATCCTCTTATAACAAGATATTCTGTTAATGCAATCATTCATATGTATTTTATATTTTGATTCTGAAAACTTATGATATTTTCTATATTACTCACCAATGTCGTGAATTTATTTTGATAGATTTAGAGTTATACTTAAATATAGTATAACATGAAATCGACATAAATTTGAAATATATATATATATATTCTTTAACATCTTCATTATATTCATACTTGGAACTACTGTATGTATTATGTTAATGTTTGATCAAAAACAAAATAATAATTTTAAAATATGCATAGTTTCAGTGCTGACTTCTATTATTTCACGATTTCAATACCTAGATACTGTCTGTCCGCAACGAGAACTCTTTTCGCCAAGTTGTCTAGTTGACGGTGGTTGCTACAGCAACTATTCACGTTAGGGAAGATCCATTTCGAATAGGAGGAATCATAAAGAAGTAGGGGATTTTATTTTACTCTTGGCACCAGTTTGCGGCGGTAGTTGAACATTCGTCGTCTCGGTTTTGCCGCAGTTGTACGAGCCTTCCCATTTGGAGATAAATGCGCCAATATAAAAAACTTGAATGAACGTCTACCAACTCGAAATGGATTCCTCCTACGATAACTTGTTTCTATAGCAACCGCCGTCAACTAGACAACTTGACGAACAAAGTTTTCTTGGCGGACAGACAGTAAAATAGGTATACATTTAAAATGTAATCACTATTTTGTTTTGAAGTTATCCCCTATTCATACAAGTCAGAAAGTTCCGCCACTGCTTAATTTGCGACTACACCATTGCTCCATATAACAAGACATGAAAATTGCGACATTTACCTTACAATACAGTATGCTGAAAACAAGGTTTTCAAAAGGCACTATTTAATAAACTTGGAATTCCTCATATCATAGTTTTTTCATCGCACTGTTTAAGTTGAACTAAAAGTGTTTGTTTCGCATAGCATAGATTCGGCTCAACACGGAGTGTTAGGTACGACTGTCGATAACGATGCAGTTACAGGAATGATGGATATATTCACATATTATAACACTATTTTTAAGGACAAAAGATCATTACATTGAAAAATAAGAATTTTAAGTAATCCTGTTAAATAAGATAATTTATTAAAATTACGTATATGCACAACGACAGATTTTAAAAGTTCTCTGAAAAATAAATATTAATCGTTACTTTTTTTTATAAATAAAATTAGTTTTAAGGTTATAAAAAATGCTACTGAAATCTAGAATGCTGAATAAACAATAACTATTTTATTCCGATTTTCTTAATAACTAGAAAATCACCCGTCATGGTTTGACGGGTGCAAATTGCCTCTTCATTCGAGAGATTTCCCCTCAAATTTGACGTGTTTAAATAGATATATATGCGAGAGAAATGTTTAACATTGATTGAAAACAAATAAAATAAACATATGTTTCATGACAGGAAATATATTTTTATTTACATATTATTTAAATATTTCTTTATTCAAAAAACCTCTCGGTAAACAACATTCCGTGTGAAGTATTTTTCGTTGTTTAATAATTTTCCTTGTACTTCAGATGTCTTTGTGTAAATTTTAATATGATTGGGAATCCTAGACCTTGAAAGTGCAACATACAGCTGTCCATGTGAAAAGACAGGCTCATCGAGGTAAATTCCAACATGATCGAAATTTTGCCCCTGAAATTTGTTGATAGTCATCGTGTAAGCTGGAACTAACGGGAACTGGCGGCAGTTGAGAACGAATGGTACATTCACGTCACTGGTGGCTAATTTAATTCTTGGCAAGAAAACAACATCGCCACGATTGCATTCAGATACAATTTGGCGTCCAAACTATATCACGCGCATGATATACCACTGACGTAATTTGCTACTTTCTATTAAAAAACGGAAATTAATTTGAAATATAGGATTAATATAATTTAAAATTTCTCGGGAACTATTGATCATAGCGAGATAAATTTTATATCAATCGATAGGAAATTTTATTTCACTATTTTAGAGCTATTAAATTTGAAATTAGAAGGACAATTACTCTTTTAAATTTAAAATTAATGAAATTTAGGTTCTCTAACAATGAAATAATGCTGTTTAACGTCTCGCAGTGCTATGACGCGAGTTTTGTTGTTGGTGACGTCAGAGCGTTACCGGAGGATCTGGGCTATTATATTAGTAATTCATTGTTTATCGGAGTACAATATATCTTTCAAGAAAAGACATAGTTTTTTATTACTTTTTTTACTAATGATATTTTTGTAAAAAAAAAAAAAAAAGTCATACCACCCAGTTTTACCCCACTAGTGGGGTCAAACCGAGTACATATGTTAACTCTATGGGAAATTAGGAAACCTACGTTTTCAGAGGAAAAGTAGCAGACATTTTTATTTTGTAAGACAATTTAATAATATTAGTTACAAAATTCACATGTAAAGCGGCTGTCTTCTTCCTCTGCTCCACTGCAACATTCGTGGGCCCAGCTAAGACAGTTTCTAGATTGGATTAACTCTGCTTCTCCATTTAAATTAGAAAATACATCATTTAAATATAAACTATCAGCATCTGATGTGTTTTTATCGTCTTCATCCGAGGAATCATCATCAATACTGACTGTCCTGGTCTTTCACCACTTGGATACCTTGTTTTACCCCGAGTGCAGTGGTTATAAAAAAACAAAATAGAACCACGCAAATATTGGACTAAATCCTTATTGTTGGATAGGGTATAAATCCTTAGTAAACGTATAATAAGCTGCACTAAATATAGTTTTTTATAATTGTAATAATATTACATAAGGATGGTTTAAAATCAGACGAACATTAGAGAATTGGCGTCTTAAAACAAATAAACCTTCACAGACGCAGTGAATTCAACAGCAACATCACGCCCCTGTGACTGTTCATTTTTTTGGGCTAGTAGAGTGTAATTCAGTATCTGTACGCCAAAAAAGAAAACTAATAGAGCCAGAATAAAGGGTTCCCGGTTTACTCCACTCTTCCCTATTTAAGTTGATCAAGAATATTGCCTGACTTTTAGCGACGTTTCATTACACGCAGTAAGCGGTCATAATTTTTTTTTCAAAAGGTGAATAATTCTAATGATATTTTAAGCAATCGAATTAATTCGTACACGCTTCAAAATATCCCCCCCCCCTTCACATTTGGCGCATCTTCCTTGCCTGACCGCCACTAAGCCACTAAATCGAATCATTTTCAATCATCAAAATTGCTGAGTTTTAAAGTAGATGAAAAGAGGAAGAAGTTTAAAGGCAAAATTTATGCATCTTTTAAAATACAATCCATTTCTATGATCTAAATACAACTGATATCCCAACACAACTGTCAGTTTCTCTCTCATTTCTGAGCATCACTGTTTAGCGTCCCTGCTACGATGTAACAACGTATTTAAACTAATTAGCTACCGACACAGTGTTCTAGGAGAAGGCAAAAAAGGAGAGCAGACTGAAAAAAGCGCAGTGTTTTTATTTCACGAGTCAATGTACAAACATTATTCGGCAATGCTAGAACCGTTACAATTCTGCTCTATTTTAAAGAACAGGCCTGCCCTCTTTGACATGCAGACGCAGCCTTTCTTGACATTTGGTAAGCACGGTCTTATAGAAATTACATGGGACGAGATCCGGGCTGTAAGGTCTGTTGTTATATTTGTACTCACAACTCGAAAAGCTTGCATCGTAAAAATCAACATACATTATCTGTGTAACTGATGAGAGATGAGACATGTTGGCATGTTGCTTATTTTAAGAATCATATGGACAACTGGCCTACATTATGACCATTTAGATTGATGTCGTTCTTCGAAAGCATGAACATTTCTGTAAGTTGTTTTGATATTTCCCGTAGCATTCTTAGACAAATCAATACACTTTTAGTTAACATAAGAATGTTGGGACTTTTGATTGTGAAGAAGAAAACATAGTTTTTCGCTAGAAAGAAAAAAATAATAATTGTAGAGAAAAAAATATCCTACACTTAGTTGAAACGCTGCATGAAAAGCTAATTTCCTGCATCATTTTTTCATGATAATGTTAAAGTGATGCAAAATTAGCTTTCAGTGATGTTGTGATGATATGTACGATATATGCTGGCACTCTGTCTGTAAATTTCTTGAAACCCACAGTATACAATATTCCTCTAGACTTAACGCTACCAAATATGGCACGTAGTTATTTCCTGTATAGTAGGTGATCACTAAGAAAGAATTTCTCAAAATTCTTAATTAGATTTTTAATTAATTAAAATTTGATCGGAATTTTAAAGTTTTTCCTCGAAGATTCCAGAGCATATTATTGCATAAAAACCATTTTCACATTACTTTAAAATTGAAAAATTAGCTTTTCAGTGATAATAATATTAATTAATAATTACATTAATTTCAACAAATTTTCCAAAATTAATATAAATATATTTTTACAATGCTTTCCTCTATATAACGCGTCCAGCAAAGTAATAAGATAGTGAATAATCAATATGGATATTTTACTAGCTCTCGTATAACTAAACAAAAATAAATATTAGACTTTTCAGTTTATTTCTACTAATGCTTTAACATACTTCAAAACTCAAGATGTTTTTTTAACATGATAACGTGATTCAAACATCGTTACGCACAGAATGCAACTGCTGATGCAATCAAATCAGACAAAAAGAAGACTAATGAATCAAGCCTTAAACATTACTATTCTTCGATGTTTCGGACTATAGGTTCGAGTCTCCATTAAATTTTTTTAAAAACAAAAATGCTTCTGAGTCTGAAAACATTGAATAACCAGCGGGAGTGGTCTCCCCTAAACTTTATCGTATACTTTCTAAGTGGAGATTCGTCAAAATCTCGAGTTCGAATTTTTTTGACGATTACAATACTTTCTCTATGTATACTTCGTATACGAGAAAGTGAAACAAACAAACAAACAAACCTGAAATCAAATATCTGTTGCGACGTTTCAAAAAAATATTACTTTGAAGCAGGTGCGATAAAATAAACAATGCAACGAATACTAAAGCGAAAATTCTGCTTTGGAATTGAATTCCCAAGAAAACAATTTATACTACCACAACCGTAACAATTGCTGAAATAATGAGATCGGTTTGAATTTTATTTACAACAATGAAAAAATTGTTACAATTCATGTTTGAAAATATTATTTATTGTTGTAAATAAAATTTACAACAATAACAGATTGCTACCAGTACGCATGAGCATGAGAATCGGATTAAAAGAAATTGAATATGCAATTTCAACGCCTCTTTTTGACGGATTTGGACCAAAATTTTATACGGACCTACATTCATGACGATAAAATTGTGTACCAAATTTTATCCATCTAGCTATTCAAGTTTTTGAGTTAAGTGTTCACATGACCGCGGACATACAAATAGACAGACTTCCCGTTGACGGATTTTGTCCAAAATTTGATAGAAACCTACAAATTATGTTTAAAGACCACATACCAAAACACATTTTTTCGAATTTCTCCAGAAAGGCTGGAGAAACTGCACTTGAACTTAACCATGTGATGAATAGACTTGAACTCATATTTTACAGTGAAGATTCGGTCATGAGGGCATTTAGGGGACCGAACAGAAATTGATGGAGACGAAAAGAGATTTCGAATAATCTCGTTCCACAGGAAGCTGATAATGATTTACAAATTTCATCATTAGTTATTCTTAATTGGCACATTGCTTACACACATTTTCTTAAAAATAGCACATATATTCTGGAAGATATAAAGGTTTTCTTAAAAAATCCCAAATTTTCCCGCATAGCTGATAACATGCGGAGTTTTCAATCAAATTATACGGTTCTTACATAATATTCGACAATATTTTATAGAAGCATTGCTTTAAAATTTGAATTAAATACTTTGAATATAGAAGGAAATATAAGCATTTGTAGTAAATAATTTTTACTGCGCATGTGGGGGACGCAGTTTTTTCATTACTTCATTTTTCTTTCACATCTTCAAAGGCAAATATAGAGCAACTTATTAAAAAATTCCATGTGAATACCACTAAGATTTAGAAAGATATCGGTAGTGCAGCGAGCCGAATTTCTGTTTCTCTCCAAGAGAAAAAAATTATGAAAGCAGAGGACTCCTGCATAAATTCAACCTAACCTCCAATCCCCTGTGCAACAGTTGTAATGAAGTGAACATTTTTCATTTACTGTTAAGATGCACGAAATATTCTGCCTATAGAGATGAACTTTGGAAAAAAATTAAATATCGTCGAATCTAACATTTCTTACAATTTTTTTTATCAAAAGACCTTTACACCCAAGTAGCACACTATATTGTTCAATAATATAAAATACGAAAAATCAATATTGTATAATATTGAGTTACATTATTGAAACAGTGTAAAATGTAAGACTTTTCCTACATTGCTCAATAGTGGGTTTCAATATTGAGCATTATTATACAACTAAAAATCACCCGTCATACTATGACGGGTGCAAATTGTATTCATCGTAAAAAATATAGTAAAGTAATTCATGATTGTAATGTATTAAATTATAGTAAAAAATAGATACAAAATATGTACATAATAATTCAATAACCATGAAATTCTCAGCTTGTCAAACGTTAAGTCAGTAAGTCAAAAGTTAAAATTTCAAAGAAATTCTTTTTCAAAACAAAGCACTTCTCTGCTTATCAAACGTTGCCAAAAAATACTATCAAATTATATCATCACAATAGCAATAAATAATCAGATGCATCGTGGCATCCAAACTATATCACGCGCATGATATATCACTGACGTAATTTACTACTTTCCATTAAAAAACGGAAATTAATTTGAAATATATGATTAATATAATTTAAAATTTCCCGAGAACTATTGATCATAGCGAGATAAATTTTATATCAATAGATAGAAAATTTTATTTCACTATTTTAGAGCTATTAAATTTGAAATTAGAACGGCAATTACTCTTTTAAATTTAAAATTACTGAAATTTAGGTTCTCTAACAGTGAAATAATGCTGTTTAACGTCTAGCAGTGTTATGGCGCGAATTTTATTGTTGGTGACATCAGAGCGTTAACGGATCAGTGAGAGACAGATCTGGGCTATTATATTAGTAGCATAGTTCAACCTAGTTTCAATAATGTACTATTTATTTCCCAAAAATTGTAAATATTCCTAATGTTTAACCTAATTACTTATTAGAGGTTTTAAAAACACTTTCACTTCCAAACAGCATCATTTGATTATTTTGTAATTGACATTTGTTTCGCATACGAACCTCGGATAACTCAGCCACCAAGACCTTGAGCGCTGAAGACAGATTGCGGTAACCAAGTTTGGCTTGATACGAAGTATCGTGCATCTCCACATCTTATTTTGAATTCTTCATTTAATTAACTTTTTATAGTTTTTAGCTGAGAATATGATTTATCGCTGGTAACTAAGTTTTGCTAGTGGAATAAATTATGAAATTAGGGTTCAAAAGTAATTACATTTAAAAATTTGGGACACAAAGAAAGTTATTATTTTTCAGCAAACATTGACTGTTTTTAGGGTTTGATTTTGTTTATGATCGCTAAAATTTCAACATTAAGAAAAAGTGATATATAGTTTTCTTTAAAGTGCGAGTCACTCATCGTAACTGATAATTTGCTTAAACAGGATAATTTTGGCATGTTCTATGAACGAGTTTTCTGTTTTGTTTATTTACATTAAAATGCCGTAACTACGTAATTCCGGTGTAATGCTAACCCATATAGCAATTTTAGTTTGCAACAAAGTTGCAACAGTCTTGCTATGCATGTCTGCGAACTTGCAGCAAGTTCATAACAAGACTGCAACAAGTTAAAGCAAACTTCGAAGTCATCATGCGACAAACTTGTAGTGAACTTGTCGTGTCAAGTTCATTGCAAACCAGTAGAAAAATAGCTTGCCGTGTGAAATTTACTGCATATCCAGGTATTGGGTAAACAGGGGTATTTCCCAGCCCCCTTCTTCAAAGCCGTTCCTACAGAGGGAAACCCACTTTTGACGTAAACTTACGTCCCTCCATAGTGGTCTAATGCGGTGTCGGGAAAGAAAAAATTATGTCGCTTTTCGTAATAAAGTTAAACGCTTATAGCTCTCCGCAACCAAATAACATAGAGAGTTGGTTTTAGTTTCATTTAACAGAGAAAGGTGGACATTGAAGATTGCAAAAAGAATTTTAGAATTTGGAATTACGGTTTAGTCACAGTCGAGTTGCAAGGTTGGTGAAAATCACGAAGAATTTTGATGACGTCACAGCGACCGATGCGCGCGCACGCAGTGACCAACCTAACTTCCCGCGCTTTCTCATACTGTCTCAACTGTCTGGCGGCATAAGTCGCTTGCTGCAGTCGGTTGTGAGCCGGTATATTAACTGGATTATCCAAATTTTGTTTCGTAGAAATTTCTAGAAACTGCCAAAATGAGTCAGCGAAGTCATTTGTTGAAGCGGAGACGAAATTGAGCAACGTTGGTTGAACGAGCAAGACAATTCATAACCGTCGACCACAACGGGGAGATGGTATCTTTAATTATAACAAACTTAAATGTGCAGATTCTATTGGCACATTACAATGATCTCGTTACTGACGAAATTATAAAGCAGTCCGATTTCATCGCGATGTCAGAAATTTGGATGTATGAAGATGGATCCATTGCGGTTGAGGGTTTCGAGTTGAAAGCATTCATTAACAGCACCTTGAAGAGCCGCGCAGAAGATAGACAACGCAGGGCCAGTGGTTTCGCGATCTACAGAAATCTAAAGAGAATCGCCGATTGCAGACCCATCGAATTCATTATTAACGACAGGACCAGACTAGAAATGGCAACAGCCGGTGACATATGTATGGTTGATGTCACGCTAAATGAGCAGCCGCGTTTCATATTAGCATCTGTATACATTCATCCATCCGTTAACCCAGCTGATTTAAAACTGTTCTTATTCAGCGGTCTTATGAAATAATCGGACGGAATCAAGTTTGCTCTAGGGATGTATAATCCACGATTTTTTGAGTAACAAATATTTTTGCTATTGCTATTTTTAAATATCTATTCCAAATAACTGCTATTTCAATCACACTTTCAATTTTCAAAAAGTTTTTTAAATATAAGTAAAATGTTCTAAAAAATTTAAATAAAAAATATTATTTCTTTCTCAATATACTTTCTTTATAGTTTTAATGTTTAGTTCTTTATACTGTCAACAGATGGCGCCAGCAAACTTTTTTTTCGACGTTTGAGAAAGGAATTTTGGTTGAAACGTAGTTTGGGGTGTGTGCTTGGAACGTGTTAGGGGGGAGGGTCACATTGTCACAATAGTAATCAATAACTGAAGTCACAGTTCGCAGTTTCCGGTCTTTAAACAGCTCAATCGCTGTAAAGGAGATTTACAGCGATTACTCGTTTGAGAGCAAATTACAGCGATTAAGCAAATCGAAGAGAAAAACGAATAGTTGCTCCTTGAGCCCTGCTGAGCTGAGTGAGCGCATTTCGTTTCCTTGTGCGGTCTGACTTTTGGTTGGACTACCTGAAGCGTTCTTTGTGGTTTCGTATTTGTACTGATTTCGCTTATTTCGGAAGTTATTAACATCGTACGTAAACAGGAGATTGGTTGGTTCCCTCGACAAACTTATTTGGTATATTAATCTGAGAATGATCGATTTAATATCATTTTTTGCAGGCACTATAGATGCAAGTTTTTTTTTTTTCTTCAATACGCGGTGGGTCAATCTCTTTCAAATTTCAGCGGAGATAAAAAAAAAATCGTGAGTTTTTAGCTTGTGTATTTAATAATTATAACTCACTTCTGCCTTTTTCGTAAACAAAGCATTGTTTAGTGCTTATCTTAAGATTCAAGGATGATAAAAAAAATCGCATTTTCTTTTCTAGAATGTACGTTTTCTAGTTCTATACCACTAAAAAAATGCATATTTTTTTTTTTGTCCCACACATTTTGAAAAGAAGTTAATAAATGGTATCATTATTAATGCTAGTACTGCTGAACAGATAAGTGGGGGACATTCAGCTAAGTATGACTGATTTTATATCTATTTTATTAGCACTGTAAAATTCAAAATATTGGTTTGGGATTTTTTTTTTTTTTTTTAGTGTAGGGTATTTTCATTTCTCAATCATGAATGAAGTTATAAATTTATTTATAGCTCTTAATGTAGCTCTTTATGGAATTAATAATAGTCCTTAAAAATAATTTAGTTTCTATAGACATTTTTATTAATTGTCTGAATTATTCACTGCTTATTTAATTAAAGGAACTTTATCAAAGTGTATGCGTTGAATTTTATCTCGAGCTAAAATATTTTAAATATCGATCTTAGGTAAAAATTTTGATGAATCAAGCTATGAACAAAATTTTAAATTTATTTAATAATTGTATTTCTATAATAACAGTATTAATATAATGCTTGTATTATTCTTGTATAAATATCTTAGTTAAAGGAAAATAATTCAGCTGTACTTCTTAATATTATTTTTGCGCTTTAAAAGCTAAAATTGTAAAACTTAATTTTTGGATGCATCCTTTTTAGTATACAGCGTAACATTTACCAGCTAAAATTTTAAAATTAAAGTTGGATGTCAATTTTCCTTTTTTAACCTTATCAAATCTTTCTACCATCTAATTTAAGTTTGAAAATTCATTCAAAACTTATAAAAAAATGTCTTACTAAGAAGTAGCAGTTTTTTTTTTTTTTTTTTTAATCTTTGGTTACATTGTCGTTTATATAAAAACTTCATTTGCTATGTTTGCATTTGTTTTTAAATATTTAAATTTTAAAAAATGCATTACACTAAAGTATTTTATTTTTGAAATAAAATATTAGCGATTTACAAATTCTGCTTACATTTTAAACTGATATATCCAAATTTATATATTTTAAACCCATAAAGCCTACATTACCTTGCTTAAGTATGTATCCATACCTACTTAAAAGCACATATAATTACCTACATATTATGGGATTTTTTTTGATTAATTTATAAGATTTCTCAAACAAGATTTTTTGAATTTATAATGTGCTTTAGAAAGATCATTAATTTGCATTATTTGTTGCTTTAAAAGTGAATAAAAAATGTACTTTTATCTCAGCAAAATCTCTTTGCGTTCACTTTAAGTAAAGTAGTAGAGTTTCTGAAACTAAATACAAAAAAAAAAAAACATTTATTCATTGTCCTTTCTCCGCCCGCTTATTACAGCAATCAATTTCCAAGAATTCGCGAATATGGAAAATGACTCATTAAATTATCGAGATTCAAAGGAATTGCATCAAATTGAAGCATTTTCATGTCGTGCATAATTAATGTTGAATTAAATCTAAGTGCAACTTAACAATTGACATTGGTGGTTTAAAAATAGGATTATATCCTATATATATAGGATTATAGGACAGGATTATCTCCTATAGGATCATATGTATATCCTCTAAAGCTTTATCAATATGAGAATAAGTTCAATATAATTCAATAGTTGCTTTGTCAGTAATTGAAAACTGCTTTAGAAATATCTGATTTATTTAAAATTTTCTAATGTTATTGTATGTACCAATTTCGTGTTTTATTAACTTAATATATATTAATTATGAAATTTATAAGAAAATATTAAATTTGGCTTTTAAATTAATTTGATATTCTGTCAGATATACAAAAGAGTATCCCATTGTCTCAGCAAGAATTTATCACTATATATGAAAAAAAAAATCAAGAACATTTCATCTATAGTAGAGAGCAATGATTTTTCCCTCTGAATACCGCCAGAAAGTCATTTTTGGTTTAATTGTGTTTGATTTGCTGAACGGAAGATATATTTTTTTAAAGATTCTATAATTGCACGGAGCTGAGTTAGCTTTTCAGTGGGTTCAATGGTTTCAACGAAGGGGGAGAAGGTTTCCTACAATTACGATTTTTAACTTTTTTATATTGTTTCACTACTTTTGGAAATTAGAGATTAATTATTAATGTCTTATGTTAGCGAAATAATAATTTGTTATTATAAAAAGCTTTTAACCTTATCACTGACTGTGTTCACACTTTTGCTAGCCAAAAACACCACATTTAACGCGTCTCATACATACACAAAAGAGGACAATTTGTTACAAAGTTTGTTTAAAACATGGCTTAAGAGTTTTGCAAGACAAAATTTATCAAATTAACTATATATGCCCGATCTTGTACACTTTGTTGTTAAAAAAAGCAGAAGATACTTTATATTAAATTGACAATTTCGTTATTCGCATTTCAATTTTAATAATGCTTGAAAGAGTAAAATCCATCTGTTGAAGAAAAGGTAAATTAGTTAAAAATAGGCTTAAATGCAAATATTATTAGTTTTTATTTCTGTTAAGTATGTATTCCGAGATAACTGAAAATGAAATTGATATTTTTATATAAACCAAGAAAATATTGAAAAATAAAACAATTTTCTTAACGTTAATGCAAACAACGTTATTGACGACTTGTAAAAATACTGATTGGCCTTTCTATGTCAAATTTTAGGTTTTGTGTTATACATTTAAAAAAGTGTTTATATTCGGATGAATTTTTATTCATTACACAGAAGTATTTAAAAAAATATGGAAGAAAATTTAACAGTCATAATGAATTTACAATATCACTTTTTTATCATTAAAAAGGTTTCGTACATAATAAATGATCAAATAGATTTGTAAAGAGAAAAAAAGAGATTCAGAAAATCCACCCCAGTCGTTTCAATCCATGTTTTCCTATTTGCAACGCTTCCTTCGCTTGAAACTTTAAACCGCAAATGACCATCACTGGCCCTCCTTCTTTGTTGACAACTGATACCGCAACAGCAGGAGTCCACTTCTTGGAATTTCTGAAGGAAGGGACGTTCCATTCTTCTTGCGTGATCGTAAAATCACTCAGGGCTTTGAGGCAGTAGAATTCTTACACCAGCCGGGTTCAGAGAGTTAAACAAAGCTTATATAACACATTGGGAAGAAATAAAACAATTATTTTTTTGGATTAAATTTGCTTTCTAAAAATAACGTCCCATTTTGGAACTACTTGACAGGGACCTGTAGGGGCCCTCAAGAAATTCAAGATTCATTGCGTCTATTCCCCACCCTTAATGAAGAGGAAAGCCAGTATAAGTTTGTCGTTATACGCGTAACTTAAAAACTGCTTATATAAAGATTAAATTAAAATTAATATAAACCTCTGGTTTAGAAGGGGAAATGGGGCCCAGAAATTTGCATTGCCTAAGGGCCCCTACAGAGCTTAATACGGCCCTGAATATGGGTTTACGAAAATTTTCACGTAGCCTGCAATCATATTCTATGATATCCCCATGTTTTTTCTTCTTTTTTTTTCCCCCCGAATTTGGATCCGCAACAAGCATTTTAGGATGAAACGGGATCGTAAAAAAATTTTCCATTTGAAAAGTGGTAGCGAGAATAAAAATAGTTTAAGATAAGACAAAGTTGATGAAGTAGACAATTTTTTTGCTAAAATTTATTATATAATAATAAATTTTAATACAATATTATATAATAATAAATTATATAATAATAATATAATTTAATAATTATTAAACAATAATAAATTTTGTCACATTTTAAATTAATCAATTTTTCAGTCTGAAGTTATTTTAAGAACATGCTTCTTGATTGTCAGATACTCTTGGACTTAATGTATGTAAATAACAAATAATATGAAGAGAAAAAAACTGCGGCCTTGGCCATGGTAGATCTGTAAGATTACAATTGAGGTTTCAGTTTTGAGATGAGTGATTAAAGTCTAAACTTCTAAATCCTTCCCTAAATCTGATTTATTGCCACGCATGAAAAAGAATATGTTAACATCAAGTTGAACTCATGAATCTACATTTTAAAAGCTGAAAAGCTTCATTCATCAAACTCTTTTTAATATTAATAATAATAAAAAAAAAAAAGCCAAAAAACTTTTTTCATTGCTTTTAGACTCTAAATCTCAACTATCACATTTTTTAAAAATTTAAATCATGACATAAAAAAACTACATCCAATAAAAATTATTCTTAATTAAATCGGCTGTTTTAATACTTAATTACTGAGCCCAAATTTCTAGCCTAATAAAGATTACATTTAAATTTAGCTGGAAATGAATGAAATTTAAAATATAATTCATCTTCACATCTTTTCTTTTTTAAAAAAATTTCATGTCCATATTTTAGTTAATTTTATGCTCTTGAATTGCTTATGCTCAATTTTTGAACGAAAAGTGTTAAATTCTTATCTTAAAGTCTATCTTAACGGGAATATTTTGAGTTATTACCAAGTCGAGATTCGCATCTATTGTGCAGTCTCGGTGCTTTAACTGCCGCGAAATTCTCAAAGAGATAATTCAGCATTGTTCAAGTTGACATTCAGTATTTCTTTCAATAACTCGGAATCTGTCGCTCATAGATAGTTTTCAGAATTCGTTGTGAATTTGTGATATTTTTCAAAAAAATCTTTTGAAATTATTTTCAAATGGTTATAAATAGGCTAAATTATCAGGTCGTTTATTTTAAAAACAATAGCTACAGACTTTCCGCATTTTCTTGTCTCTAAATTTTCCATAAGATTTTCGATACTCATACCTATTTCTATGGCAGAAAAGCTACCTTTTCAATTTAGTTAAAAAGAGCTTTAATTAATGATATTTATTATTTTGCAAATGATAAGCACATTTTTACAAGTTACATCAAAAAATTATAGTTGCACGCCAGGACATTTTTTCTTCTGAGAGAAAATAATAACTAATTTCTCCAAACATGCATCTTTAGAATTCTCTCAATTCCGGAGGAAAAGCGTGGGAACAATTTCACAGTCGTTGGGAGGTCTAGCAATGAGAAGATAATTGTGAATCGAGAGGAGGTGTGAGGTGTTAATGGGTTTTATTATAGAGATAACGTGTGAGTCGTATCTATGAGAAATTGTGATAATTATATTTCCCAAGACGAAAAATGCGTATATACCAAAACAACGCTCAGGATAAATAGAAAGATTTTCTCTTTCTGCCTTGAAATGTGATAATCAATCTACACGCAAATTTGGATTACTTATATTAAGATTTTGAGAAAAATTTTGAGTTATGTTCCTAAAAATAATTATATTACGATTCGAACGATTTTTGCCCCATGCATGTCGCCCCACTTACATCGCATGACGGAATTTATAGATAACTAGTTGATAACTCCGCGTTGCTCGGGATCCATATTTTTTCATAAGCCCGCCTCCGATTTTTTTTTCTTAAAAAATTCTGTTAAATATAATTATTTTTTCTTATATCTTATTTACTTTTTCTTTCTTTTATCTTATCTAAACTTTACTGTGACCGGGGCCCCGGGCGCTAGAAGAACACTTCACATATGTGCACTTATAGATTTTGACTTGTCAGTCATTATTTTTGAAGCGATGAAATTAAGCATACTTTTAATTGCTATAATTACAATTGTAACTAGTTCATTAGTTGTTGGCGATATTTAAGCTTTGAATTAAATAATCTTAAATTTATAAATTAAAATAAATATAATAATTATAAAATAATAAACGTTTTAAATTACTTTTTCATCAAACAATACTGACTCCGGGAAAATTCTGTACAGTCTAATTGTTCATTAAAAATATATAATGTTTAAAAGTTTAAAATAAATGTTTCTTTTTTCCAAACATCTCACATTTTTATTCAAACCATACTATTATGATGTAATAAAAAGACTATATTTGAAGATTTTATTTCAACTAGAAAGGATTGAAAGGAGATTTACGTTTGTTAGGGAAAGACCTCGTCATTTCGAACCGTGGCCAGATGAAGAGGACGACATCTGAGCTGTAAGCCCCCTCTCGAAACTTCCGCACCACACCAGCGGGAGGACGTTTCGCCCCCTGCGAATGATTTAGCGTGCAAAAGGCCCACATGTACGGCGAATCTTCAATAGAATCGGGTTTCGAGCCTGGAGCCCTCCGGTCCCGAAATTGAGACCTTATCACTAGGCCACTGTGTCCCCAGAAATTTATGAAACATATTCAACATTAAGAATTTGGGATGCAAATTAATTATTTTTTTCTCCTGACAGTAATTTCACACAGACATATATTTCCAAATGCTTCTGAATTTTTAAAGGGCTTTGGATAAAAGTGTCTTAATAAAACAATGATTAATTAAAAATAATTGTTGGTAAAATATTCATATATGCCGTATTGAGAAAAATTGCGTCTAAAATTAAGTAAAAAATGCGTTTCTAAAAATACATTCATACTTGTAATAGCTCCAAGAACATAAAATTAAGCACACTTGCTTAAAAATGAAGACAGGTGAGTTAAAATTTAAGAACTAATTTCTTGTTTTTGAATAAAATGAATGAATGTTATGAAGTGAAAGAACTCCAATCAACCTGAAAGCTTTGTTGAATTTTAAAAATAATTTTTTTTTCTTCAACGAAGGCATTTTTGAGATCAATCGCCGAGTAAAAATTGATTTAACGACTCTCTTATCTACATGCACGAGCGAAAGAAGTTTTAGTCTAGTCAAAAACTATCTGCGAGCTACCATGCCCAGAGAAAAAATTAAACGGTCTTTGAAATTTATGTTTTTAATTCTTCATTTTCTATTATTGCTCGTCATTGCGTCAGACAATTCTTACTACATTAAAATTACAAATAATTTATTATTCCAAATAAGTATTAATTATAAATGAATGAATTAATTAATACTTAATTACTTTTAACTAAATATAAAATTAATTATGTGTTATTTTAAAGTTAAATTAGAGAAAATTTTCTCGTCCCCCTCGTCGAAAAATGCCTGCCAGCGCCCCAGCTTTTGCTAATCCATCACTGTGCCAAATTTGGTCCCAGTATATTAAACGGTCTGGGCGTGCATATAGTAGAAAAAAACGAACATAATACTCAAAAAATGCTCTTATATATGTATAGGTATGCTAACCTATAAACCTTATCATGTTAAAATTAATTTTATTAAAATAACTATTCAAAATTATATGTTAAGGTACATTCGAATCGAGTGGAACTCCGTTACCTTAGAAATTTGATATTTTATATAAAAAGTATGTATTAAAGTAATGCATTTTTTATTATATATTTGATGACGGAATTTTATTCAAAGTATGAAAATAAATAAAAGACTGTTTAAGAGTGACAGAATTTAAATGAAAATGTATCTCCCCAGATCTATAACGAAAATTTATAAAATGAGTAAATGGAAAATGTATCCATGATTCACCAATAATGAATGTTTTCATTCATTATTGGTGAATGACACCTGATTGTTGTCATTCATTCACTAATAATGAATGAATAACATGCGGATATCGCAATGATCCAAAATGTATTTTCAGAGCATAAATGGTAGTTAGAATTTGTATTTGACTTTCAGTTTTTATTATGATACATTTCCAAAGAAATATTTATTTGATAGTTAATAAAATGCTCAAAATATTCTTAAAGGAGTTGTTAATATAGTTGCATTCAAATGAAATAAAACATTCATAATTAAAAATATATCACTGATTTAAAAGTTAATAAAATAACGGTAAATTTTCTGAAAATTATCATAAAATATTATCATCTTTTTAGTTCGTGTGATAAAAGAAAAAGAAAAGATATCGGCAAATATTACTTTTTTCAATCGTCTGTTTCATTGAAATAATTAATCAACCCATTCATCAGTGTATCAAATTGGCAATTAAGAGGAGAGAATGAATGAAAGAATGCAGTCGAAATACATTTCAAGGCCGCTACAAGTTGCAAGATAACATAATTTTCAGAATATTGATTTAATAAAACTAAAAAAAAAAAAGCATTACATTTATAATGCCTATAAAAATCTGATTTAAAATCGATCATTCTCAGATTATAATATACCAATAAAGTTTGCCAACGTAATCAATTAATTTTTTATACGATGCTATTGTCCAATCCAATTTCCGACTGTTCTTTTAAGTAAAAAAATAAATACAAATAGCCATTCGTTTCAGAAAACGATCAACCACAATAAGTCTATCTGAGTGGTCTGCTGAAGTCACACCGGGGGGAATGAAGAAAATAACTCTCCCTTGCTCCTATGGGCTGGAAGCTGGAACGCTTATTCGTTTCCCTCTTCGAATTACAAAAGCTCCGTAATCATTCAAAAACGCATATCACAACAAGAAGGATGATTCACAGAAAGACTTATTGAAACGCGATCGGGGAAAATTGCGATCAGGAGGAACAGGAAACGAGGAAACTGCGAATTGTGATAAAATAATAGGGAGGTGGTGTAAGGTGATCTGCCGTGACCAATCTGCACGGTGAAGACGCTGCTCCCCCTCGACCCGAGTGGGTGAGTTGATGCCCCCCCTGTGTGGGGAGGGTAGTTCATACATTTGTGAGAGCTTTTAGATTAGCATTTGATGGCGCCATCTGTTGACAGTATATAGAACTAAAACCTTACAAAAGTATATTAAAAGATATGAAATTAAAAAAAAAACACTTTATGCGCATTTAATTAAAAATGACTGAATCACACCTTTTTGCCTGTAGTATTCATCACTGGTATTTGTGATTTTTTGATATTACGTAGAAAATAACAGTTCGTCAAATATTCGTCATCCCTAGTTTGCTCATCGGCCAAGAGTTCGGTATAAATAAAGACGAACCGATTATTATGATGGGAGACTTCAACATAGACGCGAAGAGAAACGAGAAGGCATTTGATTTTCTTAAACATAATTTCATTCTAAATATAGTTCCTACAAACACAAACTATCCAAGTGCATTAAGCAATTCAGTTATCGATCATGTGAGTTATTACTACGTGATCGATCACGTGAGTTATTTCACTTGAAATATTACTTCAGAATTGATGAATTACGTTTGCTATTTCTCGTACCATCGTCTGATTTTACGTAAGTTTGTTACTAACAGATATTGTATCCAATATTAATAATATTAATAAATACATTACATTTGAAAAAAAGAATTGCTTTCGCGAAAAAAAAACCCAACCAAAATCACGAATCAGTCACTTGCGGGTCTATTCTGGTACCCCCGGTTGGGGTGGGGGGCGGACGTCATTTTTCCCGTTGTTAACGTGCGGAAAAAGTGACGTCTCCCAACCCACCCCAACCGGGGTACCAGAATAGACCCCATTATCTCAAAGAGTTACTTCAGTCCCATAATCGCAGAGTCACAAAGAGTTATTTCAGTCACATAATCTCAGAGACACAAAGAGTTACTTCGGTCACATAGAGCTACTTTAGTCACCGTTAAGTAAGGTAAGTAAATTTACGCCCTTCAATCCCAACGGCCGTTTCGCAGAGACAGGCCCCCATAGAATGTTTTTCCACCCTCTTTTATTATTGCGGAATAGGACGGTGGGGGTGCCTTCCCCCTTCTACTGATGCAAACCAGGAGTGTAAGCACTGAGTTATTTTTAATGGAACTTACTTTTACGATCCAAGGACATGTAGAAGAGATCGAGATTCGAACCCGCGGTCAAAGAATTCGTAGAGGCTTATGCAGACCACTATACCAGCTCGGACCACAGCCAGGAGAAGAAGAATAGAGTTTTCCCTTCGTCATTGTGTCATGAGTCGTAAATGTGCCGTGTCAATTTCACGGCAAACTTGCTTTGCAAGAGGATGATCGATTATGCTATGTTACTTTGCAGGAGTTTCGCTGCAAATTTGCCGCATCAAGTTTGTCATAACAAGATAATATCCAGAAAAAAAATCACACTTGCTGCAAATGTGCATGCTATCTGAGAAGTCAATGGAATCTTGAAAGCGGAAATCCAAAAATAATGCAAATCAAGTCAAGGTTTTTAATGTAATGAACAAAACAGAAAAATCGTCCATATTTATTAAAAGTTGGGATGGAGAATTTTTCAAAAGTAATATTTTTTTATAAAAATACCTAGTTAGTTTTTTCAAATTGTCATTGATTTATTGAATAAATAAAAAGAAGGACGGTTTAGGAGATTTTATTAAGAACCGAATGCTTTTTTAAAACAGAGACAAAGAATCAAAACCAGATATATGGAGGAGTTTTCTGGTTTGTTTAAGCCAGATAGCATGCACACTTGCAGCAAGTTTGATTTTTCTTGATATTAGCTTGCCATGACAAACCTAATGTGGAAACTTTGGAGCAAACTTCCTGCAAAATTATAAAGCAAAATTGACCAATCCACTTACAAAACAAGTTTGCTGCAAAGATGATAGCACACATACAAATAATCTTTTGTCTCTGTTTTAAAAAATATCCGATTTTTAATAGCATCTCCTAGACCGCCCTTTTATTATTGATTCAATAAATCAATGATAATTCGTAATAAAACTAACTTTTGTATTAAAAAAATTTGAAAAATTTTCTATCTTTCTACTAAATATAGAACTCGCACTTTAAAGAAAACTATATCGCATTTTTCTTAATGTTGAAATTTTAACGTTCATAAACAAAATTAAACCTAAAACACAGTCAATGTTTGTTGAAAAATAATAACTTACATTTTGCACCATTTTGAAAGTAATTACTTTTGAAAACTAATTTCATAATTTATTCTACTAGCAAAACGTAGTTATTAGCGAAAATCGCTCTCTCTTTGACTTCAAATCATATTCGCAACACAAAATTTAAAAAATTAATGAAATCAAGAAAACAGTTTAAAATAAATCGTATGCACGATTTATTAGCGCAATCTATCTTCGCTACTCAGAGTCTAGCTGGCCGAGTGGTTCGGACGACAGCTTTAGGAAGCGAGGTGTCGCGAGCTTGCATCCGAGGTTGTTTTCGTACTCTGCTTTTGCTATAGTTTGCTATGAGTTTGACGCAGCAAGCTTGTGACGATTTTGACGTGTGGCGACTAACTCGTTTGCGGTAACTTGTTTCAAACTTCCACTCTTGCCGTGTCAAATGTTTTGCTAGCTTGCAGATTTGCAGAGCAAGGTTACTGCAACTTTGCTGCAAACTAAAATTGCTATCTGGGTTATATTAAAAATTTTGACTTTATCTGCTTGTATGTTGGACTTCCGCTTTGAAGATCCATTGATTTAGCATTTCGCCGGAAATATGTATTACAGGCATTAAACAAACCAGAAAGCTCGCCCATACATAGGAATTCAAGTCATATGGTCACTTCAGTTAAAAAACAAACAAAAAACCCCGGAATAATAAAACGTTGTGTTATATTATATTGTTAAATGCAGAATTTACAATATTTTCGTCACTACATTTATAAACGCAGATACATTAATCAACGCTGTTAAACGTAGAATTTTCATTATTGTCAATTGTTGCAATATTGTAATTTGCTTAATAATGATTAAATATGTTTTTGAAGAAAATTTTGATTTGGAGGAAGATTGGTATTTGATAAGCAAGATTTTAAGATTCAAATGAAACTTAAAATTTATAAATACCCATAACACTGGGTATTTTATAAAAAATGAAGGATTTACGAATGGGGATTCAAAATTTAAATTTATAAATACACAAAAACTTTTTTTTGCAATTAATGTATTTACGAATGGTGATTAAAAATTAAACGAAGTATCCAAAAACTGGCTATTTTGAGAAAAAAAATGTATTTGTGAAGTGCTTCAAAATGAAACATAAAATTTATATATATAAAGTGATTTCGTGGTTGTAGTCAGTAAAAAGCCGAGTTATATTCTAATTTTCTTTTATTATGGGAAAGTGATTGAATGTGCGTACATATTGGTTTAAGTTTTAAGTCAAAAGAGAGCAGAAAATCCCTGCATTTCCTCAGGTAGGGATTTAACATATAGACACGTGATTAAAGTGAAGGGAATAATAGCTATTTTTAGTAAATTATGTAAGTGTTTTAGGGAAAAGCATGGCGGCAATAAGTCGCTGATTGTGTAGGCGCGTGGAAGTAATTAGAATATTCTTTTAGTAATAAATATGTCAAAACGCGAGATTTAATATACCTCCAGAGAGGGAAATAAAACGAAACTGGAGTTTTAAGAAGAGCGATTTTGGAATACATTAATATAGTACTAAGTTTTTAATATTGTAACGTTTTGGACAGCCAAAGACTCTGGGGAGGAAGGTCCAGAGCCAAGAAATACTCTTATTTCTAGCACGTGCGTGCAAGAGTTTTTATTGAATATTGATTAAATAATATATCTTGATTAAATAAGATGGAATTATTACATACATACTGACAGTTCAGGTACAGAAGATTACAGTGCTCACATAACCAAACAGGCCCACTTCTACGAGTGGCCTAAAAGAATGAAGTTGGTCTCCGTCGACCGGACTTGAGGTCTCAGTGACCCAAGTCTATCTTGTTACCACCAAGAATATCGAGCCCTCGCTCGTCTCTGTCCTCTTCCTCAGAAGCCTTCCAAAAACCTCCGTCGTCTCTTCCCTCGCACCTTCCTTTTTACTCTCTCGTAATCCTCCTGGGGGAACGGTCCAGAAAAACCTCTCCACAAATCCACGTCAATTTTGTAAGTGGAGTCCACCTCAGCGAGCCCTTATTGGCTCCTTACCTTTTCTGTGCCTGTCCTTTCGTCGCCAGCGGTTTCTCAGGTTCGAGATAATTTACCCTTTTCATCACGTCCACTAAAGAGCAGACCGCGGGCGCCAGCTGGAATCCAGCTCCCTTTGGCAGCGTTTTAATGAGGACTTCCCGCTGAGGCACCTGCTCTGTCCTGTGAACCATGGCGTGGGAAAAAATGTTACCGCTAATGATCTGGGGGATCTTACAATATATATAATATTAGAATTTAAAGTAAAATTAAGTAATATTATATGATTATTACACATATATACAGTCGGACCTCTATTTAACGAACCTCTATTTTGCGAATTTCGTCGTAAAATGACCTCCAAATAGCGAAATGTATTCTCTATTTAACAAACTTTTTCTTGTGATCCAATATTCTTTTCTCCCTATTTCTCAAAATATTTCTGAAAATTTCAAACTTATTCTTTCTTTTAACACATTTTATGGTGATCAATGACCTTGAACTGGCTTTACCAGTCGCCTAACTCGCCGAGAGTAGTAAGTCTTCGCTGTCATTCTTTGCATTTCATCCAGGAAGTGCAACCTTTATCCACCCCACACTGTCCACTTCATTAGAAAAACTTTCAATATCCCCCTTTCACCCTCAATGGAGCTGTCCCGTGTGCTTGAACTAGTCTCCCGTTTTCTAGATTGTTGATCGGAGTCGTGCTGGTAATTTCGGCTCTTGTAGCTGGAAAATGTCAAGGCAAAAGTGCTTGAGCATCAAAGAAAAACAATGATGTTCTGATTGATGATTTTCTTTCACTTGATTCTGAAGCTGAAACCTCGGAAACACTAACTGAATTGGATATTTTGGACAATGTGAAAAATAAAAACAATACAGCAATTAATTGCGACGAAGATGATGTAGATGGAAATGATTATGATGCAGAAATCAACAAACCTTCTTATGATGAAATGCTAAAATCATTTGAAACAATACGCCTGAAGGGGCTTTTGGTGCATTGCAAAGATTCGAGACGTATTATGAGAGAAAACACTTTTTCAAACAAAAAACTCAAACAAAATTAACAGACTTTATCAGTAATTAAATTTAAGGACGCATGTGGTAATGTATGCTTAAAATTACTTGTTTTAATAAATGCGATAATGCCATTAAAATTCATTAATTTAAATATAAAATTATTTTTTTAAATTGAAAATACAGTGTATTCCCGAACAATGTTTTGTTTTATTCTTGCTTTACTTGCAGATTTCTTTTTGATGGGCAAGATACATAAAACAAATAGATATTAATTTACAAAATAAAGGTGCGATTAATTACTTTTTTTAATAATATTTAATGTTTATGAGTTTAAAATCTGTTTTGTGTAGTTTAAAGTATTTTAGAAGGTGAATCTCTATTTAGCGAATTTTCCATATAACGAACTTTTTTCGGGATTTAGCGACTTCGTTAAATAGAGGTCCGACTGTATATATAATACATAAGGTATAATATTTTTAAATTAAAGTTCTGACCAAATTTTTTTAAAAATTGCTATCAGGATTCAGAATAAAATATTCCAGAACTTAAACAGGATCGGAGGATAATTAACCTTTTTTTGGTTTGAAGGAATGACACTTACAATGAAATAATAATTTTGAAAACTGTTTATGTTATACAGATAGGCTCGTGAAATTTCTGATTCTTAATTTTCTCATAATCCCATGCTACAAGTCAGCCAGTCTTGTTTTGATCTAATGAGGAGTGATTTACTCTCTTCACATGTATTAATATTATGTAAAATTTTATGTTCTAAAGAAAAAAAAAATGGGAAAGAAAAAAGCACTTGCTTGGAACTTTTTAATGTTAAAAAAGATAAAAGTGTACTGTACTGTTGAGTATAAACATGCCAATGTAACCAAATTGGAAAAATACGTAAAAAAATGTTTCAAATATTCTATTGGGTTAAAAAATGGTTTTTGAAAGGGATGCAATCGAAAATTAATAAAGTTTAAACAAATTCAAACTATGAAAAACTACATCAAAATTTTAGTTTCAAGAACATTTAAATACTGATGGTGATGATTCAGATGAACCCCGCCTAGCAGTAAAATGCCTGGTACATCTTCAAATAATATAAAAGTTTCAGCAATAACTATGATACAACAAATTCACTATAATTTTTAAAACTATTAGAACTGAAACATCTAGTAAGTTTTCATCAGAAATTGTCTGGTTCTTTGACTTATTAATCCAAAAAGAATTATGAACAATTGTATCTTTCAGTTTAATTTCCATTATCAGCTCTTTATAATTTTAAAACTAAATACAACATTCTCTTTAAAAAATAATTTAAGAAAGAGTTTTTTTAAAGCTAAAATAACTCTTTTTTAACGAAGCAGGAAATACAAAATTATTCATTTATTCATTGTAATTAAAAAGGAAGAATTGATGTAGTAATGAATTTGATTTTTCTGATTAAATATTTTAGTTTTTATAAAACTTAATTAGTTTAATTTTTATTGATTAATTTTTTTTATTATTTAAAAATAAATTATATTATTTATCTGGGTATCTATTTAGAGACCATTATATGTATTGTATATGAATAGAGTGAATTGAAAAATAAATACCCAGTATTTTACATCACTGATTATAAGACTTTGTTGGGAATTATCTTCAGTGGAAAAAGCTTGTAATTGTGGCGTTACTTTTGTTTCTTTTTCATCGGTCAAAATCCACTGATCTGCACAAAATTTAATTTTTTCAAGACTTAAATCTTAGCAACACTGAAAAGCAACTACACAGTCTTCCACTACGTGGATTTAACATTTCATCCTAACAACATAACATTTTATTTTCTAGATTGAACTTTTTAGAATGGCTGAAGTCGAAGCCTCTGAAAAATAAAATGCGCAAAAAAAAAAAAAAAAAAAAAAAAACGCGCAAGGAAAGATTGCATCCGTGCTCCTCATTGGCTGAATTGTGGTTTTCTCAGCGATAGTGATTCTGTCTAAGGCATTCTGATTGGTCAGAATAATGGAAATTTTATAACTTTCATTTCTTTGTATTAATTAATTTTATTCGATCCAATGTAGAACATTGAATAATAACTTTTTTTGATTTCATATTCTTTTCTTTGGTTAATTTCAAAAGTTTCCCGGAATCTAATAACATTACTTGAACGATAGCGAGGCATGTCCTGCGGCCTAATTAACAGGAATGGCGCTAGAATTTGCCCGACAGGGGGACGAGTGTAATGAAATTGGTCTCAAATTTTCGCCAGATTATTATTTACGTACTACAATTGAATACCCCGTACAAAAATTTCCCCCGACGGGATACAAAATTTTTCCCCGACAGGGGGGCCCTGGCCCCCTCCCGATCTCCCCTCTGGCGCCACCCCTGCTAATTAATTAACGCGGTGGGAATATAGAATTTCCAATATTGTTTGCAAACTATAATGGACGAGTTATCTGTTTTGTTTATTTACGTTGAAAATCTAGACTTTTTTGGAATTACTTTTGGACTTCCGCTTTGCAGATTCCATTGACTTAGCATTATACCGGAATTACGTAATTAAGGCATTAATGTAAATAAACAAAACAGAAAACTCTTCCATACTGTATTTGGCTTTTAATTGAAAAATTGTTCCGTTGAATTTTTTGAAATAAAATATTAAATAACATGAATTATTAAGCTAAAAATAAAATTTTTGTAACAACATTTCACGTTTAAAAAACCTTTACAAATTTAGATACAGCATTCGGGCTCTCAGTACTACAGAGAAAGAGTACTACTATTACTTCTCTGTGCCAAGTACTAACTGCAACTTTAAGGCATTCAGGGAATAACAACACAGGACAGCCTGTGTTACTATTTTTTTTATAGTTGCTGTAAGTCCCACTAAACTTCAATTGAAGTCAAATCGAGCTGTATGCCATAGAGAAGAAAATGGCTCAAAAGGAGGCAAAGACACCGACCCATTTATCTATTGAAAGTATGAAAATTATTGCCGAATCTGTTGGTGTTTCAAATCTTTCGGATGAAGCAGCCAAATTGCTGGCTGATGATGTGACGTACCGTCTGAAAACTCTAATACAAGTAAGCAATTGAGTGGAGTTGATCAGTATTTTGTTGTTGTAAATGTGTTGTCTTCTATTTAAAAGAAGTTATGATACTTCGTAGTCTAAATATTTGTTTTTATGAACATGTGCAGAAATATTGTATATTGTTGGTATCAAACTTAGTTAATCACTATAAGATTGTTTAGTACTCGAATGGTTCTTTACAAACAATTTACTACATCATGTTATAAGTATCTGTATTATTTTAATATGTGATTTAGATTGCACCTTTATGCTATTAGTTTACAAGAGAAACACTACATGTAAAGTTTAAAATTGAATTGAAAAATCCCGAGTGTAATCGTAATATTTAAAAAGGCATTTTGATGTATATAAAATGAATTGAACTTTAAACTTCAATGATTTGTGAGCATTTCAAAGTTAAATTGGTGGGTTAATTTTATGAAACCCTAAGCCTTGTATAAACTCATACTATGTCATCAACTGGCTGCCTTTAACATCTATCAGCTTCAATTACCACTGGCTATAGTCTCTTTTAATACAAGGATGGAGGATAATTTTTTAAAAATTCCCCCACATAATCTTTATTCCTTGATCATTTCAGCAATAGAAAAATGAATTGCTTTTTAAAGTTAAACAGTTAAGAATTTGTCAGAAACATCTTTTATCCTTTATTTAACGAAAAGTTTAGTTTTCATAATTTTTTTCTATTTTTTATTATTAACCCACAAGGATGTGCATTCCTGCTCTGATTCGAGGACTCATGTTGGGCTTCATAGGCCCTGGGTCCTGTTTTCTTAAACAAAATGCTTAGGAAATTACATTTATTTAAATAGAAAACATTTGTTACATTAATATACACTGTATAAAGTATTTAAAAAATAATTGCAGATAAATCTCTTTTGAGGAATAATGTAATAAGCCTTGTACATTAAAATAAAGAAGGCTGATGAATGCTTCTGCTTCTGCTTCCGAGGTATTTAGGAACAGTTAGCGGCTTCCCCATCCAAAATTACTTGAAATCGCCTGGATATAAGTATTGATGCACTCCACAATAATCTATAGTATTGTCTTATTGATTAGCATCTTCCACGAAATTTGATCTGATGTTGCAACTTCTGCTTCACTAATATTTCTGCGCAGTTTTATGACGATATTGGGTGTAAAAGTTCTTATATTTTTTTGCATGGTTCTTTTTAAACCATTTGATAATTCCATCTTTCTAACCATTTCCCATTTTTTGCAGCATTTTTTAATCCCAGCTTTCTTCTAAATAATTTGTGGATTCACAAATATCCAATTCATCGTCCTTTTCAGAATTAGACTTACGATCATTATGTATTCATCAAAAATATCTTTATTTTCTTCATTAATCGATTATAAATTAGTTGATAGTGCAATTAAAACTCTTAATATCTTTCCATTTCAAATTTATTTCTCAAACAGCGATAAATTGTCACCATTTATCTGTTCACCCTCTGCAATCATACAAAGTTACGCAAGCACACTCGTCGGGCTTCTTAGGCCTGAGCATATGTTTTCTGAGGTAAGAAATGGGGGAAGGGGAATTCTTGAAATCTCTGTGGCCAGCAAGTAAATAACCTTGAATGCAGTTACTGTGAATCTGAAACTTTTTCATCGAGGGGTTGATTTTCTGTATACTAAATTCTTGCAGCCTCTGGACCTGAGAGGCCCAATGCGCATCGTCCCGGGTTAATTTTTGTCTCATTCACAATCATTTTCAGCTTGTATATAACTCATTTATTATTCTTTTCACAAATATTAAAATCACAATGTTGAAGGAATTTTCTCTATGAAAAAGTGAAGTGTTGAAGGATTTTTTTTCTTTCTGAGTTTCAGCTTTCTTCAAGTTTCTCTTCTTAGGATGCTGTATTGCCTGGAGTATTAAGCTTGGTAGATTCTACTTAATTTCAGCAGAATGTTCCTTCTTTTCTTATTACAAGATAAAAATCAATTTCTTTTTTATTGATAATTGTACACCTGCCAACTCTCCTTCTTTTGGCAGGAGTCTCCAGCTTTTTAACAATTTCTCCCGCCTCCCGATTCTCACCAATTTTCTCCTGCTTTTTAGTATTTTCGAGGGATTGGAGCAAATAAATAGTAATAATAAAAAAGCAGTAAAAGAGCGATGAAAGAAAAATCCAGCACTTGCCGCGACCACATTCTCCTCAAATTTCGAATGCGTGACGTCATTCTCCTACGGATTTTTTATTAGCTCTTTGCCACAGTATCATGTCCAAGCTTGTTGATTAGTGACATGAATATCGCCATGGGTTTTTGGCACATTGTGCACTCTGCTTTGATTGTTTAGCTCGCTAGGGAGAATTTGTTTATCTTTTCTACCTATCTTGTTGTATTAGGGGTATCACCGAAATATTTTTATTTTTTTTGTACTTGCATTTCTTTTTCCACCTGTCCTGATCTGATGTCATCGAAAGGATCTAAAAAGAAATATCAGACCGTATTTACCAGGCCTATTCTGAGAAAGATTTGTTAATTATCGCTTCGAAAAAAGATAGTTTACATTTTGTACCATTTGCACGTTTGAGTTTTCAGTTCCTTCCAGCAAAATCTGCAACAACTTCTTCTTTAAAGGAATAAATGTACATTATCACGCAATTTGTAAATAGGACTTATTTGTAAGTAGAACTCAACTGTAAATATGAAAAAAACTATAATAAAAAAATATATATGAAATGTAAATCCATAAATTAAAGCTCTGAAGTACAAAAAAATATATAGGCAAGTCAATAATTTATACTGGTAATAATGTCTAGGTGTTAAATATGTATGGAAGAGTGAAGACTAAAAAAAAGTCTTTTAAAAAACTGATCAGATTATTTTAAAACCCAGCTAAGCAATTTTTAAAAATCAATACATTTTATTTATTTTGTAAAAAAAATAAAATTTTGAGAAAAATATAGCCAAAATAAAAGATTGTCTCATTAGGCCCCCTCCACCTTATTTGTACACGAGTTAAATAAAGTAAATGTTGGTGCTGCTGCGCATTTGTGATTTTGTATGTATAATTGAAAATGTTTTCCTCTTTTTCAAATCTGGAGGTTGGCAGGTCTGAATGTAGCTAAAGAAAGTTTCTAATAATTAAATTTAAGAATTCTTGAAAATTATTTGAGTAGACTTTAGTAATGGAAAATACAAAAGTAAATAAATACCTGTAACTAGTCTGTTTTTAGAGATCCCATTTTTTTTTTATTTATAAATTCATAAATTTAAGCTAAGATTTTTTCTATACTTCCTAATTACATTTATTTTATCATCTGTTTAATTTACTAGATCCTCTAAAAATTTCTTAAGAATTTTCTGATGGATTAATTTCCAAAACTACAACTTGAAATACTATTGCCCTATATCAGGTTCCCAACCTGTGGTACACGTACCCCTGGGGATATGTGAAATAAAAGTTGGTAATGTTGGAAGCATAAAAATATAAGGAATTAGAAAAAGTTATAGAATTTTGCTTCTCCAGGTTAATAACTGATTTAATAACTAAAGGTTTTGAATGGTTGATTATTACAGAGTGTAATTTTTAGCTGTCCTTATAAGTTAATGCCAAAGTATTACAATACTGATTTCATTTGTTATGGTGTTTAATTAATACTATTGTAAAAATGCAATAAAATCAAAAATTAGACCAGCAAATGTTATTGAGTCATTCAACTCTTATGTTAACCTAAGATCTTAACATCGTTGATAAAAACTTTTTTGCATAGGCGTATGGTTATTGGTGGTGGGAGGATATAACAGTAGAGAGTACACGAAAGATTAATCAAGGGCTATGCAAGGAAATAAAGGTCAGGAACCCCTACCCTATATGATGATCTGATCAATGTATATAAAACGTTAAAAACTCTGTTCACCTATTCCTGACATTGGAGGAAAAACAATGTAAGGTGATAATAGAGTAGACAAAAAAATTGCTTAAAAAAAATTTTGATTCTGCTTGAAGTTGCTGCTCGGTACATGCAGCTTACTGATATTTTGTTCTAATCTTTGAGTTGCCATAAGCGATGTGAAGTTTTAACTTTGAGAGGATAGGTAACAAGTGATACACAGAATCAGAAACCTCTAATAAACAAGTCTAATGGACGAAAATGTGTCAATTATATGGTGCAAGTGTTAACAGACACCGTATGCAGCTAAAAGGGAAAGTTTTCAACACTATTTTGTAGCTGTTAATTTAAATAACAAGTGCTTTTCAATTTCAAAATAATGTATTTCTTTTCAATATGGAGGTATTTAAGATGACAATCACTTAAATTCCTTCAAATTTAAAAACTAAACAGATTTTTATGAAGACAAAGCAATGAGAATGCACGATTAGGAATCTAGTTTTGAAAATGAAGTTTTTTCTGAAATTTAATGATTTTTATTTTTCTACATAAGAAATGAGGGAAACATGACTATTTCCTGGTACTAATAAATAAGAATTATATTCAACATTATGTAGATACAAATTTCTGAGAATCGGCAGCATTTTCTGTTAAAATTATTATAATGAGTACTTGTTTTGCTGATTTTAGCCAGATCTGCTTTTGATTTTGTTAAAAAATTCTGTTTAATGTAACTTGTTTGCCAAACTTCAATTTATTGTAAACATTTATTGACTTGATTCAAGCACTGGGCTATTCAGTCACCTCAAAAGAAATTTTGAAATTTAGTCTAATTTATTACTGGTTATATTAGCTGTTCCATTTTTCTGTGTAGCTTACAATTAAAATAAGTTTCTTATCTTTTATTACATTGTTATTAAAAAATGGCTATTAAATGATTCGTAAGAATATTGCAGCACACATTTTGTTCGAGGCAGATTCAATTTATTACTGTCATATTTTTAAAAAAATGTTCTAAAATTATATCATGTTCCATAATTTTTGCTTGCAGTTTTTGAGGTGTTGCAGTCACCTCCTTGTGTGAGTTCTGGGTTATATTGGTCAGATTAGGCAACCGATATGAGAAAATGACTGCACATTTTGGATATGATTTTAGTAGTTCCAGAATGTTCCCAATGAGGCTAGGTATTTTATATTTTAGCTGATTATGCTCATTATTGGCAGTGGCACCTAAATCTCATAAGAGTAACAAAATAGTGTTCAAAAGCTTTCCTTTTAGCTGCCTCAAATATCCATTAACATATGCACTATGTATTAGGTGCATTTTAACACATTCTGCAGGTTTATTTGTTGTGTTTTTTGTTAATGTGTCCCTTGTTGCCTCCATCTTGAAGCCAAAATTTCTAACCACTTGCAGTGCCTTATATCGTTGAATAAAGAATTAGTAAGTTTCCAATACTGATTGGTAACTTTTTTGTAGTGAGCCGAAGGAAATTTTGAAAAAAAAAAAAAAAGTGTTTTTTACCCAGCCTATTGAGTAATTAGATCTCATGTTGAATAGGATGTTCCTATACCTGATGATGAAAAATCATGTCTGCATGTTCCATGGATTTAATTTTAATCAGTTCAGTAAATAAAAATTGTTGTCCATCTTTCTCAATTAAGCTATTGACAAGAAGCTTTCCTAAAGTAATGACATCTCCTAAGGATTGAGTGAACTTTCCATTTAGATGGCATCAGAGCCTAGGGACTGACAGTGAGCTTTCATTGTTTAAAGACAGCAACTCTATCGTTAAATGATATTCCCTTTTACTTTATGACACTTTAAAATACTAAGGATGATCTGATTTATTAAGTTTATTATCAGATAAAAATGAATGAATAACTAAAATATGAAATTTCAGAAATTTCTTGTCTTAACTTTAATTTTCTTTGCTATTCAAATGAAAGTATCAATGATTTTCTATGATATATTAATTTTTGTTTGTGTGTCATTGCTATTGGTGTATTAAATATTGATTTATACTAATTGAATGATTTATTTTAATTGGACCGGCCTACTATCTTTATCATGAATAAAGCTTAAAGTTAATTTATTTTTTAAGGATGCAAAGAAGTTCATGGGCCATGCAAAAAGGAAAAAATTATGCATAGCAGATTTGGATCATACATTGAAAGTGAAGAATATTGAGGTAGGAAACATTTATTAAGATTTATGTTTTATGATTCTTCACTGCAAAAGAAATTTATGCTATTCTATATGAATTCTTTTTGTAACTATTTTATAAAATTTTCCCCCTTAGCCTTTATATGGATTTGTTTCAAATGAATTCATCCCCTTCCGATTTGCCAGTGGAGGAGGAAGAGAAATTTATTTCTTGGAGGAAAAAGAAATGGAATTAAGTGATATTGTGGGATCGCAGATGCCAAAGCTACCTCTGGATATTTCAGTCAAAGGTAGTTTCTGTTCCTTTACTTTTTCATTCATTATTAATTCAATCATTATGTTTTTATTTTACATGAAAATAAAGGACTCCAGTAGAAGATGATAAATTTTGTTGGATTTATTCCTTTTTATTCACACCTTTCAAAATGTAATTACTATAACTCACTGTCTGGGTGTGATCCACTGTTTCTAATGAGCTTTGTGAGCCTTCAAAATATTCCTCTCTTTAAAATTATAAAATCCAGCTACTATTTTGATGATTTCTTTTTATTGTTTGATATTTACCAGTGATCTGCACAGTTTGCAATGCCAATATTTTCAAAATGTGCATGGACTAGAAACATTTAAATCTGTACTAAAAAGTTTAATCCAATTTTTTGATCTTTAGTAAATGATGACAAGGCTAATATAAACGACTTTTTATTGTTTTCTTGGGACAACTGCACTCTCTTCAAAAAATGTCTACACTAAAATTATTACAGAAAAGTAATTTCATTGACAGGTAAATGCGAAATCCCCTTCAACAATGTCTACACTCTTAAAATGATGGTATATATGTAGTCAAGAGCAACTCAAATTAAGAGTCTGTTAAAAGCTCCAAGTAATCTTGGTACCAGTGGGCAATATAATGAGTGCTTCTATGCAATTTAGGGCTATAGGAAGAGCTCCATGAAATTCAACTTTCATTTTTATTTTGACTGGGATTTTATTGTACAGTACATTGACTATTAATGTTTAAAACCAAATTCTTTTCAGATGTATAAATTACTTATAATATTTTGAAATATACTAGACTATTTAACTGGATTTTATTTCGGTTAAGCTTTGGGATTTTTGCTTGTCATTCGACTGCTTTATATCCATTTTATTTAATTGGAATTAATGATACACCTCATTGTTTTGTTTGTGCTGCTGTCAACTTAAATTATTACTAATTATAATCAATATTAGTAGTTCATTATATTCAGTACTTATCTGCTTTATATAATAATCGTTGATATTTAAAATTACCATTCATCATTATTCACAGTTTAGCATCAAATAATATTTTGCAACATAAAAGTTGTGCATGTAATCGCATTGCATAGCTTTTGAAAAGTAAAGAAATCATTAGTTACCATTTTAAAGAATTTCAAAGCTTTTTTTTATATTCAAGTAAGTCTTTTTTTATTACTAGAAACTGATAAAAATTGAGATATGTAAATTTTGGGTAACTTTTGGTCTTTACTTTAAAATGTTATATTTTTTCAAAATTTTAATGCTAAGTTACTTGACACCATAATAATTAAGTTTCAGTTTTGTATGGTTGTAATGCCCATTATTTGGTATTAACTATTTCAATAAACAGTTTTACTAAATATATTGTATTTATGTGAGAATAAGAAATAGAAAGCATGAATTAATAGACAACATTACTACAACAATTAGCTGTATTAAAATTAAATGTGTTTGCAGATTTTGAATCTTTCAGATGATTAAAATTAAATGTTTCCATCCTGTCCGTTAGATGTCTATGTTTTTGTATTAAGTATCAACTTTCCATTATGTATCTAAGATGGAAAAATTCTTAAAATTTTTGCAATCACTGACTTTAAAATGATTATGAAACTTTATGTGAAAATGGGGGAAATTAAAATAAAGCGGTGATTCTTATTTCTTGGGTGCATTTAGTTTTGGATTTTTATGCATTTTTAATGATATGCATTCCTTGTTTTATTTTAATAATAATTTCAATGACTTTTTTCCTTGCTTTAAAATGAAAAAGCTCAAAATATTGCATAAAATTTCTTATATTGTATTAAATATATCATTAATAATTTTATATGAATTGTTTTATTCATATAAACATTGTCTTATTAAAATAAACATTGTTTCTTCTAGCTCATTGGTTAAGCATTGAAGGTGTACAACCCACTATTCCTGAAAATCCACCACCAGGTAATTTTTTTAAAATTTCTTATAATTCTTAACATTCTTTATTTTTTAGGTGAAAACAATTTTGATTCAGACATGATACATTATGTACCTTAATACTTATAAATTTCCACATTATATTACATTTCATTAATACATAAAGGTTTTACTCTGAACTGTCCTTTTATTATGCTATAATTAATTTTTCTTATTGAAATTTTTTAAATCAAGATGCCTACTGTGATTACATATTAGAATTTTAAAATAATGCAAAGTGCAATATTGAATATTATTTCAATTAAAAAGTTTTGATGGTTATAATATGTATTTGGTGTTTACTACACTTGAAGACTTTCATTTGAATGGGGGAAAAAAATGAGAAATACCTACCAAAGAACTTATAATGGCTCAGTTTTTTAAAAAATACTCTAAGCATTATTGAGATATTTTGAATACGGAAAAAAAAAAGTTTTAAATTATTCTCCTTTAATGTTTTTTCAAAGAAGAAAAAAGAGCTACTAAGATGGGATTAAAAAAAAAAAAATGTAGGTTTGTTTTCTACTTTATCTATAAAGTATTATTCATTCATTCGACTTGTCAAAGGAATAAATTAAGATAAACAGACTTTGTAGCATTCTAGTATGCACAAAGAAAAGAAAATAGTTAGGATTAAAGACTACCTTTCTTAACTTGTTGAATTTCTTGTTTTGTGAAGTTTTACTTGAGTTCTTAATAATTGATGATTGCTTTTGCAAAGTTTATACTTGTCATGCATAAAAAATGCTATTGGATACCATTTCTATCATAGTATGCTGCAGGACAAGCCAAGATACTGTTCAAGTTCGATTTTAATATTGTGTTAATACTTTTCAAAGTTATGAATAAAAGATGATAGAGTTAATGTTTAAAAGAGTGCAATGTTCTGAAACAAATTAATTTAGATTAATTAATACAGAGCAATTGAAGTTATGAAAGTTTTATTTTCTGACCAATTGAAACACTTGATATCGTGGGCATGTTCTCAATGTGGCTAGTGAGGAGCGAGAGTATTCAAGTTTTTAACAATACACATGTAAACTTTGTGCAATGTTTCATTTTTCTCTTCCTTTTCTTCTTCCATATGTTTAGTTTGATATTTACATTAGAAGGTTAAAAATAGCATGCTATAGTAATGAAGTGTAACATATATTACTCAGCGATAATGTTCTGTAATTATCATTGAAAAATATAAAAATTATGCCAGGAAGTTTTTTAAATTATGAAGAAAAGAATGCAGACTTTGAATTTGAAGCTTATTTGTCTTAAGAAAACACATTGTAAAATATCAGTTCCATACAACTTGTACTGTATGGAATTTATTGATAAAAACAAAACAATTATTATGATCAAAGAGGAAATGCTGAACAAATTTTTAATTAAAAAAAAAAAAAAAAAAAAACGATTGAAGCTTTGAAGTATCAGGCAAAAGTTTTTCATGAAGTAGCACTTAACCATTATCCTTGACATCAATCTCAAAATTTAAAAGTACTCTAACCAAATTATGTTCCACATAACAAAAAAATAAAAATCTTGGATAAAGTTACCCAAAAAAGAAAAATAAATAAATTTATATGTGTATAGATTCAATGTCCAACAAATACTAATTTACTTCTAGAAATTGCTTTCTAGGAAAAAGTTGAAAATCATGACTTGAAGTTCATATTAAAAACGTAGTTGTGATAGAATTCTGATTACTATTTACTACATTAAAAAAACTACTAGCTTTCTTTTTGGAAAACCGACATCAGCTATTATATCTCTGGTTTTTAATTTTTGGTTTCAGAAATGAAATTCTTCAAATATTGATTCCTTACAGCCTGACCTTAAATTGTTACAAGTTGCAAATTCTTTTACTTAGTACAATGTTTATTACACTACAGCAGACTTGATCAATTAATCAAACTTTGCAACTTTTTGCTTTCTCGGATATCTGATAATTTCCATATGTAAATTATCAATAACTTGCAACTAAACTTTTACTCCTTCCTGGGGTATCTGATAATGTTCATCTAAATAAGTTTTAGATGTAAACTTCTAAATAGTTATTCTAACACTCAATAATTTCAAGTGAGTGAGAGCAAAAAAAAGAAAATTTATTATCTATAGAATAAGTTATTTTGTTCTTATCGTTTGGCTTTAAAAAACTCGTTACGAACATTTAGTTTTGGACTTGACCATTTTGTATCTCTGTCTCTTACTGTCTAATGAAACTCTGAAAACTATTGAAGATCTTAATATCTTCATGACTCTTATATAGGGCAAAAATAGTTTGGAAAACAAACCTTATATGGGAGTTGAATTTCTGTACAAATACATGCATGATATATGAAAATTCTTTTATTTATACCGATTTGCATGTATTGAATAATTTATGATAATCCAGTATTTACACATTTTTCATATATATACAATAGAACCCCGCTAATCCGAACTAATTGGGACCGGTGCCTGTTCGGATTACAAAAAATTCAGATTACCCGAATTTCCGATAAAAATAGAAAAGAAAAAGATGTATGCTAAAAATAAATGTAAGTTATAAGTACTCAGTACTACTATCTCTTGAATTGATGGTAGTTCTGATTCTGTACTGCAACTTATAAAGAATGTCACAATAAAAGGTGTAATTTACTGGGTATCGGAGTCATGGGACAATGTTATGCAAAATTTTTAGTAAAGTCGTGAAAGAAGTTATGGCCAAGTTTAGCTGATTCTAGCAAAGTTGAAGAGGGAGATGCAAACAAAAGCGAAATTCTTCCTCTTATTAAATGTATCCCAGGCTGTGAAGACGCAACTGAACACACTGTAACTGAGTAGTTGTCTTTTGATACTGAAGCCAATCAGTTATATACAGATGAAGAAATCAGTGGCGAATTCAGGATACTGGTTGGGGGGGGGGGGGTTGAGAGAAAAAATTGTTTGTATCGTTGTGACGAATGTCAAACCTCACGGCTTATGTAAACCAAAACACTTTAACTTTACAAACTTTCCTCACCTGACAATAAGAACAATACAATATTTTTGACAATTTAATAAAAAATACAATGAAGTTACTAGCCAAAAAATGTCTTTGACCGCGTCAACGCTTCAAGTACAAGTGGAATGACTAGAAAAGTAGGAAAATTTTCGATCCTGCCAAGAAAGAAAGCAATGTTGTCATTATTATTATTATTTTTTTAATGAAAATTAAGAACTAACAGTTGTAGTGGTTTTAAATGAAATCAAGAATTTTGGTTCAGCTCTGGGGGGGGGGGAGGGGTGCTGCAGTCCGATAGCTCCCCCTGGATTCGCCACTGGAAGAAATCATCTCTTTAGTTCAGAATAAGCCATAAGATGACTCTGATCTAGAAGAAACTGACAAGCCAGAAAATGTTCTCATTTCCCATTCTGAAACTGCGAATGCTCTAGAAATAGCACTGAGATATAGAGCAGAGTGACAGTGTGACATTAACAGACATTATGTTTATCAGATGTTGACATAATATTGCTTCCACGTTCGGAATAACATTACTTCGTCAGACAAATCTGACAAATTTCTTCACCCCAAAAAGATCGTTAATGTATGTGATGTGTTAATGTAATGTTTTTTTATTAAATGTCAATGTAATCCTTGAATCTTCAATGTGTACAAAATTATCCATGCTGAAAAAGTGCTTTTTTGTTTTCATCATGTATACTTAAATTTTTTCAGGTAATCTTTTCAATTACATATAATTTTCAAAAATAAAATTGGTTCGGATTAACCAGAATTTCGGATTAGCGGGGTTCTACTGTATATATATTGAAAACTCCATATACTTGGATTGCCTTTTTTCAATAGTTTTGATAGCAACAGAGTTCTTTTACATTTTAACATCTAAATGTTTAAACTTACCTAGTATCTATAGTATTTTCAATTTTTATTATTTTGGATTTGGTTATTTTGTTTAATGAACTTTAGTTTATGAACTGCATTTTAATGTGTCTTGTTTACTTTGTTTTTGTATTTTATAACAAGTTCTATTTTGGTTTATATTACTATATATATATATATTAAAAGGAATATATTGATATATATTTTGATTTTAGAAGTATATTTTCAAGAGCATAGTATGTATCATTAGTTTGTAATAAATATATTTTATAATGAAATAACTTCATATTAGAATGAATTGTGTATAATATTGTACATAAATTTTGTAAATGTTTTAGACATTTTATTTATTAGACCTCATTTGCAACAAATTTTATTTGAAAGTGATATAATTTTTATGTATTCGCATTTTGCTTAAAGATGAATACATGCTTTTATTTAGAAGCAAACATGAATTTATACCATAACTACATATTACCTGTATAATTTTAAAAATACAAATTATTTATTCTCTGACATATATTTACATATTAGCTTATCTCTGTAATCTTATTACACACATATTTAAAAATATTTTGTCTTTCAAAATTTGGGATTAGAAATCATTTTTTATATTATGCAATATTTGTAAAAATAGTAATTACTTAAGTTGTGCATTAGTTTCATTTGTTGGCAAGCTGTATGGCTATATTTTGGATAAAATTGAATTGTGAAAATGAATTCTAGTTTATTAAGTTTTTAAATTAGTGTCTGGTATCTTAAAAAAAACCTTTCATATGAGTATTTTAATGCGATTTATTTGTTAATATTTAGATGTTTATACTTCTTAATTTTCATATTTATTTAGAAATTACTTTCTAGTTGATGGTGGATTATTATTTGTATGAACACAATATTGTGTGTAGACATAATTTACATAAAAATAAGATTAGAATTATATTGTTAGAGTATGTACACAGTCTATTTTATTTTGGTATGAGTACTTTATAAATAATATGTTGAAATAAGTAATTTTAGACAGATATTTGGTTTTTTAATTAAATTTATATAAATGAAAGATTGCTTTTTATTTCATGTGTAGTTACTGTTTGTAAATATGATTTATATAGGGCTTTTTTATAAATAAAGTTGGCACTGATAACATTTCAACTAAATAATAATGGTGCAATAAATTTCTTTTATCATTTATAAATAATTTTCATTTTAATTTTATCAACATTTTTGTCTATTTCAATGAGCTTGATTTTCAATTTAAACTGCAGAAACCAAATTTCTATTACACTTCTAATTAGAATGTCTTTTAATCAAAAAATGTTATCTAAGCTTATCATACTTTGTTCATCATACTTCATCGCATTTTGTTTTATTCACACACACACACACAGACATACACACACAAGTACTGCTTTACTATGTCATCTACAGGTGATATTTTGATAATATTATAAACAAAAACTGTAATATACATCAAATTACAGTCACTAAAAACTAGTTGCAGTTGAGAAATAATTTTTTAAAGTCATAGGCTATCAGGGTTCGTACGCGTCCTTACAAGTCCTTAAAAGTCCTTACTTTTAAATTTAGTCCTTAAAAGTCCTTACAAATCCTTATTTTTATGCCTAATTTTTAAAAAGTCCTTGAAAGTCCTTACTTTATACTCTGCCATTATTAAAAAATTTAAAATTTCACCGATTATCGATTTTCTAATTCCTCCTTCTCGGCGGCTCTAATCTCGAACGACGTGGCTCTCGCTTAATGGGGTGGGGGTGGGGGGACGACACTGCTCGCGTTCCACGAATACATATCCATCGCATACACTTTGGGAAATAAGGGAGGAGTTACAGATAGCCTTTATTTGTCCATGGTTCCATAGGAATGATTGTCAAAAGTGCTGTTACCATTTTTAGAACAGTATCAAAGTGATAAATATTTACTTCCATTTTTTGCCAGTGATGCTTTTAAAACTTGTTAATGATTGCATTCAACATTTCAAAATTTTGAAACCAAAGAATGAAAGAATTGAGAAACCTTAGACTTTATGCAAATTTAACTTCAGTGACCCAAACTTGTATAATGATAAAAGTTAAGTGTATTTAGGATTTGCTGCAGAGCAACTAATAAAAGAAAAGATAAAAAATAAGGAATTAGCAGACAAGGATGTTTTCACACTCAGACAGGATAGTCGAAAAAACATCATAACAATGATAAAACATTTCATGCAGAAATGTCCTGTGAATTACACACTAGTAAGACCTGCGATTTGCATTGATCCACGAGTAATGGCTGGATATCCCGAAAAAGCACAGGAAAAAATGAAAAGGGTATTGATTGTATTGTCGCAAAATAAACGTATTTTGGGAAAAGATTGCGACGAAAGTTTGTTACTCTATGCAGATTTTCTGTTAAATATTGTAAAGCCAAATTCATTTGAATTTACTTCTTTCAATCCAAAGAGTGAATCCCTTGATATTTTTTTACAAACTTATTTTAGCAATAATCATTATGAAAAAGTTTGGAAGATTATCAAAATGGTATTAAAACTGTCACATGGACAATGAGGTTTTTCGGTGAACAAAGCCCTGGAAATAGAAAATTTGAAAGATGCTTCATATATTTTCCAGCATGTAAATCATGAATTTATTAAGCTGTCTGGGGCTATTTATGACTTAAAAATTACTAAAGAAATGAGGACGGCTGCCACCTCAGCGCAAAATACATGCAGTATTTAGAAAGTGGAAGATCCAAAGAAAAGACTGAAACAAAACAACTGAAACGAAAAGCTCTAGAGGAAGAAATAGATTTTTTAAAACAAAAGAAAATGTTCCTCCAAACGGACATGCACCAAACAAATGAGAAAGCAAATGATTTAGCTAATGAGGCTGAAAAGTCAAAGGACATAAATTTATCTATTCAATTGCATGAACTAAGAAAAAAAATTTATGAAAAAGAAATTAAAATAAATACCTTGGATGTAAAATTGAATGAAAAAAGTTTGGAATTAAAAGATATTTAATTTGATTACCAGTTTCATGGGGTTTTTTTTCATCAATTTATTAACTCATATTTTTAGGAGTTTTGTTGTGTTAAATTTGTAATGTATCTTTTATGTTTTATATTATAATTTATCATCTAATAGGGCGAATTTGCAAAAATGAGATTTTATTTAAAAATGTGTGCGAAAATTCATTAAGTTTATTCAATTTAGAGGTCCTTATTTTTTGGTTTTTTTAGTCCTTAAAAGTCCTTGATAGTCCTTGATTTTCTTTTAAGGAAATGTGTACGAACCCTGGCTATGCAAATGAGGATTTTGTAAGTTGTTAGATCCACAAGAACTTCCCAACATAAACATAAAGCATTTGCTAGCTTAGTTAGTTACCCATGTACTGTGACTTGTAGAAAAAATAAACCTAAATTTTTAAAACTATTAATAGGCTTGAACTACTTATTTTTTGTCTTTCTTAAAACATATGGCCTATTAATTTTTCTCTTACTTTAAGTTATCTGCTTTTTCAAACATTTAATTACAAGTCATTTATTATAGTTGAATTATTGTGTGCAGAAAATTAATGTTCTATTCTTTGCATGAAACAAAAATAACACTTGAAAGAAGTTCAGAATTTGCAAAATCCATTATTTCTTCCATATAGTTACAAAATCTACAATCTGTGATTACAGACAAATTTCTAGAATTTATTTTTAAGTGCTTGCTTGACCATCACTTTCAGCTCTAAATTAATACAACAAATGTTTTAAAAATAAGCTTTCAAAGCTACCCAGAAATTCTAAGAAATAATTATTTTTAAACAGTCCAAATATTTAGAAAACATTTTTAAAGCAAATATATATTTAAATAATTTAACTAGTATTTTCAGGTTTTTAGATGGAGATTATCATAATGTTGGTCAAAATAAAATTATATTAGTAATTCAAGCATGGACAATAAATTTTTAGTTTTCAACGAAGACCACAATTGATCATTAGAAGTTTTAATGCATGAAAATTTAATGCTTTTTGGACAATGTTGTGAATTTTTGAAATCTCAACCACCATTTGGAAGTTTAGTATCTCATTGTGTGCTTCGTTTTCAGTTTCTAAAGATCAGCAGAAGAATGAAAATATGGATCCAACAGCTAAAATGCCAAAAATAGGAGCCAGTCCTACCAATAAGGGCTCCAAGGAATCGCACCTGGAAATTGTGGGCTTGAAACAACTTGCAACTCATGAACTGTCAGTGGTAAGAAAAAAAAATTCTAAAATATATTTTCTGATGTAGAAGAAAACTTATAAATAACCAGTCGTTGGCAATATATAAATAATCAATATATTATTAATGTGAAAATATAAAAGTCTTAATGAATTGCTTCTCATTTTATTCCTACATGGATTTAAGAAAAAATTATTAAATGGTTCAAGGGGACAAATAGCATTACTTATGTAATAAATTTGAGTGCAGGTATATAATGAAAATTGTTGAAGTGCTTTGATGGCTGAGATCAGACATAATCTGTGTTTGATAGCTATCATGTTTCTCTCTGTTATGACCAAGTCAATAGTTAGCAAAACAAGAAAAGGGAAAGCAAAGTGAAGTTCTAAAACTGGGAACCTAATTTCCTGAGCATCTTTATGTATTATATTTGCTAGTTCTATTGAAAGTAATCGTAATATCCATAATTGCCAAATAGGAGAACAGCAACCATAAATGAGGGAGATTCAAAGCTTGTATCTTTTATCTTCAGATTTGTCAATGGGGGATAGTTCATTATGGATGAAAGTTTTGTAAAATTAAAGCTCACCCTCAAAAAGAATTATTAGGCCAAAGTCTTCAATTCCTGCTGGTATATACACTATATGGACAAAAGTATACGTACACTTTCAGATTTTGACATTTTTTAGAATTTCTCCGGAAAGGATTAACCGTCTGCCCTTTAACTTTGACCATGTGAAGAATAGACTATAGCTCACATTTTACATTGAAGATTCTGTCTTGAGAGCAATTAGAGGACAGTCTGCAAACTGATGAAGATAAAAACTTTTTTGGCCCTCACCCCGCTTCACAGAATACTGATAACATGATGAAACTTTCAGAAATGGTTATGTTTAATGTGCATAATATTTACATGAATTTTCGTAAACTCAGCACAAATATTTGGGAAGATATAAAGGTTTTCTTTAAAAAAATCCAAAATTTTCCCATCTGTTTTTTGCTTATAACATGCACAGTTTTTTGTTATATTATACAAGACTTACAGAAAAGATGACAATATATTACAGAAGCTTTGTGTAAACATTTGGGGGAAAAAATTTCAATGTAACAGAGAATATGAGCATTTTTAGTAAATAATTATTTACTGTGCATGCGAGAAATATAGCATAATTTTTCTTTTACAACTTTAAAACCAGATATATATGGCAGCTAATATAAAAAAAAAATTCAGTTCAATATCAGTAGTATTAAGAAACGTATCGGCATTGCAACGAGCTGAATTTCAGCTCTTATCGAAGAGAAGCTAAAAGATGAGGGGTTGTGCACAAATTGATATTTTTTAAACTTATATCTTTGAATAGTTATATTAAATTGTATAGTGGTTAGAGATTTGCTAAATACCCATGAACATTTCTAATGTTTGTAATGAATAAAAAAATATATATTTGTAGAATTATTATAATATTTTAAGAAAAGAAATTAATTTAAAAATATTGTTTGACTGTAAAATTGGAACAATATGTAACTTGTTAATGATCATGTAAATAATATGATTAAAGTAATGAAATTTTTGTTATTTATAGTGCCTAATTAGCTAGAATTTAAGTTATGCACGTAATTAATAAATGATCTTGGGTATTTAGCAAATTCTAACCACTATACAATTCAATATAAGTATTCAAAGATACAAATACAAAAATATCAATTTGTATACAACCCATCTTTTTTGCTTCTCTTTAATAGGAGCTAAAAATGTGCTCTTTGTAATGTCAATATCTTTCTTAATACTATTGATATTGAACTGAATTTTTTTTATATAAGTTGCCCTATAGATCTGGCTTTAAAGTTGTAAAAGAAAAATTATGCTATATGTTTCGCACATGTGCAGTAAAAAATTATTTACTAAAAATGCTCATATTTCCTGTTTTATTGAAATTTTTTCCCCAAATTTTTACACAATGCTTCTGTAATATATTGTCATTTTTTGTGTAACTTTTGTATAATACAACAAAAAACTGTGCAAGTTATAAGCAAAAAACAGGCGGAAAAATTTTGGATTTTTTAAGAAAACCTTTATATCTTCCCAAATATTTATGCTGAGTTTGCGAAAATTCATGTAAATATTATAACATAACCATTTCTGAAAGTTTCATCTTGCTATCAGTATTCTGTAAAGCAGGGTGGGTCAAAAAAGTTTTTGTCTTCATCAATTTGTAGACTGTCCCCTAATTGCCCTCAGGACTGAATCTTCAATGTAAAATATGAGTTACAGTTTATTCTTCACATGGTCAAAGTTTAAGGGCAGTCAGTTAATCCTTTCCAGAGAAATTCTAAAAAATGCAAAAATCTGAAAGTGTCTGGATGCTTTCGTCCAAATAGTGTATATATAAAAGAGCAAATGCAATTTTTGTAAATTGTATTAAATATTTTGTATAACTTAAAAGCAGAAATATTAATGAAGATCAATTTAGCTCTTCACCATTTTCTGCAAGAAAAAGAATAAACTTATAAAGTAAGAATTACATGAGTATATGAATTTATTTAGTAAAAAATGATATTATATAATTTTTGAAGGGAGTTTGGGTATATGTTGAGTTGTTAGTTGTCAATGCAGAGAAAAGATCAAGGGCTTGATTATTTATAATGGATTATTTTTGTATCCCAGTGAGCAATATTTTATATTTTTTTAGTCTTTATTATTTTTCCGTTTGTCATTTCACTTATTTCATTTTTTGAATTATGTAGCAAAATACATATATTTTGTTTCTTAAAATTCAGGTCACTTGATAATTTAAGTAAATCTCAAAATCTCTACTTTGACTGGCTTGATGTTTTTTTAAGCACTTGAAGTAAAATAGTTTTTCTCAATCAGTTGTGGAGGGAGAGGGTCTTTTAAACCATTTTCCATTGTATTAAATATTATGTTACATTTATCCTTTTCTGTTATTGATTATGAGTTAAAAATTATTTTTAATCATTTAATTTTATTTGCTTTGCTAACATGTTTTAAACATTTTATTTTAAAGGAACAACAGTTGTATTATAAAGAAATTACAGAAGCTTGTGTTGGTTCCGATGAGTCTAGGCGAGCTGTAAGTATAGTCCATTGCAAACTTTCTTTATGAAATTTTGATTTGCAAATTCTTGTAGTGTATTTAAAATATTGTTTTATTTACAGGAAGCTCTTCAAAGTTTGGCTTCAGACCCAGGTTTATATCAAATGCTTCCACGTTTAAGTCAATTTATATCCGAAGGTGTAAGTATTTATTATTTGAATTCATTCTGTTTTATTTCATGCTTACTATAATTTATTATATACATAAAATAGTACTTGCAAAATTTATTAAATTGTGTGCGATTTTTTTTTTGTAGGTCAAAGTGAATGTAGTTCAAAACAACCTCGCCCTTCTTATTTATTTGATGCGTATGGTTAAGGCATTGTTAGATAACCAAACACTTTTTCTGGAAAAATATGTAAGTATGAAAAAAAGTGTTCTTTAATGTATGGTATTAAATGTGACTTTATTTCTGATTGATTAATTTTGATTACATAAAAGAACTCACAAACTTGACTTTTGATAGTTTGAAAATTTCAATCCCCTGCATTACTACCCCCATCTGCAAACTCGACCAATATTTTCACTATCCTTACAGCAAATCCCATTCCGGTTAAAATCGAATCAAAATTACTCCAGTTATGGTGTTCATAAGATAACATGGACTAAGCGTTATACATACATACATACATACATACATACATACATATATATATTATCAAAAGTATTAATTTACATACATAATAAAAGTTGTACATCCAAACATACAAAAATTAGTATTAAAACCAGTATTTAACGGATTACAAATCCCTACAAATTAAATTGTAACAGAAATTAATAATCTACAATAAACAAATAAACACAAACACTATAAAGTTTATATATATACTAATTGATATGCCCGGTGTTGCTCGGGATAAAATTATTTGCAAGTCCAAGTACTTATAATACTTTCAATTTACTAAAAGTGTTTTTCACGGAAGTGTCTTTCGTTGATTTTCGTTAATCAACTGAACCTTTGGACCAGCAGTGAAACACCCTACTTTTTCTCTCCTTAGTTTGAACCACATGGCAAAAATCTCGTAATCCTTCATACTCCATTTCTCCCTCCCCATCATTGCTACGGCAACAGCAGACACTTTTTCATATCTTTTATTTTTTGCCATTATCCGGACTACAATTCTCTTCTCTTTAGTGTTTTTGTCACTGACGGGAAAAAACTGAATAGTGTTCTTACTTTTTCTCCTTAGGCCCTCTCCCTCTGATAGGAAGTGGGTTCAACAATCTTGAAGGATTTTAAACACTCATTATGATCATTAAGAATTTGTAAAATTAAATGAAGCATTGCGGAAAGAGAGTAATTAACATCATTGTATTGTGGTGCAAACATATTGAAAGAGGTATATGCTATGAAATAAAAGCTAAATAAAATTTCTGCCTTTCTGTTAACATTCAAAGAAAACAATATTTTTATCGTAACTTTCACAATGGCAAAAATACTGGAACGAAGGATTTGATAAAACAAACAATGGTTTAAATTTACTTACAATAACAGAAAGCATTATTACTAATTGTGTATGAAATAAATTTGAAATGTTTGTTAAATTAAGAAAAAGAAAGCATAACATTTAATTTGAAATCATTAAAAAGAGGATTTTCTGCTCTTTAAGATATCCGACTGGTTTAAAATCGTCGTTTTTGATGAAATTATCAAAAAATATTTTATGACTTAATTTTGTAGCCTGTTTAACCAGCTTTCTAAAACTGTCTCACTTTTTACTCTATGTGAATTATAAATGGAGTTACAGCTGTTTCATTACCGAACTGTAAGCATTATTTTATGTTGCATGAAAACTTTAAATGCGTTTTCTGAGAAATGATATTTTTAAGGAAAACTGTCGACCGTAACAATGATATCTCAAAACGTTATTCAAGTATTGATATGAAATTTTCCGAGATTGTTTTCTGTAATATGCTTGATGTTTTCCTCTAAAAACTAAGGTCAATTTTAAAAATCAAGTAATATTTTTAAGTGTTTAAATGTAAACGAAAAGCATTTTTTATGAAAAATTACCAGTTTAGTAACTATGTTCAGCTGTATCTTAAAAATATTTTGAAGTACTAGAAAGATTTTAGAGCATAACACAGATAACAGTTATAAAAATGTACTCCTACAAGGATTTAAGTATAGTTTGAATATGATTTTGTCTATGGCTGTTATCGTAAGGCAAATATTTTAGTCATTTTTCTACAAATTTCTCAGTTTTTTTTTAAAAAAAATATTAGTTTGAAAGCTTAATTTTACAATATTTTCATAATTTTAAAACATATGCAGCTGAAAAATAACATTAAAAAATATATATAAGTTATTTTTCAAAAAAATGTCTCCGAACACAGTCAGATACCATGGTATGTAATTCTATGTGCAATATATTTTTCTGAAATTATTGGCGAAAAACTGAGATAAAACGCCGAAAATTGGCTTAATTTTCATTATTTAATTGCATATCTTAGGAAGTAATTTTTTTGAAAGTTTGAAAGAGTAGAATTAATCTAAGAACGAACCACAGAATGGCATGTGCAAATTTCATGGCAAGACTATTCACCGTTTATGAGGAGTTCTCGTGACAAATAGACCGTTAGAACATCTTTTTCTCCCCCCTCCCTTTTTCCTCTTTCTACAATAGGAACCAGACTAAATAGCCTTGAAGGCTTAGCATACACTCATTAGGATCATTTAAAAATTTGTGAAAATTAAACAAAGCATCGAGAGAATAATTCACTAACATCATTAGATCACTGTGTAACCATATTAAGAGCTGTAAATGCTACGACGACAGGAAACCAGAAGTGAAAAGTCTACTTTGCTGTTAATGCTTCAAAGAAAGCAATATTTTCTGATATTAACTTGAACACTGTCGAAAGCCTGTGCACGAAACAGTAATTTGGCTTTATTTCTATAAGAATAAAAAGACTTGTTAGAAATTACGTTACAAAAATATTTTTAAACCTTAATAACAATCAGAGAAAACATTTCATCGTAATGTAATTAATAGCATTAAAAAGATCATTTTCTGGTCTTTAAAATGGCATAAAATTAATTGTTGTCTAATAAATATTTCAGAAGTTATTGTCGAAAAAATTCTAAGCATTAGGCGTAAAAGTGGCTAATTTTCATTATTTAATTAAATATATTAAGAACTAATTAACTCTAAAAGTTGAAAATAGCACTGTTGACCTAGAAATATGCTCTAGAATGTCGTGTGTAAATTTCATGTTGTTACCGTTCACCATTTAGGAGGAGTTCTTGTGACAGACAGACAGATACATGTATTTTCTGCTTTATATTATAGACTAGCAGTACGCCAGGGTGGCCACTCGACCGGGAAACCTGGAAAACCGGGAATAGTCAGGGAATTTCGGGAGACCGGGAAAAAACAGGGAAAAGTCAGGGAAAATTATTCTAAACCTGGAATTTTTTTTATTTTGATAATTCTTATTGCAGGCAACAATTCGCTGATCTTTTTTTATAAATAGAATGAAATACCATTGGAAGCCAATGAAAATCAGTCATTTACTGACAGTCAAAAACGAATGCCATTCGTGTTCATGTAAACACCTCGCCAGGTTGCGAGGTGTTTACATTTAAATTTCCGAGGAACCGAAATTTCGGCTATTAGTCCAGTCAGCGAAGGGTTTGAAAAAACATTAAATCATATAGTTTTGAAAATTGGTACACATGTTCGTTAGGGGCTTCTGATAAACATACTAAAAGTCCCCGGTCCTAGGAGGGTAAGCTCACAGCGCCATCTTGGATTTCATCCCCCTTTTTTACTTTTACCAGAATATCTCAAAAACTATTGAGTCAGTTCAAATTACAATTGATTTAACAAATTGAAGAGAGTAAAATTCCTTACAAATACATGCTTATATTTTTTCTTCCAGCTTTAATTGTTTTCCAGATAATGGGTCTCAAAGTTTTCGCCATCTTGGATTTCATCCCCCTTTTTTAGTTTCTTTTGAATGTCTCGAAATCTATTCAATTTTTAAATAACTTGTAGTCAGCAAATTAAAGAGCGCAAAATTCCCTACAAACGCATGCTTTTATTTTTGTTTTAGCTTTAATAGTTTCTGAGTTAATGGATTTCAAAATTTGCAACCATCTTGGATTTCATCCCCCCCCTTTTTAGTTTTTCTTAAATATCACTGAAACTATTAAAGCTAGAAAATAAATAAAAGCATGCATTGGTTGGGAATTTTACGATCATTAATTTGTTGTATTTAATGTAATTTGAAAATCAAATAGTTTTCTAGATATTAAATAAAAAAAAATTGAAAAAAGGGGGATAAAATCCAAGATGACGGCAAATTTTTAAATCCATTATCTCGGAAACTATTAAAGCTAAAACAAAAAATAAATAAAAGCATGTGTTTGTAGGGAATTTTACGCTCTTTAATTTGCTGATTACATGTAATTTGAAAATTGAATAGATTTTGAGATATTCAAGAGAAACTAAAAAAGGGAGATGAAATCAAAGATGGCGGCAACTTTTGAGACCCATTATCTGGGAAACTATTAAAGCTGGAAGAAAAATAAAAGTATAGTTTGTAGGGAATTTTATGCTCTTTAATTTGTTTAATCAATTGTAATTTGAAAACTGAATATTTTTCGAGATATTCAGGAAAAACTAAAAAAGGAGGGATGAAATCCAAGATGGTGCCGCGATCTCACCCTCCAGGAACGGGGACTTTTAGTATGTTCATAATAAGCCCCTCACGAACATGTGTACCAATTTTCAAAACTATGTGAGTTAATGTTTTTTCACCCCCATTTTGGACCTTCGTTGACTGGACTATATGAACAGAATCACGTTCCTTTTGGTAGTTAAATTAGATGATACTTCTTGAGAAAATCTATAGTATAATCACACTCAGATATGGAAGAAGAACCGGGATGTGGCTATATGTCCAAGAGATTCAGATAGCTTACGAGGTCGTAAATTTCTCTTTATAAGTTAGGATCCACACTACTGCCTGCTTTTATGATGATTTAATATCAAATAGGAGTTTTAAATAAATGTTCTTTTTTTCAAACATTTTGCTTTTTTATTCAAACCATACTGACTTGAATGAATACTTAGAATGGCCAATATGCAGGTGATTTTTTTCTATGGTTGATGGGCTACCTCCGAAAAAAGTCAGGGAAATTTTTTATAAAACCTGGAAATGTCAGGGAAACTGAAACAGCAAAAATGGTGGCCACCCTGTACGCGCACGTCGTTGCCCGTGGAATCAGGACTTCAACAAAATGGGGGGAAAAAAAAAAACGCCCACAATGACATGAAAAAGTTTTGAAAACAAAATCAAAACAAAAGATACACATTATTGATTTTCTCGCTTATTATTTTTTTTCGCGATAAACAATATTAAAAAATTGTAACTTGAAAATTATTATACTGCAAGCAAAGTATGCGAGATGAATAAATACGTTAAGTTACTGCCGAAAATAATAATCAGTCATTCAATTCAAGGTTATGACGTCACCTCCCCTTCAACCAATCACATAGCCATCTGCGTTCCGAAGTGCCGTGCCGCGCGACGAACTCTGTCCATAAAAATAACTCTCAACCGCCCAGAAAGAAATTAATTTAAAAAAAACTTGAAAAGATATTTTAACCGTTGTTGTTTTAAATCCGACACAACCGTTCTACCTATATGCTGAAAAAAATTGAAAATAATAGTGTTATTAGAAAGTCGGATGCAACAAATTTAAAATCAAAAGTAACATCTTGAAGCCAAAACTGGGTATTTTTTAAAAATTTCTCAAAATTCAGTAAATTGCGTTAGAGATTCAAAACTAACTTCATTAGAACAGAAATCGTGTGCTCTTTCCGATGGTCTATCTATTTTTGTCGCACAGTTATTTGAAACCATTCTATTGAGAAATTAGTGCGAAAAATGAAACAAAACAACACAAAACATTAAATAAAAGAATTTCTAGATCAAATTTTAAAATTTCGGCTTCGAGGTGCATTCAGTCACCATTACGACTACCTGTGTGCCAAATTTCATGGCTGTAAGTGCGATAGCTTCGTCTGGACATCGCAGACAAAAACACACACACGCACACAAACATTGCCTTTTATAAGTATAGATATATATATGAAACATCAGGATTTATTTGAGATGAAAAGGCAGGTATAATAATGCAGCAGTCGTTGAACTAAAAAAATCTTTTATTTAGAAATCATCATTTTTATCGCTTAGATAGATGATGGATGAATGATTAGCATTTCAGTTGATATTTAAGTATTTAAGCAAATCTAAGCCATCACCATTGTTCTAAAAGTGCGCTCGAAGGCAGCATGTTTTTTGAAGTGTTTTACATGATTACAAAAGAGGAAGTTGTAACATCGCAGTGAGCTTAAATAATGAGTTTAAATTTTCCATATCGTAAAAATACCCGCATGTATTAAAAAGTAGATGTTTTTAAAAATTTTTTTAATTATTTTCTATTTTTCAAATTCTGATTCATAATTCATTATTGTAATATTGTGGACTCTTGAAATCAGTTTTTTTAAAAAATTCAATAACAGGTGATGCCATTGGCACGGAATGAATATTTAATTGAATTAATTGCTTAACTGATAATTAAGTTTTGAAATTATAAAAATAGTGTATTGGGATTACAAGTGTACAAAATTCCAAACTCTCGCACATCGATTAAAAAGAGATTACCATTGTCTCGGACACAAAACAGATCAAGTTAAATAAAATTGTATAATAAAAAAACAGTCAGCACTTTATATCCCCTCCAACCATGATCATACTTTATGATTTTTTTTTTCATACTTCATGATTGAACTTAAATTATTTTTCTATGCATAATATTATTTATTGGCTTGGTGAAGGTGTTGTTGATAAATAAGGGGAACCTTGATAAAAGTCTGAGGAGGTGATGGAAAGGGAAGTATGAATTGACAGTGAAAATGTTAAAAATGCCTTGTTTGTGCTGGGAATCTTATCTCCTGTATATTGAGAAAACTATCTTGAGACTTTTCTGAGCTCCCGTGTGACCACTTATCAGTATTGTATAATGGAGTATGTCGAATTTTGCAAACAACTAATATTATAAAAGTCTGGCTGTGAATATATTGTGACCCATTCTGAAGCTGAAAGTTGAGCAATGAAAGAGTACTGCAATTCTTAGATTGGAAAGTTACTTTTTTTTTTCAAATATACAATTTTAATTTTGAAAGTTACTCTATATTTCTGCTAATGTACCAAAGTATTTCAATTTTCCAAACATTTTAGGAGGAATGAAGATAATGCTACTAATTTATATTTGTAGTAAATATCTAAACTATCTGCATGCTATTTAAAAACCTAAAGCAAATTGAGTGTTAGAATTTAGTTTTGCAATTGTCAAATTTATTTTTTTAAATATTATATTCAGTTCTATTTTATTTTTTAGTACCCCAATCATATTGTTTAGATTGTCGGATTAGCTTGTGTGCATTAGAGAAGTTCAATTTGCATAGTTTTTAAAGAAGTTTTTACAAACTGTGTATAATGAATATCCTATTTCAAGTTATTATGTATCTTTGTCTTGCTGATTTTGCTATTTTTATTTCAGTTGCATGAGCTTATTCCAGCTGTATGCTCTTGCATTGTTAGCAAACAGCTATGTACAAGACCAGATGTTGACAATCATTGGGCCCTCAGGGATTTTGCATCTCGTCTCATAGCTCAGATTGCTAAGTAATGATCTTTATCCCTATTAAGTTTATTGGAAATAATTTTTGGTTTCATGACATTGTATTTTTTGTTATACTAATGTTATTATGTGGCATAAATGTTTAGATTTTCATTGAAAGATTTTAAAATTATTTTAAAAATTTTGTTTTAGTACTTTTTTTTTTAAAATTGCAAGCATATATATTTGAATCAAATGTTCCATTAACTGTATCTTAATATGTTGAGATTTGATAATGATTTAGAAATTAAAAAAAAACAAAACAAAACAATTATTTAGCTTAGTTATATTTAAGAGGCAAAGAAAGCAAGTGGTTACTCATTTTAACCATTTTATAGTATTCTTAATAATTTTTTAGAAATAGTAAAAGAAGAAGTTTAAAACACCATTTAAATTCAAAGTTATTCTGGTATTCAGTAAGAAGCTGAAAATAAACGTACAGAGTGCAATCTTTCATTGATGTGTACAAAAGCTGGAAAAGAAAAGTTACTGTTGTTAATTAAAGATTTACATGCACATTTTATTTTTTAATTATTATGAACCCTTGATTATGTAAGCCAATGTTAACTAATGATTGTTGAGAAACTGCATTAAAAAGTTAGACTAATTTGCACATGTTTTTGATCAAACTGATGCACAGAAATTCTTGATAAGGAGCATGTTTACCAATTTTGATTCTTCATATAATTTGATTTACTAATTTTATGGATGATGCACAGAAAATGGACTTAAAATATATGTGCTATTGATAAGGAGCATGTTTACCAATTTTGATTCTTCATATAATTTGATTTACTAATTTTATTAAAGTATTCTCTTTATAACTGCAGTCAGTATTATACTTAAAAGCTACACTTTTAATAGTTTTTCTTCTGTGAATTATTTATCTATCAAGTCTTCTCTCTTTTGTAGCAGCTAATTGTTGCCTACATCGTGTTATTATTTCTATGCTCAGCATTCAATATCTGTGAATGTCCAGTTTGAGAAAAAATATCAAGTGTCTTTTTCCTGTTTGTTTTGAATAATTCTATTCTCCTCAAAATTGTAATATTGTCTAGTTTAATTTATTCAAAAGAGATTATAATTGCTAGATGCAGTAGGCATTTTCACATAACTGCTGTGGTTTATACATTTGAAAATTTTGCAGAATTTGAATACATATATGCACATATATTTGTACCTTGTCCATTTTGCCTATTCTGAGCAACAGCTAGTTTTGTGTTGTATCATATTATCATATTATTTTTATAATAAGGTCACTGGCCCTTTTTCCACCAAGGTACATATATATATATATACAATACACAATGTGCTTACTTCATATATTGTAAAGGATTTTTTTAATTTATTTTTTTTAGAAATTTCAACACAACTACAAGTAATGTGCAAACTAGAGTTACCAGAATGTTTAGTAAAGCTCTTTTCAATGAAAAGATGCCATTAGCTTCCCAGTATGGTGCCATTTCAGCACTATCAGAACTTGGACCAGGGGTTGTACAGACTTGTGTCATTCCTCGTGTGAAGACTATTGCTGAGCGTATTAGGCAGTCCCTTGAAGGACCAATGGTTTCAAGTATTGAAAAAAGTTCTGCAGAGCATGTCAAACAAATAATTCTGGTATGTTGATTTTCACATGTTAAAATTTTTTTATTTTAAAAACTGAAATTATATTAAATGCTTTTCATCAAAATGAGTACAAATTTTCTAATTTATTACATTTTATCAGTTTGCATGATATAAGACATCTGTGTGAATTATTTACCTGATTAATGAATTTAAATGAATGTCTTTGCTTGTAACTTAACTTGGAAAAGAATAATATAATTCATATATACTCCATAGATGTATATTTGTGTGTAAAAGTTAAGCTGCCATGCAAGAAAACATGAAAACTTTTTAATACAGAGGGAAACATATCGTTGTCATTCTGGCAGAAGTCACCAAGTCCAAAACTGTAGTTTCAGGATGTGGTCAATTTAAACTTAATTAATTTTGAGTCATTTTTTTAAATGGCAAATATTTAACAGATTTTTAGCTCCTACAATTGATTTACTGATGTTTAGATATAACCAGTTTCTATCACAAAATAATAAATTGTAATTGCCTGCAATAGTCCATCAAAAGGTTTTTGTATACTTAGTAACTTCTGCCTGAATGATGACAATATGAACTTTATTATCGAGATAGTATTTTGTACTTAAAGGACTGGGGGGGGGGGGGGGATATATCAGCAGAAAAATGAAAAGAGTATGAATTGAGTAGTAAAAGGCTTTTTATTTTCTTGTGTACAAAGCACATTGATAGAAATATTTCAACACCAAGAAGAAATTAGTTTAAAGGAATGAAATGTAGGCAAAGCATTTGTGTAAGTAAAATTTATTGGTTAAAGTTTCTAAGTCGCAGGTTAAAGTATGTGGAAGAAGAGCCATTTCAAATGTGAAATGGTAGTACATTAATAACCCCTGTAGTTGCCACGATTTTGAATGCAAGCATGCGGATGTGCATGCATTATTTCATATAGGTGCTGTATGTCATTTTGTGGGGGAGTTCCATGTCTGCACTTGGTCAATCAAATCAGCCTCGGTCCCAGCTGGTCGAGGATGACACTAGATTTGTCGTCTAATAATGTCCCATACGTCCTCCTTTAAAGAAAGTTCCAGTGATCTTCCATTCCATCTAATAACATTTTATTAGGTGGAGTTGTTAGCTTACAACCAAGTAGAACTTTTTTGCTCAAAAGAAAAGTCAATTTTTATTAAACATTTAATGTATTCTTATTGGATAAGAGCATTTGTCTTTCACTCTTGTCTGCATAAAATCAAGAAGAGTCTTAAGTTTTTGAGAGAATGAATTAGACTTTAGGGAATATTATTTAAAACACAGACAACTTGACATTTTAAAGATTTTTCTTCTCTATTTGGTACTTTTCATTGCTTTTTTGACCCAATGTTGTAAAAGTTATTAAATTGCATTTTTTTTATGATTGAATTAAATGTGTATTAATTTTTAGAGAGTTTTATCTCCTGTTCTGAAATCAAGCAACATAGTTGGTGACAGTTTAGAAGACTACAAGAATGAGTTTGGATATTTAGGACCTTTTCTTCACAATCATGTCATGAGAACAAGACTGCAGACAACTACCAGTCTTCCTACAGCACGAACAACATTTACAGTATCTCAGGTAAAAATTATTCTGTCACAAATATTTCATAATTTTAATTTTGGCTTTTCATTTGGTTGACGTAAAAAAACATACTGGAACAGTAGAAGATATCAGAATATTTTCAGTTATAGCTTTTTGTCTCTCCCTACTTCACCTTCACATGAATTTAATTTATGCTGATGTGCATCTAATAAAATTTTGAATGCAGAGATTAGATATGATTATGCCTTTAATTATTTTAGTGGAAAACTATCTTTCAAAGTAGATTCTTGTTTTAAATTTCTTCTGGAAGTGCAAACATTAATATAAAGGAAGATATTGCTGTCAAAGACACCTTTTTCATGGACACATATTAAAAAAAATAATCAGAAATATGAATCTAAAACTGCACTTTGTAATGTTTTTTTTTTGATAATATTGCTTAAAGGCTATAATTTGAAATGTTTTTCTCTGTCTTTGTCTTCTTAGTTTGCATAAAAAAATTATCCCAGGTTTTCTACATTTAGTTCTTAGCATTGTGAAAAGGGCATGGTGGTTATAAAATTTTAAGCACATTTCGAAGTTGAATAAAAGAATAATATAGCAGCCACTGTTCATTTTTAAGGTAGATAGTAGTTCTAGTGGTTTTTTTTAAATGATACATAGTGCGTTGTTCATTGGGAATTTGCTACTGCATCTGGTCATTAATTTATGACCACCTTGTAATTCACTGTTCATTATACACATGTGAGAGTAAAGGCTTAATAGAATGAGTGTTTCTGGGGTTACAAATTATTTCCATGAGTAAAAATTGTACTTGTGATGCCAAATGGCATCACCTGTATAGTTTAAGCTGAAAATGAAATTGATAGTGTAGAGATGTTGCTTTAGTATGAAAAAAAAAATCTTTCTTATTGATGTTCTTAAATTCTTGAAATTTTAACATCACAAGTTTATCTTTGTATTTAAATACTTAAAATTGGATAATATATTAGCATTTTGGAATAATTAGCTTTGACTAATTCAGTATAAATAACAAAATAATTTTAAAAGATAACATTAAGGTAAATTATTTGTATATGGAAATTTTAATCCTGAATTGCAGATATATTTTTTATTCAAAAGAATAAAGCTTTGTGAAGGTAGTTAAGTAAAAAAAATATTATATTTATTCATTATGATTTTTTTGTAGTTTTGATTAAAATAGGTTATTTAAAAAAAAAAAATTGTTTACTATTAGTTTTCTCTTAAATTCTTGAGATACAATAACTTTAAGCAACAGAATAATATTTATTTTAGTGTGACTAATTGTGATATTGCATCTTTTGTTTAGCTAAATACTGTTTTTTATCGCTGAAAGTAGCCATTTTGATATCAAGTGTTAAAAATGTTTCATCCTTTCACTGAAAAGTATATCTAGCATTTTCTGTCTTTTTCCAAGTGCATTTTAAATTATTTGTAGTACAGTATAACCTCGATTATCCGACCCTCGTTTAACCGGAACTCTCTGTTAACTGATGTCGGTTTCCTGTCTTTTTTTCAGCATCTATTATCAGAAACTTTTAAATGATACTTTCTGTTAACCAAAATTCATTTTTTTAAAGCTTTTTTTCTTACTTTCACATTCCTTGTGTATGCAAGCATTCTTTCCGAACTACGAGTACAGATAAATATTTTGGTTCCCCTTTCTTAGAATTCCTCTGAAATTAGCTCTCCCGCCATCCCCTGTGCTCACGTCCCTGTTCTAAACAAAAACACTCCCCATTTTGAAATTTGGAATGCCATTTTTCCAAGTGCCACAACAATCGAATGCTATTGCACCCTCTGATTGTAAGCAAGCGCAGGGAACAAAACCTCTTTTGTCATCCTTTTACAAACAGAAATTTTCAGAGCTGTAGAATTTCAAAAGGGGGAGGAGAAATCAATGTCATATTTTCGCTACATTCTTGCGATTGGCGTGCTTACCCTTCATGGACGATTCTACTCCGGAAAAAAGGTGATATGCATAGATGGGACTTTCCGAAATTTTAGCTCGTAACTGTTTGTTCTCTGTTTGTTGCTGTTATTTCCGATCATAATCTTTTTTAGTTCTGTTGGTGAAATTGGTAGTTTCGTCCTGTTGGGGGATCTGATGGTGCTTATGCTTTGTCTTTTATTGTAATTTTTTATTACTGAAGTTTGCTTTTTTCATCATGGTTTCCATCAAGAGAAAACGAGTCATTCTAACCATTGAGGTGAAATATATCGTTACACGAATAGAATCAGGAGAAACTATAACAAACCTTGCAAAGGAGTTTAATGTTGGCGTATCAACTGTTGGTGACATGAAAAGGAACTCTGAGAAAATTAAGAATTTTTTTGCTGAATTAAATAGCGGGAAATCTGCCAAATTCTGAAAAACCATGAAATCAGCTGATCAGACAGATTTAGATGCTGCATTGTACAAATGGTTTGTTAAAAAAAGATGTGAAGGAATACTGCTATCTGGGTCGATTATACAAGAGAAAGCTTTAATTCTGAATTCTAAGCTTGGCGGTTTGGATGACTTTAAAGCCAGTAGTGGCTGGCTAGAGAAATTCGCCACGGTATAAGGCAATTCAACGTCGAAGGTGAAAAGATGTCTGCAAATGTTGTAGCAGGTGATTCAATTATCGCAGAAATTGAAAAGTTGATTAAAGAAAAGAACTTAAGCTTAAAACAAATCTACAATTGTGATGAAACAGGATTGTACTGGAAGGCCCTTCTGGAAAAAACTTTAGCTGCGGTACATGAGACTTCTGCTCCTGGACAGAAAAGAATGAAAGGTAGAGTTACTGTTGTAGCTTGTTCCAACGCATCGGGTTCCCATAAGCTTAAACTAGTTGTTGTTGGAAAAAGTAAGAATCCCAGATGCCTTAAGAACGTAAACAGATATGCACTTCCTGCCCACCATTTGAATCAAAAGAATGCTTGTATGGATTCCCATTTGTTTTCAAGGTGGTTTTTTTGATATTTTTGTGCCTTCAGTGAAATCTTGGCAAGAAAAAGCAAATTTGATTGGAGCGCTTTTATTATTGGAAACTGCCCGGCTCATCCAGGTACTGACTTTCTAAAACCTAGAAACATCCGGTGTTTATTTTTGCTCCCGCATACAATGGCTCTGCTGCAACCTGTGGATCAGGGCATTTTGGAGTCTTTAAAACGGTGTTACCAAAAGAAATTAATCAGAAAATTACTTTTTGAAGGAGAATCTGCATCTACAGTTTCAATACTAGAGATTTGGAAATCTGTCAACATTAAAGACTGCATTTATATGATCAGTGAAGCATGGGAATCTATGCCACAATTGACACTAAGATGAAGTTGGTGAAAACTTTTGCTGAATTTTTCAACTGGCCCAGATGAAAATGTTACAGACATTGCGAAAGATGGTGTTACTGAATTTTCAAACATTTTTAGTATGTGGCCCGGTTTTGAAAACTGTGGGATCAAAGAAATCACAGATTGGATGAATTGTGACATGGAAAATGCAGGCAATAGGAGTTCGATAATGATGCTACATATTAAACTAGATGATTATTGAAAAATTCTCTATTATCTGGAAATTTCGATTATCCGATGTAGGTTCAGTCCCAGTTACATCTGATAATCGAGGTTCTACTGTACATCCCTTTATGGATGTTAGCATATTAAAAAAGAGTATATAATATATTTGCTGTAAGAAATATTATTTAAAAAATGATTTGTAATTGGATTTAATAGCAGTGAAAGTAAACGTAATGGTGCACTCCATACAAAAATTGCATTATGAATGCCATTTCACCTTGAGAGCTTCATCTGGATTACTTGATGATAAATTTAGGCAATAGACAGTAAATACAGAGCAGTTGATAAAAATGAGCTCTCCCACTCCTACCTCCAAATTTTTTCATTAATATTTGGTGCTTCTAATTTGAATGCTTCTATTAAACTTCAGCAATTTGATTAAGTTCATTTCTGTTTGTTAGAGAATGAAAACCTTACTTTCTAATTGTTGGATATAGCACTATTCTAGAAAGGGCCTTGTTAGCGCTAGCACCCAGCAGGATGCTATTTCCTGATAGCAGCAATATGTGTTTAAGTTTGTCAGTGTTGCAATCAACTGTGTGCCATTTGGTTCCAAGCAGAAATAAAACAAAAGAGTGAAAAAGGTGATATGCAGTTTCTAACGTGTGATTTTCATGAACTATCATTTAGTATCTTATTCTTTGATGAGAATTAATATTTGGTGGTAATATTTGATCCATGAGTTGCAACACTAATAAAATGCATATTATTCTGACTTTGGCATAAATAAGCAGTTGTTTGCATTTTAATTTTTCACATTTGTTTGTATTCATTTTTGAATGAAGGCTTAAGTCAATAAACTGGATATTGAGAAGATGTTGGGAAATATTAGGGTTTTTCTTTCAATCCCTTTTTTTAAAAGAAAGGTGGTTGACTCTACTGTTATTCTATACAAAACCATCACTAGTTATTTAAGAGTTACAAAAAGATGCAGCAAGTCTTGTTTTTGGTGTACAATGAAATTTTTAAATGGTTAACTTTATTTCTGCATGTGTTTTCAATTCCCATCTTTGGACTATAAAAAGCAAATGCAGAATTTTTCACTTATTTTTTAGAAAGAGATAGATAAAATGCAAATTTATTACTCTGTATAGTAAAGAATGCAAAAGTTTTATGACTTTTTAAAACTTAATAATAGTAAATCCTATTTATCTCTTTGGATAACTAAATTTTATGGTAGAAATGTTGGTATATAATAAATTAATATATTATAATATATTATGTTTAGTTTTAAAATTGCATTTAATATTTTTCAATTTTAGCAGCCACGCCTAGTTTCTGCGATCACAAGGCCTCCAAGCATCATAGCAGTGCCACGAACAGCTGGAACTGTTGGTGTTCCATCCCCAACTGGTCCTAAATATGTCATTGTTACAAATAACACACGACCCGGAACACCTGTTTCTTCTGTAAGCCAAGCATCCCCTACTCCCACCAGCATCAATAATAGTGCGGCTCCAACACTTGTAAAAATTGCCACAACATCCTCTGTAGCCCCTACTCCTAGTAAACCCATTACATCTAGTTCTCCATATTCGAAACTTGTAGTTCTCCAACCAGCATCTGGTGAATGCGAGACAGTTGTGAAATCGGAAGTAACTACTCCTGTTCATAGTCGCCCTGGATCACCAGAAGTAGCAGCTTATGTCTCGGCTTCTGACACTACAGAGCATAATTGAATACTTTCAATCATTTATATAGTTCTAAATAAATGAGGCAATGCAAGGAGAATCTTTTTTCTGTTTTCCAAGCATCTACCACATCAGCATCAGAACTTGAAAAAAATTGCCATGATTTTTTTTTTTCTGTTGCTTTTTGCAAACAGTATCTGGCAAGTGCGAGATTTGAAGCAGTCATTTGTATTTATTGATGCCCAGAGTCATCAGAAGTAGTGGTTTGTCTTTCATCTTCTGTATGGCAAAATCTAAATTTGTGGACGCATGCCTGCTATTATCTATATATGATTATGTCCACTAACAGGAGTTGGTGGAGTACCTCAAAATTAAAGCATTGACTTAATGATTATCTAATATGTTAACTATTTTTTTATTTTTGAATATGGAATCGATCGGTTTCATTGGTTGATCATTATTCTGATCTTAAATAACAAGAATATGTGATAAATATACATGTAAATATGTCGTGTAGCTGCAAAAGTGGCCATCTCCAAATAAGAAATGTTTTGAGAAAAGTGGATTTTCAGTCAAATCTATTCAAAATGAAATTTAAGCATTTAGGGAATGAGTTCTAGTATGCAATTTATGATAGTGAGATATTAAGAGGGTTAAATGGACTCATAATCTTTCAAAAATATCATTTTTGAGGAGTGGAGATGGCCACTTTCGCAGCTACACGATACAAATATTTGTAAAACGAATTTAATATTATGAAACAAATCATATTTTTTTAAAGCCCTAGTTTTTAATGGCTTATTCTTCTGCTAATTTTGAGAATGATAAGAATTTGGGTGTGTATTCTAAGAAACTTAACATGTGCTTGAAACTTTATGGAAAATTTAAATTCACCATGAATGATGTTTATTCTGTCTAGCAATCAAGAGTTCCATCAAATAATCAGTGGACTGTTAAAGAATGATTAAAGGCAAAAGGCTGAAAAATTGATCAAATGTAATGTATTGCAAACTTTCTCATTTGTGCGAACACCTGTTTTAAAAATTGATGGTGAAATTTGAAATTAGTTTATCCTTCTAGTCCATATTGTGAGGAAACAATATATTTATATGAAGAGCAAATTGCAAATTTTATTTCGTTTGTTTGTAAGCAGTGTAGCATAAGTGAAATGTACAAAAAAAAGGTGTTTTTTGGATATCCATGCCTGGACCAGCATGCATAATTTAATGTAGAGAAAAGTGAATTTTTGGTATTTAAGCATTTTGTTCCAGTATTGAGATGCCTTCCAGTAATTAATGTATGACTGACTGGTGATGACTGTTTTAACAATTGAAGGAGTCTTGGCATTTACTATTCCCTTGGAAGTGAAAATTTTGATTCTATTGGAGTGATTTAAAATCTCTATAATGATATTTTCATTTGTAAATAAAGCATGTTTTGTATCTGAAACTTATTTTGTCTTGTAATAAATATAATTTTTCGAAATTTTTGATATATTATTTCAAGATGCTTAAAGCATAGAAATTTATTACACTTCTGTTATTGGTACACCATAATTATATTCATTTACATTTTGATATAAAAAAATGAACCAACAGTTGATCAATTTTGCTTCCAGACATTTAGTATGAAACATACATTAAGTAAAAATTGAGTATATTAAATGGCCAGTTTATAGAATTATCAAGCTGTATGTCTCGCATAGCAGTTGGTATGTATGCCAGTGAGGGGTTCAGCTAATCTATACTTATAAAAGGCAATGTTTGTGTGTGTGTTTGTCTGCGATGTCCAGACGAAGCTATCGCGCTTACAGCCATGAAATTTGGCACACAGGTAGTCGTAATGGTGACTGAATGCACCTCGAAGCCGAAATTTTAAAATTTAATCTAGAATTATTTTTATTCAGGGATGAGATTCTTCCGCTTTTTCGCGAATTTCCGCTTTTTTTGTTATTTTGAAGAAATTCTGCTTTTTTTCTTCTTTTTTCTCTCTCAAAATTTCGTTTTTTTTATTATTTTATTTTATTTATTTTTTTTTTTACCGCAAAAATCAGCTTTTTCTTTCGAAAATTCCGCTTTCACACAAAGAAAAGAAACCTTCCTATCTTCCGTTTTCGAAAGAAAGTTCTGGGAAAATATGCTCGACCATGCAACTTAACTAGCTAGGACACCGGCTAGGAAACTAGCTGATTCATCTTCTACTGACAAATCAACATTATATCGGCAAGCTCTACAAGGATGAACATTCCAATATTCAGTGCCATTCAAAGTATTAAATACCACCTTTTTGCTGAAAACAAAACCTCTGTGGCATATTTTGCACAAAAAAAAAAATTGCATGAACATGTTGAAAAAAAATTAGTTGGAATCTTAAGGTCATCTTGTAGGGCGTACCAGGATGGAGAAATAAAAAAAAATGGAACAAAAACAAATAAATAAACTACATAAAAAAAGAAACTCCTGTCAAAAGAGGGGCCGTGGTGGCCTAGTGGTAAGGTCTCGGCTTTGGGGCCGGAGGGTTCTAGGTTCGAGACCCGATTCCACTGAAGATCCGCCGTGTATGGGGCCTGTTGCACGTTAAATCATACGTAGTGGCCAAACGTCCTCCCGTTGGTGTGGCGTGGAAGTTTGGAGACGGGGGTGCCAGCTCAGGTGTCGTCCTCGTCATCTGACCGAGGTTCAAAATTACGAGGTCCGTCCCAAAATAGCCCTCGTGTTGCTTCAAAACGGGACGTTAATATAACTAAACTAAACTAAACCTGTCAAAAGAGGCAGCTAAAACGCTGTGTGCAAATGCAACAAAAAAGCAGAGAACAAGACATAAATAAAAAAATGAAACATGATTTACCTAGGCATTCTAGAGATAGTGTAGTCCCGACAACTATGCCAGTAATTAAACAGAGAGATACTAATGAAGACTGTGCAAAAACTTTAGCCTCTACTGAAAATAAACTTGCAGAGGATGCAAACACATCCTTTATTGAAGAAAAATCTGTCAAAGATAGGATAGACCAACAAAAACCACACAATTAAAAAGAAGGAAGAAAACCACTTCTTTAACAATTAAGGAAATGTTTCAAAGGGTTTCAAATAGCAATAATGCTAAATGAATCTGTCATTGTAACTGTACAATATCTCGACCCCTCTTGCTTTATAAGGTGCAAAATCATTGTGCTGTTACTTTTGCAAAAATTTATAAAAATAAAACAGAAATCAGTATATGATACATTATTATAATTTATAAAGAGCTAATACACTTTACACAATTGCATGAAGCAAAAGAAATTATTTGTCCTTATTTTTATTTATTTTTTGAGCTAACTTTTATCAGAAGACTATTAAATATAATTCTTCTCAGACTTCTGTTGGGTGTATGTTGAATCACAGTGATGAACAGGTGGTAAATGCTTTAATGTCTAATTTTGTATTTTCTGATGCACCTGATGATGTGTTAAACTTGTTTGTTAACTTTTTATGTGAATGATTTAATAATAATTTAATATTTTTCTTATTTATACATACTGAATTATAAATAATTAAGTTATTAATTATTATAGTGTAATATTTTCATCATATTGCGTGTTCTAATGTTTTACTTCTTAAAACATCTTTCGCGTATAAATTACGGTACAAATGTTTTGCTCGCGTATGATTTCAGTCTTTTTGCTTTTTTGCCAATCTCATCCCTGTTTATTTAATGTTTTGTTTGATTTTTCGCGCTAATTTCTCAATAGAATGGTTTCAAATAACTGTACGACAAAAATAGATACACCATCTTCATTAGCGATTTCCGTTCTAATGAAGTTAGTTTTGAATTTCTAACGCAATTTACTGAATTTTGAGAAATTTTTAAAAAATATCCAGTTTTGGCATCAAGATGTTAGTTTTGATTTTAAATTTGTTGCATCCGACTTTCTAATAACACTATTATTTTCAATTTTTTTCAGCTTATAAGTAGAATGGTTGTGTCGGATTTAAAACAACGATTAAAATATCTTTTCAAATTTTTATTTAGATTAATTTTTTTCTGGGCAGTTGAGAGTTATTTTTATGGAGAGAGTTCCTCGCTTGGCACTTCTTCGACACACAGATGGCTGTGTGATTGGTTAAAGGGGAGGTGACGTCATAACCTTGAATTGAATGACTGATTATTATTTACGGCAGTATCTTAACGTATTTATTCATCTCGCATACTTAGCTTGCAGTATAATATTCACGTTGCAATTTTTTATTATTCTTTATCGCAAAAAAAAAAAAAAGCGGGAAAATCAATAATGTGTATCTTTTGTTTTGATTTTGCTTTCAGAACTTTTTCATGTCATTGTGGGCGTTTTTTTTTCATTTTGTTGAAGTCTTGATTCCAAGGGCAACGCCGTGCGTGTACTGCTAGTAACTTTTATAAAAGATCCATGGTAATGGTTTGTCTGGTTTTCAAAACTGAAAGCGGATACCTTGAAAGTGTTTTCTTCCCTCAGTGCACTATTTATGCAATTGACTGGTTACTTACTGGCTATCTATCTCATTCTAAGTTGTCTTATGTCAAAGGACAGGATAGTGCTCACCATATATTTATAATATGCCTAATTATCAGTAGTCGACTCAAGTCACATAGAAGGCATTTCATCACAACATATTCAGCATGGTAATTCGGGGATCAATTTTTTTCTGCGAGAGCCCTGGAGTAAGAAATTTCATCTTGGATGAATGTCAGTTAAGTGTGCTATTCAAATTTCAAAGCTGGTACTGTATAGTCAAAAATGGCTTGTGCCATAAAACATTACAAAACCATATTTCAGAGCTGGTAACTGATATTAGGTCCAGTCAAAAAACAGACCAAGTTAAATGTTGAATTTTTAAAAATTTCTTTTACCATTTTTCCTCTGGAAGGGGAATCTCAAAGTTTAACACAAGATTTTTTTTAGACTCGCTGGAGTAACTTTATAACAGAATTAATGTTCTTAAGATATATTGGACTTGTATGAAACAGTTTTAAATGAAGAAATTTCTTGTATCCGATTGGACTGAATATGTACGATTAATACTTATATTGCAGATTTCACTTGATAAAGGGGGAAAAAATATACTTAAAGCTAGTGAGAAAGTCAAATTTAAAAAGGGCAACTGTTGCAACTTTTTTTCATTTAGTAAGTGTGTGTATTGTTCAATTAACCCTGATTCCCAAGGCCATTGAAATAAAGAGACCTCAAAATACGGAAACGTCCAAGCTCTTCTATCAAAGATAAGGGGAATTCACTTTCCCCCTAAAATATCGCAATGACGGATGGCATTGTCCGAACTGTAAGAAAACTTCCCTCTTCCCCAAACACATCTAGGCAAGCCACTCTAAAGAAGAAAGCGCACATTCGCCGTGGGTGCGAAATCGATCACACTTTGACGAAAGAGGGTGGAAATTTCAGAGTGATATTCGGACAGCTATCGTCTTTTGCTTGAAGGGACAGTCCCGTGTAGTTAATATTTTTTATACAATTATCTTAAAATTAATTATTTTTCTTCTTAAATAATTTCTCAACATAGCCAGATAAGAAAACTCCATATTAAGGTTTATTTAATAATTCTACATGCAATTTTCATAGATCACCAGAAATAGAAATTTGGTTCCACAAACCAGATGAAAATAACTAGTAACAATCACACTTACAGCCGAAACTTCCCTGAGAACAGACTTGAGTCATAAATCAATAGATTGGAATGTACAATGAGTTGTAAAAAAATATAATTCCAATAAATCAGGAAGGCCATAAAAGTGATTAGCAATAATTTATTCTCTAAATTTCAACACAGGTCTCTATGAATAGAGCTCTTTGAACTACCTTCATTAAATAATGACATTCATCAAGCAAGACATAATGCAAATTAACTGCATTTCAGATTGTCGGAGATATTTTAACTTTAGCAACGTTTTGGTTCTGAAAAGATGTATTGCTAAAAGCACTTGAGAAATAGGATCCATATCAGCATGGATTTACATTTTTACAATGGAAAATTCAGCTCGTAAAAGGGGGAGGGGGAAACTTTCATAAAACCGAACTCAACAAAATGCTTATAAATTTTTTAAAAACTTATACCATTTATAAACAGCTAAATTTAGAAGACAATTTTCACTTAGTTTTCATTCACGTAAATAAAATATGTAATAGATAAAAGGCTGAATTATTTTTGAGGTAGCATTATTAAGAAACTTCTCTTCTGATAAATATGCATAAATAGTTAAGAAAGATATCAAAGTTTAGCTTGTACAATAAACATATAAGAAACACACTTAGCATAAACACAATAACAAAAATTCTTTATTGGTAAAATGTCGGTAGAGAAGCTGATAATAAATGAACTTTTTACAAACATAACATTCAACAGTCTGTATTTATATACAAAATGTATTCCCATCCTATATATTTGGCACTTCTAAGATTTTTTTCTTCTTTTCGTGTAATGAAGGCAGATAGCACAGATTAATTTGCATATAAAATCATCTTTCAAAGAGTATGCACTTCCAGTTTAGAAATTTATATTTTCATATACTAGTTATAAAATAACTTTCATAAAATTCAATGCGAGTAAAAAAATACATTAATGACAGATATCCTACTTGCACTTTAAAGAGCTCAGCACAATCTTATGAAAAAGGGGCAGCAAATTAAGAAAATATTTATCATAATGAATTAAAGGTTAGCAGACTTCTGATGAAACCCTGAAGCACAAAATATCTTATAAAATACATTGTCTTACTTCAATAATGAATAAATACCATGGCAAAATAATCTTCTTAAGGCACATTTGTAATAAAGGAGAACTGACAATATTTTGTCATTAATACACTTTACATTATGTTAGTGGAAGTCCATTCAAAATTTGTAATGAATTTCTTTACAATAGGTTCACAAAGTGAAAAATAAAGTTGCAAACGTCAATAAGTATAATGGGAAAACAATCCTTAGAAATTGGAAAACAGTTTTAATTCACACAAACCCTTTGAGAATTCTTTCAGAATGTTATCTAATTTGTTATAACTCATTGTAAAATCTTTCACATATATAAACATTTAACAATTGATAACATTGGAATTACTATTTTTTTCCAGATTTGTTTAAAAGCTATAACTCGTTTAAAAATTATTTTATTTATGGAAAAATGTCCATATATGATTATTTTTTCATATGTAGAAAAAATGTGTAATGATTTTCCAGTAAAAACATTTTTATAAAAATCTCCAGGCACTAATTTTTTTATATTGTTCAATAAAAATATATTAATGATATATTTTTAATTGAATATGACATATGATAAAATTATATAATTCATAAAAATTTAACATATCATTATTCATACAACCTTTTGTTATGTATTATTTATAACAACTACATAAAATGAAAAAGAGAAAAAAAAAATTAGTACATTTAATAATGGATTCTTGACTATGCATTTTTTATACAAAGGAAAAATACACACAAAGAAAGTAAAAGATATCATTACAAATAAATGCTTTTTACAATAACTATATTATAAATTCAAGAGAAAATAGAAACAAAAATAACAAATGAATGCTAAACAGAATATATGTTAAAAGGTTAAAAACAACAATTAATCAAGACAACTAAAAAAATAAGGTATTCAAATACAACTCAAACGAAAGTCACAGCTTTGACATTAAAATATAACAATAACAACACTTACCATCAGAGCAGAAATATTTTAGATAACATAAAAGTTAGAATGAAAAAAAAATGTATATCAAGAGAGAAGCAAGGTAAAAACAAAAATTCTATAAAAAATTCATTTAATTCTTAAACAAAATTTCAGTTTTAATGTGTTTTTCACATAAACATTGAAAGATTATCCTAGAGTAAAATTTTTAAGGTACAAATGGAAGAGGAATAAAAGTAAAATCTTTTAAAAGGATAAGGTATTTTTAAATTGACAACATGAAAATATACTAAAATAATATGGTAAAATATAAAAGCCTGCTTTTTATGTATTGAGAAAAAACATTTATGAGAAATAATTACATACTTAATGGCACAGTAGAACTTTTATGTTAAAAAATATTAATTTTTACTAAACAATTTTTATTTTTTAATCTTGATAATGCTGATATCTACATCAGCAAATACAATATTACTTCATGAGTTGATACTATCTTTATCAAATACTTCTGCTCTGAATTTGAAACACACATCAACACAGAAAAACAAGTACAACCATTTTGATTACAAATAAAATCTATATTACATCTGAGGTAAGGATCTCCTCCAAGTTTTGCAAGCAAAACATATTAAACACTAAAACATTAATAAATAAAGCACTGAAGAACTAGTTAATAAGCATTAAAAATTTTGGCAGTTCAAGACAGATTCAAAAAATAACTTTCCTTCTACTATAAAGGTAAAATTATGTCATAATTTTCTTAGGTGATGATTCATAAGCTTTCTTAAGCCTTTTTCGAAATTCTGCTGGGAATTTGTCGTAGCACTTTTTGCACACTGGTTTTAAATCCACTTCAAAGAACTTTGTCCTGCAAAACACATGCACATATACATGTAGTTAATCAATGTTAACTTAGATTCTGATTAATAATTCTTAGCAATTATAAAAAAGAACTTACTTCTGATTCATCTTCTGATCACACACATAGCATGCGAAGTGATGAACACACCAGGCTTTATTGAGAGCACTAAAGACTGCAAAAATGGGAAAATAACAATTATCAGGATGTGGCACATTAAATTTTTCATTAATCCTTAACAGATTGGAAGGAGAAGGAAAAAACGATTTATAAACATTTCTAAAGTAACACTGATAATCACTGAAACCTCTAAAAAGTAACACAATTGAAATAATTTGCTTATATATTAACAGTACGACTCTTTTAAACTCGCCACATTTCTAAAGCAGGGTATGTAAGCTTCATGGCTATCAAAGATTTCTAAGATCAACATTTTTAATTGTTTCACAAAAACTTCAAATTAAAAAAACAACAATAATTATTTCCATGTCAATACTCCGTTTTAAATAAAGATGGGGAAAACTCCATGTGAATCCTAGAATTAAACTGTGTTAAAACATTTCCAAAAGATAAACAACTAAAGAGGTGTTATAACCAGGATAAAAAAAAAAAGTCTAAACATGTCAATAACAGTCCGTACGATTTCCATAACCATCTTGTTTACCCTACAATGTTTAAAAAGCTTGAATTATTGGGTCAGACATTCATATGGTAATTAAAAATAATAGTAAAATTATTGCAATTTCTTAGATTACAATAACTTTTGTTGTTCTTATAGTATTGTAATAAGCAATTATACTATAGAAAGAACAGTATTTCCTGTGAAACCAAATCTAAGAATTTTAATGGGTGGGGAAAAAAATAACAGAAGATAAATTCAATTTATTATTGTGTATACAATAATAGGTATATTAATAATTAAAATTTTGAATTATTTTGCACAAGGTGAGATATTTCAAAAAGTTAGTTTTAATGATGTTTTTGTAAAGTTCATAAATTTCAAAATGCAAAAGTAATACATCAGAATGAATAAAATATTAAGAAAAGACCTTACCATCTCCTCCTATTACATTGTTGCAAACAAAACAGAGATTTCCAAATAATTGATGGTAATGTATTTCACAATAAGCCAATCCTTTCTTTTCATAATGTCTATGGCCAAGGAATGGTTTTTCACACTTGGCACACACAAAATGCTACAGATATTTATAAAAACAAATTAAGCATTTGATATACAACAACTTAAAATAAAGATATTTATTAAATTTTTAAAATTGCAAATAAAGTATAAACATATATTCAGTAAAACTAAACTTTAAAGATAATATTTGGAATATTATCTCAATATAAATTAATATATTTGGATTCATATACAGACAGCTAATTAATTTCGAAAAGAACAATTTATTTAAAAACAGCTTAAACGACTTCAGTAAATCTTAATTATTTATTAGAAGAAAAATTTATGAAATATTTTCAAATAATACACTAATTAATAATCTGGAAAAGACATAACAGTGAATAAGCAAAGCAAATATGCTAACTAAATAAAAACAAAGCATTATGTTGCTGTATATTAACAGATAACTAAGGGATCAAACACATGAATTTTAAAAGGAAAAATGTTTAGTCAAGACTAAAAACCGAAAAGCACAAAAATAGGAAAGAGTAAATTTAATTTTATATTTTACATACAAAATTGATGTATTTGATTTTTCTGTCAAAGCAGTTTCAATGAAAAAAAAGAAGCAATATATTGTTACGAAATAAAACAAATAAATAGTTATTAAGCAAATATTAAAGTTTTATATACCTCAACATGCCAATTCTTTCCCAATGCAGTCACTACTCTTTCCTCAATTGGGCGTCGACAAGCTCCACAAATTGGAATACCCATTTTGTCATGACAACGAAGACAATACAACTCGCCTTTCACTTCTCGTGCATCAGCATTCAGTTCAATACTATATGGAAGAAAATACAGAATATAAGAGTAAAATCCAAATAAGTAAAACACATTACCATAGAGCAAAGGTTGAGAGAATAAGAAAACTGACCCACAAGCTGTACAGTTAAAGTGATATGGATGGTATGGTTCTCCTTTGAATTTCAGAACTCCTTCATCAATGACTGCACTGGAAGCACAAGACAGAAAATAATCAGAATTAGCACAGTTAAAAGATTTACACTTCATAAAAGATACATATTGCTAGAATTGCTAAATTTTTGAGACCACATAAAGGTTAAAGCACAATTTTTAACAAAGCACTTAACAGTAGCATACTCATTTTGCAGAAATGCAACAAAATAGTTTACGTAATTTTTCGAAACATACAAATATTTAACTATGTTTCTCTAATTAAAAATTCCCCCAAATCTACAGAAAACCAACAGTTAACAATTTGCTTATTTCTTATAATCAAAAACATATGATTGAATACAAGAAACAAAAATTATAGGAAATAAATCGATCAGGAAATAAAAGGACATTGAAGTAGTTTTGAAATTTGCAAGCTTCTTTAAGGCAATATTATTAACATATTTTCTTATTCTTTAACTTTCAAATAAATTATTGCAAGAGCTTCATGAGAAACAACATACCACTTTCATCATAAATTTTATTTATTTTTAACAAAAAGTTATTTTCTTTCAACAGATTAGAACAATTTTCTTGATGCAAGCCAAGACGGCGGTAGGGTAGGAACATGAAGATTTTATGTTTTCAAATGAAAAATTGTTTATAGTTTAATATCACATTATATTTTCAAGTTCTGGAAATAGAAATATAGTTTTAAAACCATGGAATATGGCTTTTAATTAAAACAAAACAAGTTAATATGCTAAGTTAATAAGCACATAACTTAATTATAACCCATATTACTTTTCACACATTATTTTAAAACTAGAAAATCACCCGTCTTGGTTAGACAGGTGCAAATTGCCTCTTCATTCGAGAGATTTTCCTTCAAATTTGACGTGTTTAAATAGATATATATGCGAGAGAAATGTTTAACATTGATTGAAAACAAATACAATAAACATATGTTTTATGACAGGAAATATTTTTTTATTTACATATTTCTTTAATCAAAAAACCTCTTGGTAAACAACATTCCGTGTGAAGTATTTTTCGTTGTTTAACAATTTTCCTTGTACTTCAGATGTCTTTGTGTAAATTTTAACGTGATTGGGAATCCTAGACCTTGAAAGTGCAACATAAAGCTGTTCTTGTGAAAAGACAGGCTTATCGAGGTAAATTCCAACATGATCAAAATTTTGCCCCTGCAATTTGTTTATAGTCATCGTGTAAGCTGGAACTAACAGGAATTGGCGGCGGTTGAGAACGAATGGTAGATTCACATCACTGGTGGCTAATTTAATTCTTGGCAAGAAAACAACATCGCCATGATTGCATTCAGATACAATTTGGCGTCCAAACTATATCACGTGCATGATGTTCCACTGACGTAATTTACTAGTTTCTATTAAAAAATGGTAATTAATTTGAAATATAGGATTAATATAATTTAAAATTTCTCAGGAACTATTGATCATAGTGAGATAAATTTTATATCAATCGATAGAACATTTTATTTCACTATTTTAGAGCTACTGAATTTGAAATTAGAATGACAATTACTCTTTTAAATTTAAAATTACTGAAATTTAGGTTCTCTAACAATGAAATAATGCTGTTTAACGTCTCGCAGTGCTATGGTGCGAGTTTTATTGTTGGTGACGTCAGAGCTTTACCGGAGAATCTGGGCTATTATATTAGTAATGAATGAGAAGGTTGAAATAAAAAAATGATACATACTGACATTTGTAGCATATATACTTTCCACTTTGAGCTGCCTTTTCTCTTGCATTACATTCATGACAAAGTGCCCTGGAAAGAGAGAGAAAAAATACTTATTAATTCATGAACATTATGATAAAAATGAAAATTATGCATTTGAAAAGTGTGAACTGTTATGTAAATTAGCATAGTTTTAGTCATTAAATAAGTCAAGGAAGATATACTTTCTGCCTTCATTAGAATGCATATAATATGCTATGAAGGGTAATTTTAATATATATCAACAGAGTAAAGAGATGAAGATGCTCATACAATATATTTATTTATGCAAGATAATGCAATAATCAAAGTCAAACATATACACTACTACAAAAGACTTAACTAAGAACAATTTTTAATTGATTAATCCAGGAAGGTGAAAAAATACTTTATACCTCATACAAAAATGATGAAAATGCTGGCAAAAAGATTAAAAGCATGCAGTTTTACAATACATTTTTTAAAACAATAATTACTAAACATTCTAAAAAAATAAACTAAATTACAAAAAAGCTAATTTCTTAGTCATTTATCCATTGTTTTTTTTCTAGTTCTAACTTTTTTAGAGAGGGTGGGGTCTAAAACAAATCTAGTTATAAATATCAGTTAAAAATATCCCAAATAGTATTTCATAATTCAAGCTACCATTTTTTCTTAACTTGCTTTTAAAAAAAACCTCTATAACCTTTATATGAAAGTATTTAACAGACAAAATTCTAAGTACCTCCCAGCATTTTTGATAAATCCTTCATCTGCAAGCATTGTGTTGCATAATTCACAAGTAAAACATTCAGGATGCCAGTTGTTATTCATGGCTTTGATGACTCTTCCAAAAACAAAATTCTTGCACTTTCCACAACAGGGAGCGAAAAGTACATGAAAATCATGTTTGCAATATTTCCGGCCTTCAAACTGAAAGAAAAAGCCAAATATTCAATATTCATATATATTAACATTGTCACAGTCAAATCTTGTAATATTTTCACAATCAAATTCTTGCTTAGTATTACACTATTTTTTTCAGAGAAAACATGCAAGATACTGGAACAAAAAATGATTAGCACAAAAATCACAATTTTAAAACATTTAATAAAAACATACATTTCCTCCATTCTATTAAATTTCATCAAAATAAAATACAAGATATATACAATTGGCAACTAAATATTTCAAGAATTTTGGGTCATAATTGTAAGTTATACCTAAGTGACAGATCTATTTTACAGCAAATTACTTATTATTTAATAATTAACTTGGAAATATGCAGCACTGCATGGTTTACAATTATTAGATATTTTCTGTAATGATTTGCAACAACAAATCTTAACCCTTAGATTACCATTTTTATTCACGCATAGGGCGTACATATCCCATTGGTAGTCTAAGGGTTAAAATGTGTGCTTTGAAATTTGTTTCTCAATTGGCAAATTGTTGGAAACACTAAACTGGAGATTAATTTCAATGTTAAGATGAGAGAAAGTGATATTATTTCAAGCAATTCTAAGAAACTAACTTCATAGAATTAAACTTTATAAAAAAAATTTATGGTTCCATTTCATTATTTTTATGAATCGTTGATTATATAACTGAATATATATGTAAATGAATTCAATATTTTTTATTTGAATAATAAGGAAACAGCATATATTCATCTCTGTTAATAGAAAATCTTATATATAATTATGAATTTCAATAGTAAGCAAAAGTGTATGACTGAATGTTGAGGAATAAATGCACTGTCATATTTTAAAAGTCATGGGAAATATAATTGTATTTAAAAAACTGAGAACATACTTCATAAAAAGTTCCATCTGGGAAAGGTCTGAAGCACTGACAGCATCTGGAAGCACAAATCTAAGATTTAAAATTCAGTTATATAGATAAAAAAGAAAGCAATTTCAAAATAAATTAATAAACTTACACAAAACATTGCTGGTGCCAGACTTCTCCATGAGAATTCACTATCTTTTCATGAGGCTCAAAACCTTCTCCACACTTAGAGCAGAACATTGCACCCAGGGACATGATGCTGTAATAAAAAAGGGGAGAATTTTGACTTTTAGAACTTATATATTTTGAATGAATTGGATTGTAAATTTAATATTGATTGCTTCATCACTAAACAACTGAATGTGCTACACTACAACAATGCATGGGAATCCATTTTAAAATATCAAACTAAGGTGAAAGGATAATTTATATAATTCTGAAAGAAAATAATCCATGACAGTAAAAATATTTATGCATTTTTAAAGAAATATACAAAAACAGAAATCTGAAATTAATCTTTAATTCTCAACACACACTATAAAAAAAAGATTACATTGATAGCTTTTCTAATTAAATCATTGTATTCATAACCAACATATATTCAGCAGTATGCAAATACAATCATTTCAGAACACTAAATTACAGTTTTTTAAGCAAAGAACAAAAGAATTCCTATAATTTTTTTTTTAAATTATACAAATCATTGCATATTTTTTCAACTGCACTTAGCCATGCAAAAGAAATCAGATTCCTCTTTAAAAAGCATTGTTGGGTATTACTGGAAAAAAATGATAATCCAATATAATATTTGAATTGTATTCACAGAAAATCATCAACACTAATTTCTGAATATCAATAAAATAATCAAAAATTTTATACTGGAAATAAAACATATCTATAAAAGAAATGCACACCTACCAAATCACAAAAATTCAAGACTGTTTATCCACGCATTTATTTTAAACTGAAGAAATGTTTAAAAATTTTCAAAAGAAAAATTAAATTTTAACGATTTTTTTAAAAACTCGATTTTGGCAGAGGGCGATAAAATTTTCTATGCAGAAAGAAAAATAAATAAAATAAAAGAGAAAAAACACCGAATGGACCATGAAAATTCTATTATTTCCCCCGAACTATCTGCCAATATTTTGCCGTTCTTCCACCAAGAAACACCTAACAGGTGTTTCTTGGTGGAAGAACTTTCTAAACAAAGACGTGGGAGGCTGGCTGTTGGGAAAGAAATGGAGACCTCACAAACTTACATCCCCGTCGGGTCGCTGGGCGCCCCCAGCTCCGAATAATCGGGGTCAACATCCGAGCAATCCGGTTCTTTATCGGCAGCGGCGCTCAGTTTTCGTCGCTGGTACAGTGGGCTGGCTTCGAGGGGCTGAAGCTTCAAGCTCTGTTGTCCCAACATTGCGACAGACAGTAAAAAAACGCGAGGGATGGTCAATAGACACAGCTGTCTTAGCGATCAGCCATCCCAATCTTATTATAACGGTGATGAAACTGCGAGCAGTATTTTTCCCTCTCCGATTTTCCTCAAGGCGGAACGATTACAATTCTGTTTACGCAAGCCGTATACGATACGATAAGGCGTTTTGAAATTCGATAACAAAAAAATTTTAAAAAGATAAATGAAGTAGGAGAAAACAATCAGTATTGAAATGCAAATAGATGCATCTCGTATTTGATGATTATAAAATTCAATTCTAGAACCTTGACTGTGAATACCTTATATGAACTGCAGTTCAAAGGTTAACGAGATTAAGTTAGCACACACGTTTTCAGATTGGAATTATTCGAGTAAAACGTGTTTGGAGACCACCCAAAGCCGGATATTGGAATTACCGTAGAATTTGTTTTCAAAGCATCTTTTTAGATATATGTGAGCAAGGACAAATACTACAGATTATCCGCACATTAACATCAAAATTAAAGCTTGGAAGGATCGCGTAGAAAAGATAAAATACAATTTGTCTTAACTCTTAATAGCTGCATTTTGATAGAAATATCTTCTCATATAATTCTTAACTCTCAAAATAGTATTAGATGTTTTACAACATATCTTTACATTTTGTTCCACAACGTATCTTTCAATTTACAGTCCACAATAATTAGGGGGAAAAAAAAAGTCTACAGCTGATACTATCAAAAATTCACGTCAATAAACACGATGTTTTTTTTTATTATTATTTTTGGTTTCAGTTAATCTCGAATTTAAAAAAAACTGTACTTTCCATTCAACAAATAATTACATTAGAAAACATATAGAGTAGCATCAGAAAAGCAACAATTTTGACTTGCTTGTAAAAATGAACTTAACATCTTTTAATAATCCGAAATAGACGAAGTTTTGTTAAAGGAAAAAACAATAATAAAAAAAACCCCTTTAAAATTGGGCGAAAATACCATTCGAGGGCCCCTCCAGCAAAAATTTCCAAAAGGGATTTTTTTTTTTTTAACCACAGGAAAAATAATATTACAGCCGCATTAATTAAAAAATATATTCAAATAAATAAGTCCCAAAAGGAAATTGTTGCGAATTCAGAAAATGATTTTTGACAATAGCAACATTGTCAGAAAAGCATCGAGAGCTGATGTTCAAAATGAACCACTAATACGAACTGTACAGAAAATTCACGGACGGATATCAAGAAATCTGAATTAAAGTAATTCAGAAAATCGAATTCGATATTTGGTTACACGACTCGGAAGGAATCAGAGAAATAACTTCAAATTTGACATTGCAATGGCAAACAAGTGGGAGTGTTCTCCCTTTGATATTCTCGTATATTTGAAAGACAACGTTGCATTTTGTGTTTAGTTGCGTAGTATAATCCAGTATGCTTTTTGAAACTCTTCTTTTTGCCTAAATGAATCCAAAATTTGAAACAGATCTGTAATTTCGGTGTTGAGACGATATACCAAATTTTATTTGTTTGAGTTAACGTGTTCACAAAAACACGGACAAACAGACAGTCTACCCCCTGACGGACATGGTTCAAATTTAGACATGGATAGACAATCCATCAAATTCATGATCTAAAATCCAGACATCTAACTTGTTGCATTTTTGAGTTACCGCGTTCACATCTGTTTAACCCACGGAGATTCATAAAAATCTCGAGGTCAGGGGCAGCTCATAATTGATAATTTTAGAGTTACAGTAGAGTCCCGCTAATCCGAGTCCTGTTAATCCGAGGTAGCTAAAAAAAAGTAATAAAAAATTGCATTGTAGCACATCTATCACTGGAAAAAGAATTAACATTTTTTCCCCTCTCGCAAGTGCTTAAAATTTATCACCTGCCTGTTGAGCCGGCATTCTGGTTCGGGCTAGTCCATTTTGCTTCTGAGGAGTGTCACACCCCCAAAGCGGAGTGTATCATTCCAGTTCGAGAACTCATAGAAGTAAGTGGATAAGTTTGTGAGGAGAAATGAGCGGGAAAAGAAAACATGTGTCTGTTGCGTTAGATGTTAAAAGACGAACTTTAAAACGGTTAGATGCGGGAGAAAGAAAAAAATTGCAAAGGAATTAGGTGTTGGAGAAGTGACAGTAGGTGACTGGAGAAGGAAACGTGCAAAAATTGAAAAGTGGAGTGCCGGAGATCTAAAACCCGATGGTTGTTTAAAAAAAAAAAAAAAAACAGAAGAACAATGCGCGAAAGTCATTATAAAAAAACAAGTGAGGATCTCTTTATGTGGTTTTCTCAACAAAGGTCGAAGGGCATGCCGATATCAGGTCCGATGGTGCAGGAAAAACCCATATATTTTTGCCAAAAAATGAAAGAAGCCGACAATTTTTCTGCCAACACCGGGTGGTTAAACAGATGGAAAACCAGCGGAGTGTTCTCCCCTAAACTTTCTAGTATACTTCCCCAAAAAAGGTGCCGTTTCTCCTTCCCCCACGTGGCTAAAAAAATTCGAATCCAATGACTATCAGAAGGTTTTTCATTATAGTGATTGAAAAATAACTAGGTAAAGAATCCAATTCAAAGAGATGCGTACCGATTAAAACGCATCTATCGCACACTGCTAGGTTTCACTCTTGCCGTCTCAAGGACAAACTGACGTAATTCGCTCCTTTCACGTGCACAGAAGATTGCTTCCAGTACGCATGAGCGTGAAGATAACGGATAGGTTTCAATAGTAAATTAAGCAGACAGACCGACAGACAGTCAGCCCTTTGACGGATTTGGCCCAAAATTTTATACGGACCTACATTCATGACGATAAAACTGTGTACCAAATTTTATCCATCTAGCTATTCAAGTTTTTGAGTTATAGTGTTCATATGACCGCGGGCAGACAGACAGACTTCCCGTTGACGGATTTTGTCCAAAATTTGACAGAAATCTACAAATTATGTTTAAAGACCACATACCAAATTTCATCCCCGTAGCTCTAATAGTTTTTGAGTTATCGTGCTCACAAACAGACACACAGACAGACATAATTCCAAAATTGTGTTTTTCGGACTCAGGGAGGTTGTACCGATGCGATGTGTTGTAGGGAAGTATGACTTCACTATGTCTTTCAAGTTTTATTCTCACATGAACGACGACACACATTACACAGGACACACATTACACAGACATACACATTACGACATTTAACAATATCACTAAAACAAACGGTGAAACATTTAGCTGGAAACTTCAAAACAAAGCAGGCGCCATTCGCTTCCATCACAGCGTCCGTCCTCTCCCCAGTTCAACGTCCCTTCTCCGTTGTTTTCCTCCGCCAGAAGTCGGTGGAGATTAAGTCCAAAAGAATGTAATGTCTTTTAAGTTCTTTGGTTAGTCTGCTAAGATTGCGGAGTCAGGGCAGATGTTACAGACTTCCTCCTCCTCCAGATTTTGGCTTTCCCCACCTCAGGGAAACAATAGTTCAGAGGTTTGGAAATAACGTCTGTAAGAAATGGAATTTAAGTCTCTAAAGGAAAAATTTAGTTCAAGGAGAGTTTACGAAATGTTCACCAAAGTTTATGAATCGTACAGTTTTCACTCACTAATCATTGGGCGTTCTCCATTTCAATCACCATGCCACTTTACAACCCTTTGTTTTAAAGACAAAGAATAAAATGAAAATAATAAGAAAGAGTAGAGCTACAAATATTCTTATTATACCAATAATACACATTACACAAGCATAACTCATGTGAAAAAAAAAGAATATTCCTAAGCATTTTCTGTAATTACGCATTATAGCCACTGTTATAAAAATAACATGGTGAAAATAGAATTTACACATATGGTTTTTTTCCTAATTCGTTTTATTATTCAATGAGTCCATTTAGGAGATTCGACTAAAGACAGTCTACATTTAAGTTATCTCTTTCCCCTTTTTTATGTTCTATAGTGTAATTGTGCTTGTAATACCAATGCTACTTGTAAGTAATCTTTGATTGGTTCCGAGCATTTTTCCTTCAACCACACAAGTGGTTTGGTAGATCGAGATACAAATTTGCCTCAATATAACCTTTAGAGTTTTTTTATACCTACAAAATAGCTGCCACTCTTTTCAGTCGTTAGTGGTATTTCCTCTCCAGCTGACGTAAATTTTACTAAGTATATAATAATTGGATGTTCTCGACCCTCATTGTCCTTGCGATAATACCCACCCCATATCCCAAATCTGACGCATCAGTTTGCAATATGAAGGTTTACAGTAAAAGATCAGGGGCGTGCAATATAGGTTTACTTGTGAGTTTATCTTTCAGCAATTCAATTGCTTTAGTACATTCCTCCATTCCACTCAATTTTGCCCTTTTGTTTTCGTCCCTTCAACAAATCTGTCAAGGCGCCGTTATGACAGAAAACGTGAATGTATTGTCTATAGTACCCCACTAAGCCGAGAGCTGTTCTGTTTAGTAGTCGGTATCAAGGAAAGTTTTGTATAGCTTTTGCCTTTAGCTCTGCTGGGGCAAGTTTCCCTTTGCCCTACTATATGTCCCAGATGTTACCTCATCTTGGGGCTTGAATTTACATTTAGAGAGTAGTGATGGCATGGCTCGTTTTATTCATCCTAAAACATCCTGCAATTGTTTTAAATCATTTAAATCCCCGTTTGAGAAATATTGCGATATCATCAAGGTAAGGGATAGCATACATCCACACCCTTCAGTATTTCGTTCATCATTTTACTGAAATAGAATGGGGCATTTTTTTTTTTTCCAGGCCAAAGGAGCATGCGCAAAGTCTATATACACCCCAACTTGTAACGAATTCCCTGGGCTCGTTTGCTAAGTGGTATTTAATACCCTTTCGTCAAATCTATCAAAGTAGATATGCCTGGCTTTTAGCGACAGTTTCCACACGTTGCTCAATGTTCGGATAGGACAAGGAAACTGAATTTTTACGTTATCTCATTGCTCCATAGTCGATGCATGGTCTGATTCCCTTCCAGCGTTTCGACGAGAATCATTGGAGATGTAAATTCAGGCTCGGTTCAATAATGTTGTATTTTAGCATTTTACCGATTTCTGCTTTAAGTAAGTCATTTTTTGCCGATTTGTCATTTCTATAAGGTTTTGTGTTTAATGGGTTTGTCACAGATTAATTCAATGTCATGTTCACCAAATTCGTTTTGCAGGAATGTTTGAAAATATTCTATGGTATTTTACAATAAATTTTCTAACTGCCCGATCTGATCATCCACTAAGTCTTTCTCTAAGATTGGTTTCAATTACTTCCTGAAAATCAAACACATTGGTCAGCTAACATATACGGAAAATCCTCTTTCGCTCAGATGAGCGTAGTTGTTTCAGTTTCTAAATGATTTACTATATTTTTCAATTCAGGTCTCTTAAGTATGGTTTTAACATATTAATGCTGATAAACACTTGGTAATTTCTTGTTTTCCCTCAAAACTAACTGCATGTTGTTTCTGATAATTTTTTTTTCTCTATAGTACCGGGTCCTTTCCATTGAGTAATTTATGTAGTTGGTTTACCGATATACTAACACACGAATCCCCCCTCATGAAATTCTCTTTTTATGGCATTTCGATCCTTTTCATTTTTTCGTCGATCCCTCATTTCTTCCATTTTTTTCTTTTAGCTAATTCTCGACTTTTTTCTTAACCGGTTTTATTAATTCAAACACATATTCCAGAACTATGTTCTCCTGTTCCTCTATGGCATCAACCATTTCTCATACAATAATACTGCAGGAGTTCTAAGATTATTCCCGTGTACAAGTTCAGCAGAATGAAACCTGTAGCACCTAATGATTACTGTCCTTAATGCAAAAGAGCAGCGGGAATCTGAGTTTTCCCAATCAGGGAGCTGCTTCAATACATAAAACTCTCAGAATCCGTTTCTGGAGACGATGAAAACGTTCTACTGGATTACTCTGAGGATGTAAATGGAGACTCTAACAATTTTTTATCCCAAATTTCTCCAGAGAATTCAACTGTTAAGACTACTATAAATGACTTCCCTTGGTCAGTTTGGTTTCTCTTGGGAAACCATTCATTAAAATTTGAAGGAGTGCATTCACAACAGATTTAGAAGTTATATCTGGTGCGGGGACAGCATCAGGGGCTGCCCAGATACCAGGCACATAACCGTAATAATGAATTTATTACCCTGTGTTTGAGGTAGAGCAAAGGCCCACAAGCATCAATATTACAAGTTTTACTGAAAACCTCAGATATTATTGGCACAGCTACCAATGGTGCCTTTTTCTTATCAGTTGTCTTCCCCACACGCTGACAAGGATCACAAGTCTTGACAAATTGCTTCTATGTCTTTATAACAATTCGGCCAGAAGAAATGTCTCAATAATCTATCCTTAGTTTGGGGCTCTAAATGACCAGAAGTGCCCTCGTGACACATAGTTTTTAATTTGCTCCTAGTGTTTCAGGTACAACAATAGCATATTCCTCACCTCCCAATTTGTTTATTTTTTTCTTACTAAAACACCATTTTTTTACATCAAAATTAGTTTGGTTACCTTTTGTTTTTTCTCATTAAATCCTATCATTACTGGGATCACTGAGATCTGTTTTGAGTAAAACTTCATCATTCACCATACATTCTGCCTGGTTTCTGTCTCCTAAAATTTCCTCATCCTTAAATTTCTAAATTGTTTACCTGTTCCTCTAACAAACTTTCATCATTCCTAATTTCTGCCCTTTAGACCGAGCTAGCTACGGCGTTAACGTTTCGGAATTCCAGTTTGCCTTTTCCAGTAATCTGTTTTAAAGATCTGCGGTCTGATTTCTAAGATATACCGACCTTGATCTGGTTTATCCTCAACAACAGCTTTTGTTTGTCACCTACCTAAGTCACATTCAACATCTATCTGAGCAGGTAAACATGTCATATGATCATCAAATATATGTAACTTAGAGCATGTTCTCCTGTCATCCCTGTCTCTATTGACATATTTCGACAGACGACGTCTGCAGTTTGCGCCCGTATCTCTAAGAATAGGCATGGGTAACCGTTTATTTTGCCAATTTCGTATGGGGATCTAACAAACTTCTATCAGCTTCTCGTCCCGTGCGATTTTACTCTCCGATTTAGGAGCTCGAATTTGTGGGCACTAGGGCCTTAAATGTTCGTAGGACCACACTCAAAACACTGCAGTTTTTTCTTCTGTCAGCATTTGTTTCAAATTTTTTCGAAAATCCACGCGATTCACTTTCTTTCTTAAAGTTTCAATTCTGAGGAATTTTATTTCCTTTATATTTATTGATAGGGACATTAAAGTTCTTATCCAATTTCCAGTTGTTTAGCTTTATGATCTAATTTTTGGTTTCCCCATTATAGTTTTTTAGCATGCTTCAAATTCCTCCATTTCCACTAACTCCGTAGAATATTGTCGACGCCCACTCATCAAGAGAAAATGTTCCTTAAAATCTCCGGGTGCCCTTTTTTAATTTTGATCTACAATCATTAAATCTTTAAGTTGGTCGAACGTTTCGACCTTTAAGCCCTGATAGCCATCCCTCAAAGTATGTTTTAATCTCATGGTAGAAATCATGCCACGTAGAATCAGGACTTTTCTGTGATTTTACCATCAATTGTATCTGAATTTTTCGGCGGTAGTTTAAACCTTTGAAGCCCAGTAATGACTTAATGTGCTCATAGTCCCGAGAGCTTTGTCTTCTGGTTCCTAGCTATCAAATTATTTATCTCAGTGGGCAAAATACCAATGAAAGGGTAGGACACCCACCTTCCATTCGGAATCTGTAATTTAGCCTGTCTCTCCAAATAGCTCAAAGGAACAAACCCATATCATCGTTTGAATGTTAAATCTGGGCATGAGTTTTGAAAGTTCTGATTAAATGATTCTACAACCGATTCGGAGGACCCTTGTTTTACTCAGGCATTCCAATTCTATTCTCTGTTTCTCTAATTCTTTGTTTTGTTTTTTCCTAATTCAAACGCCCTCTCTTCGTTTTTTGTCTTTCTAGTTTTCTTTTTCAACCCTCTCTTCGAAATGGCATCAAGCATAATGTAAACTCCACCTCATACTTTTTTACTTTTTTAGTTATTAATTCTCTTAAATCTACTACACGTAAATCATTAGTCACTTCTCCCCTAACTCTATAGCTAAGTTATCAGGTCAATTTCTTTGCTTTGCCAAATACCATTTCAGAAACAATTTTTTATTATATATTTAAAAAGTAAATTTTATCTTAGCTTAAGATGGATATACGTTACTCCCGTTCTCATGATTTATAATCAAGGATAACTTTCAGAAAAATACCGATTTAAATAAGATCACTAAAATAAAACTTAGGATACTCTCAACTCTTAAAATAAATCACAATAAATATAGATATACTTTTTATTAAAAGTCAAAACAAAATCATGAAAGAATAGACTTTGGTTAAGCTCACTTGAATTTATATGCACATATAATTTATCTGGAATGAAATGCATGTTTATTCTACTCAGGCATTGGTAACCGAGACGGAGTTCCGTCGCGCCATTCAGGTCACTCTTATTTCAGACTTAGTTTCGTTTTCGAAAATCAGTTATGAAATAATATTAATATAGTATGAAATGACCATGAAATATCGATAGAAATAACTTTCTTAATTAAAAAGTTTTTTTATAAAATCAATGATAATTTTAAGATCAAAACCAAGAATAAATATTCAAAATGGTATAACATCAATGCAATGAGTGAGATTGAAAGAGTAATGGCAAATAATAACACCTTTCAAATTAGAGTTTTCGTAAGTTCGTTTAATGACAATGAAAAGAAGAAAAATTTCAATATACAACATGATTAAGCTTACATATATTCTTGATAAAATTTTTTACAAATTCCTACTGATGAGAAATTATACCATATAACTCAAGTGCAGATACAAATAAAATTCAATATACAGCTGCAATTAAGCTCACATATATTCTTGAAAAAAAATATTTTACACAAATTCCTACTGATGAGAAATTATACCATATAATTCAGGTGCATATACGATTGAAAAAGATTTCCAATATACAAGCTACGATTAAGCTTACATATATTCTTGATTAGAATATTTTACACTAATTCCTACTGATGAGAATTATACCATTATAATTAAGTTTAAGATACAAGTATTTACATATATATCAGATTGCGAAAAAAATAACTTATTCCAAATTGGCAGGAATCTCCCACAAATTTATATTTTTTTTCCCAAATTAGGGAAAAAAGAAACAACTTATTCAAATTGCTTGGAATATTAAAAACGCATTTATATAATTTTTTCAAGTACAAAAAAAAAAGCAAAATGTAAGTAACTTATTCAAATTGCTTGGAATATCAAAACACATTTATATAATTCCTTTTCTCAAGTAGAAAAAAAAGATAAATAACTTATTCAAATTGCTTGAATATCAAAACACATTGCGTGTTTCAGAATTATACCAATATTTAAGTAATTACATTGGCCGAATTGATGAAAATAAGGAGAACATACCTTCTTTGTAGTTTCCCTTGTTTCCTTATCTCAGGTGGAACCTTCCATTTATGTACCGATGCGATTGTTGTAGGAGTATGACTTCACTATGTGTCTTTCAGGATTTTATTCTCACATGAAGACATGACACACATTACCAGACACACATTACACGAGACACACATTACGACATTTAACACATATCACTAAAACAAACCAGGCAGAACAGTTTATGAAAACTTCAAAACAAAGCAGGCGCCATTTCGCTTCCATCACCCAGCGTCCAGTCCCTCTCCCCAGTTCTTGTCCCTTCTCCGTTGTTTTTCCTCCCCAGAGTCGGGAGATTAGATCAAAGAATGTAATGTCTTTTAAGTTCTTTGGATTGAGTCTGCTAGATTTTTTGAATCAGGGAACCAGATTACAAGGTCTAAAGCGTGGAGATTCGTCAAAATCTCGAGTTCGAATTTTTTGACGATTGCAATACTTTCTCTTCGCATACGAGAAGTAAAAAGGTATGGATTTCGCCAGATGACTACTTGCGGAGAGAAACTTTCAGCGGACTTTGAGGCTGCAAATGAGTTTCGTACTGAATTAAACAATTTAATGGTAAAAGAAAATCTCACTGAAGAGCAATTGTACAACTGTGCTGAAACAGGGTTGAACTTTAAACGACTACCTACTAAATCCTTAGTCTCCAGAAATGAAAAATCTGCTCCTGGCTTTAAACAAAGCAAAGAAAGATTAACTGTGATGTGTTGCTCCAATGCGTCGGGGACGCACAAATTACGCTCATTGGCGATTGGAAAATCGAAAAAGCCATGCGCTTTAAAAAACATTGCTATTCATGCCCTACCAGTTTTTTATACGAACCAAAAAACTCTTGGATGAATAAAGATATTTTTAAACAACGGTTCTTCGATGAATTTGTACCAAAAGTAGGAAAGCATTTAGAAGAAAAGAAGCTTCCTCGTCAAGCACTTCTCTTGATAGATAATGCCCCGTCACATCCTGAAGTAGAAGATTTAAAAAGTGGAAAGATTAAAGCCATGTTTTTACCGGCGAACGTTACTAGCCTTATTCAGCCTATGGATTAGGGGGGTTATCAATGATCTTAAACTGAAGTACCGAAAATTTATACTCACACGTTTTGGAAGAAGACGCTGCATCTTTGACTCAACAAATCAAAAAAATCAATGTCAAAAATGCTATGTATTGGCTTGCTGAATCATGGGAAAAAATTAAACCGGAGACAATAAAGAACAGCTGGCATAATATCCTGACAACTAAAGACTTCAAAGATAATAATAAAAAGAAAAAAAAAGAACATTTTGAAATTAAAAATACAGTTTTGAAACTGCCCGGCTGTGAAGAGGTAACATATAATTGCGACGAAGAATGGCTTTACGGTGATGAGGAAGAGGAAATTACTGACGATGCAATAATTCGCATGATTACCGAAGGAGAAGAAACTGAAGATTTAAACGATGAAACAGAGAAGATCATTTCGCATACAGAAGGCACGGCAGCGTTGGATGTTGCCCTTCGCTATATTGAGCAGCAACCAGATGCTTTACCACATAACGTTTTATTTTTGAAAAGCTTGCGAGACGCCGCAGCAAGAAAGAGACTTTCTGCTCAAAAACAAACAACTTTAGATTAATTTTTTAAACATTAAATCAACTAAGTGTGATGTTATTTAAAATACATTTTTATATTTACAAATCTGTGTGCTCGTTATTTTTTCGCTATTTGATCTCTCTATTTTTCAGTTAGACGTACATACATAAAACTGAATTTTTTCTTTTCGATTTTATTACGTAGTCCGCATAATCCGAGTTGGTGTCGGTCCCGATCTACTCGGATTATCGGGACTCGGCTGTATAAGCAAAAAAACTGGAGAAATTTTTAAAAAATGTTTTTTGGCTATAAACTAAAATTCCAACAAAAATTATTGGTGGCAAACCTCAGAATCGTAATCAGCACCCGAAAAAACATAAAGAAGCAAAAAATTACAACTCCTCCAGAATTGGATTTAAAAAAAACGACTGAACTACTGAGAAAAAGCGAAAAAGGAGCCAAATGAGGAAGTCGCGCCAAATAAGAGCTGAAAAAAATTCAGCTCAAATGAATGCAATTTCAAGCGGAGAAAGGGGTGCTTTTCTCCCGCTTCGAGATGATCTTTGCGTTAATATCGGATTCGTCGGAGGGGCAGAACTTGATGCAGCTCTGGTCTGTCTCTCTCTTAATTCTTGATTGATTTTCCGTCTTCTTTTTACATTATTTATTACTTTTTTGCCATTTTCGTTGATCACTGAATTCTCAAAGTGGAAAAGTAGGCCAATTAGAATAAAAACGAAAATATAATTTTTAAAAATAATTTCAGGAGGGGGGAGGGGGAACTGGAGCTCTTATGGACGAGCAGCCACTGCTTGAGGTCAAAGCAATTGAAGATTACAATACTTTCTCTTAGTGTATACCAGGGTGGACAGGGCCGCCTTAATAAATTTTAGCGCCTTGGGCTAGAGTAATTTGGCGCCCCACCACAAACGTAACTAGGAATCTGAGCACCTTTGGCCCAACGAAAATTCTTGCTAATAAAATAAGTGAGGAGCATAAAAGGTTTTCTAACTTATTTATTATTATACAAATTTTAATATATTTATTATATAAAGTAATAAAAAAATATAAATACCTTTGCGGCTCAAGATTAAAATAAAATCAGTATAGTAAATTTTTAGGCGCATTTGGACCAATGGCGCCCCTGGGCTACAGCCCAATTAGGCCATTCGATAAGACGGCCTTGGGGGTGGAGAACATTTCTGTGACTGAAAGGCCTCATTAAATTCCGGCAGTTGGGTAAAAGGCCACAAGAGTAGAATCTTAAAGGTTATTCTTCCGTAATTATTATTATATAACAGACAATTATATTATTTCAATGCATATTGTCAATAACCGGTAAGGTCGCAGAAGAAGCTAAAAAAGGCCACAGGTTCCCCACCCTGATATAAACTTTATCTGAAAAAGAAAAAATATCGAGCAAAGACAACTGCGGTGTTTGATCGCAGTTCGAAGAATACGGAAATCACAAAAGTTTGCATATTCTTTCAGACAGACAATTTTGGCGACTGATGAAAGAGTGTAAAATAATTAATATTTCAAAGTTAACGATTATCATTTCAAAGTTTTTGCAAATTTTCGCAATAAACGAAGATGAAAATATAAATTAAAATAAAAATAATATGAAAAATAAAACCATCCTCTCATATTAATTAAAGTAATTTGAAACTTCGATGTTACTAAATTGTCTCAAAAACTAGTATGAAATCAGCTCATTAACAATTTCCCTCTCTCTACAATATATATCTATCTCTTAAAAAAGTAATAAAAATAGAGATTCAAAACTTTAGTCAGCAACATCGTAGCATGATAATGTTAGTCTTTATATCATTTAACTCTTAATTATATAGCAACAAAATAGCACGGGAATGATCCAGGGTATACCTGAATGAAGGTCGTCACGACATCAACATGGGACTGAGAGTGGAGTTTTACTAGCCATCACCAGCCAAGGTCCAACCCCTCCCGCAAGAGGTACGTCCCGTCATCGGAGAGGCGGCAATTTAAACCAACACCATTTATGCACCCACTAGGAAAGCGAGAACCCACTTATCCTACAGCTTCTTATCCACGTACTCGTGGTGCCCTCCTTCGCCGGGGGGATATAGCAGATAGGTAAATAAAACTTTACATTTAGTAAAAAAAAAACCACTCTTTTCGTATCGATAAGAAATATCGATATACTTTCTTACGCTGCAAGCCAAAACTGCAAGAATGATTTGAGCTTTTCAGTATTACAAATACTTTAAACCAAAATCCACTATCATTTATTTTAAAATCACAGCAAGCAGTAGCGGCTCGTCTGTTAGGGCTGCAGTCCCCCGAAATTATTTTAAAACTTGTATTTTCGTATTTATTCTAATTGGCTGACTTTTCCACGGTAAGAGTTCATTGATAACCGAAAATGGCAAAAAATTAATAAAAGACGTAAAAGGAAGACGGAAAATTAAGGAAGAGACAGACCAGAGTTGCAGAGTTTTGAATGAGCAACTGCGAGCTCTCAGTCGGAAAAAAAAAGCAACCATTTCTCTCATTGAAATTAGAACCCCGAGAGCTGCCCTTAGAGCAGTTTTCGCCTGGCTTCCTCATTTGGCCCTTTTTCGCTTTTTCTCAGTAGTCAAGTCGTTAAGTAGTTTTATAAATCAAATTCAGGAGTTGTAATTTTCTGCTCCTTTATGGTTTTTGGGATGCTGATTACGAATCTGAGGTTTGCCACCAAAATTTTTTGTGGGGATTTTAGTTATAGTAAAAAAAAAGTTATTTTGCTTATAACTAAAAAACTATCAATTTTTAGTATATCATTATTATATACCAAAATAATCAGCATAAAATTTTCTACAACTTAGGTCTACACAACTTCTGCAGCACTGCTTGTTTCTGAGCCGACGAGCCGCCACAGACGACAAACTAAAATGTAGGATAGAAACAAAATCACCAGTAATTCATTAAGTAATAGCATTTTGAGTGGCTAGCTGCTTTATCTCTATTTAGCCATCAAGCAAATAAAAATATACTAACCTATGAAAAGTTTAAATAGATCGTATGCGATGAATATTTTGTAAAAATTTGGAAACAAAGCAATTCATTAAAAAATTTCCCATTTTATGATAAAAGAAATGGGAAAACAAACAAAATTTGCATAATATTTCAATAAGATCGAAAAACATTAGAGCATATTAAAAATACAAATAGTAGATCAAGGGTAAGAAAGGAAATTGATTACACGGCTATACTTGAAACAGGAAAAAGAGGGAGTACAAAATTAGCTCACACTTGTGAAGTGACTCGAGTAGTACGCTAGATATAGATCTCCTAGAAAAATGAACACACCTGCGGCGCGAGTTCGGGCCAAAAGGGACAATGCTTTATTTCGGAGGCAGTCACTCACAGCTTAGTTACTTGATGCGTGAGTTCTTGACACTAAACTAACAAAATAATGTTCAGATATACACAGTAAAGCACCGTTTATAAGTTTCTCATTTATACGTCGTTCCATCACAGTATCGATTCATTATTAACCATTGTAATGATAAAGTTAACTCCGGTTAACCAAAATGATTCTGAAATCGCAAATCCAAAAAACACGTACTGTACCGAAAGGAAATAATCGCCGAAGGACAGAATTTTTTGAATCGATATCCCCAGCTTTTTACTTTTAATCCTCCCCAAGAAAGTCAGTGATTAATTTTAGAATGCTAACATTAAAATAAATGGGTATTAACAATATTAAATACGATATTGTTTACCTGTGCCTATCAGGCGTATTTCGCACGAAGTCGCCGCGGTGCGAATATTGAGCCCGATGGAGGGTCAACGTTAATAAATAACATAAGTGTAGCCTACAAAGAGAATTTCGAATTCGTTTTACACTCAAAACATTTTAGAATTACATACTGCAATTAGATACAAAATAGCAATAGCAGGGCTGGCTTTTAGCCGATTGGGTCAATTTCTCCCAATTGGGTTGGTTGGTTGGGGTTTAATGGCGCAAGAGCCATTTTTGACTAAACTGTGCCTACTCCCAATTGGGCCCCGCACCAGAATGCTATCAACTCTCGGGTCGATTGATTCAGATATGAAATTAAGGTAGGGCAGGTCCGCAAAAACGTTTTTCGAATTATGTCCATCTTCATATGAATGTTATAACTACACTTTGACCTAAAGATCTGGTCGGATGAAAGTTAGCATGCGGTCCTAACACTAAAATTGAATATTTCTATCGAATTTTATGCGAAATCCGTCGGCGAGAAGTTTACCTTATCTGTCTGTTTGTGCGTGCGTAAAACTCAAAAGCGTAAAGAGCTAGAATGATCAAATTTAGCACATTGTTTTGTCATCAGAATCACAGATTTGTATCAAATTTTGGATCAAATCCATGAAAAGCTTGACTTCCTGTCGGTCTGTCAATTTGAGCACTATAACACAAAAACGCAACCATCTAGATAAATGAAATCTGATATGTGATCTTATAATCGTAATTTTGAATCAAATCGGTGGAAAGAGAGACTTCATAAATCTACAGTCTTTTTCCTTTACTAAACTAAGAAGCAGAAATACGGGCTACATTGAGCTAGCGTATGAAAAAGTCGAGGGAATTTCCGCTGTTTTTTTTTTTTTTTTTTTTAAATCTCTAAGTCTTTAGATTCTTTTTAAAAAATGACCAGAATTATTTCCAATTCGGCCCCGCACCTTCTAAAGCCGGCACTGAACAATAGACGTCCATCGCTTAACCGAAAAAAAGTTATTCGACATCCCCACCCCCACCCCTTTAATTCGGTTCAACGGGGTCGTACTGTAAAATTTCTTTTTACAACAAAAATAAGAATTCATTTTGCATAAAAGCGTCTTCAACATTAGTGGTAAAAATATGTTTCGGACACACAAATACAATGTGCAGCAACCAACCGCATCCAACATGACGTGCCGTTGTCACATTTTCACGAGTTGCAACCGCACAGGAAATGAGTGCGTTTTAACTAGGGGAAAAAAGAAGTTCAAACCGAGTAACGATATCTGTATTTGATTTCAACAAGGTCCAAAAAAGGCTCGGACAAAATGAACAAAAAGGCACAGAATTTCACAAAATAGGAAGGACTTTTTTTTATTATGGGGTGTACAGACACAAACAGTGGGAATGTTTTCCCCTCGACATTTTCGTATACTAAAACAATATGACGTGTTTTGTGCTTTACAGTATAGTGAAGAAAACCGAGTATGGAGGGTGTCTTCATTTCCAAACTTGATGCAGACAAAAATTTAAGTACCAAGACCACATACCAAATTTCATGCTTGTAGCTTATTACGTTCACGACACAGACAAAATTCCAAAAATGTGTTTGTTGGACTCAAGGAGGTCTGACACGTGGAGATTCATAAAAATTTCGGAGTCATTTTTTTTCCACTGTTACAGTTATTTTCTCTTTGTATACGAGAAAATAAGAAGTATAAACTAAGAAATATAGCTTTTAGCAGTGATTACTGTAGTTTTATTTTAAAATTTGTCATTTTTAAAAACATTCTAAGGAATACATAATATTAAATCCAAAAGTTTTGATAAATGACTAGTTTGTTTTGCTGGAAAACCAGAAAAATGTAAAGGATAAGGTTTCTTTCCCGGGATCCCGGGAAATTGTAAGATTTTCATACTCTTTGTATTCCCGGGAATTATACTTGGTTCCTGGGAATTCCCGGGAACAAAAAATGTAAAATTATTCAGAAAATCACATCTCAAGAATGATATTCTACAAAATTATGTTTAAGCAGAGTTTGACTGTGAAAAGATGGTTTGTTTAGACACCGAAACACGCTGGAACAGTTTGTTGGCAATGCTTGAAAGATTTTTAGCGATAAAAATCAGCAATTTCAAAAGCATTAATTGATATTAAAGAACAATAAATTTTGGCTGATGTAGAATTTGTAACTCTGAGTGCTGCTGTAGCCAGTAAAAATTGCATAGAAAAACTATGCAGTGAAAACTCGATTTTGCTAACTGCCAAAGGAGTATTTGCTTTCATTATTGGAGAGTTGAACCAATAAAACTCAGAATTTGCTAAGAATATTAAATGTTTCTCTGATCCAAAGAATTAGTGAGAAACACAATGTTACTTTAGTTGCATTAATGCAATATTTAAATTTTGGGAGAAAGTATGATGTGTATGTTGCTGCTGATCTTTCACATTTAACAAATAAAAACTCTTTGATTCAACACGCTAAAATAATTATAACAAGGCTTTTTTGAGAGAAAGACGAATCACTGTCCAACTCTTTGCACTCAGAAGAAGAGAGCATGGAAACTTTGGAAGATAAATCTTGAACTTCGTAAGAAAAATTGGAAAAAGCTATCCACTCAAAGACAAAGGTCTTACCTTGTTCAACTAGCAAGGGTTTTAACTTGAGCAAGATAGGGAAGCAAGAATTGCAGTTATTTGACAACTTAAAATCGATCATCAAATATTATAAAACTGGGCGAGGCTTTGAAAGCAATTCCGACAACATCAGCTGAAGCTGAGAGGGCATTTTCTGCTGCCGAGTTGTTCATAACAAAGCTACTAACTAGGCTGAATGATAAAAGCATAGATTGCTTATGTTTTCTTAAATCATACTTTAAAAATGAATAATATATATTTGTATTTTGTAGCTCAACATATAAAGGAGCATAGAATTTGGAATTTATGAATATCCTTATTTTGAGTAATTACTATTGATATCAATTAAAAATAGCTAATTTTTAGATTTTTTTCAAATTTTGAAGCATTCCCGGGAATGACTGCTACGTTCCCGGGAAGGAAAAAAGGCCGGGAAATCAGAAACCCTAGTAAAGGACCCTTTAAAAATGCTTCTATGCCACTCTCTTGCCCCTACTCTTCTACCTTCTCGTAGCCTCTCCACTGAAGACCCATCATTCTCTTCCAGGACTAGTTCTTTTTCAGAACTTCAGTGGAAAAGGAACTAGCATCTGATGCAGCCCAGCTCCAGCGAACTCAACATCATCCTATGGAATTTTCCAACACTTCTTGGAGTATTATTCATCAGACACTTAAACAGTTAAGAACGGGCAAACATTGTAAGCCAAGTTCTACACAGTTTCAGTCAAAACTGGAGGCAGCCTCTGTACAGGGGCAGGCAATCCAAAAGCCATTCAAGATTGCTTCTATGCCACAAAAAGAAGATTTGACGAGCTGCTGAATCGCGTTTTAATTTGAAAGTTTTGCTTCTAGAACATTAACAATCGGAAACTTAAAAGAAATTACACAATTCTGGGAAGCTGAAAAATGCGGGACTACAAACTTCTCACCACATTTAAAACATACTACAGATTTCCACTAATTTTTCTTTCAAAAGAAACTATCATTGTTCAGGAATTTCCAATATTTTATATTCTACTTTTGCCCAAAGGGTATGTTCGAACGGAAAGAAAGACGCAAGTCTAACATACAAAGACCAACAGACCGAAGCGCTTTTCAAAACTTGGCAAAAATGAGCATTTGTTTCTAATTAATGTGCATAATTTAAGCAATGTTAAAAAAATTCTTGTCAAAACGATTGGCGTAGGTAGAAGTAGGAAGTAGACCGGAGATATAAGGATCCCCTCCAGTCGAGGTTAGGGTTGAAAATCACTTTTCATCCCATAATTTTTAGAATTGCTGCTATCGAAAAACTTTCAGTAAAAAGTTTTGTCTGTTATTATGAGACGATAATCCGTCGTATACGAATGATCTTTTTAGCTTCAATTGTAAAGAAGTAACAGAGAAATGAAAATTTCCACCCTCTTTGAGCTGGATGACTCGTCTTCGTATTCGGCCAAGATTTTCAGCCCTCCCACTAGGGTTGTAGTGGAGTTGGAACGCCGTTCCGGCACTGCTTTTTTTCCCCCATCAGAAATAAATACCAAAAAATTGTGAAAGGGTGGTCATGAGGGAATGAGTGCTTACTTCCGAAGACAGACGAAGAAGCACATAGTTTTAACATTTTAAATATTTAGTAATGCAAATCCAATAAAAATTACTCCAGTTATCGTGTTCGCAAGATAACATGGCCGAAGACGTGTCATGAGAACCTTTGCAATAGGTAATATTCCTATAAGGAATTTACTTTATTCAGAAATGTTTACGTTGCTTTGGGTTATTATTTTGTATAGATTTTTGAGTTATCCAAATTTGTTTCATATTTGTAAAAAAAATTTGCTGCTTGCTTTTAAGTTTGAGATATAAAGTTGAGAATTAGATAAACTACATCAGACAAGAAATGGCGCAGATCGGAGCTTCTTCCTAATGACTGTTCCAAACCCAGTCAAAATATTAAAGCAAGACTCTTCAATTTGTGTAAAAAACATTCCGAGATACTAAATTTTTTTCGCCCGTTTTGAATACGCGAATGAGTGATCTATTCATAGCTATACTACAATACAAAAAATTACAGCAAAAGAAATATTAGAATATATAAATTAGCGTATGTGGTCCAGTATGTCAGACTCGTTCTAATGATATCATTCGCAAATTCCATCGATTTATAATTTGTAAATTATAATCCATTTATTTACCTTTCAGCAAAAATTATGAACAGCGGTTAAGAACCTTTGAGGTTACGAAAACCCTTTAAATCCCTGCACATCGTCGAGTTAGATAAAGAGAGTTATAATAAAGTAATATACCTTCACATTTCTCAAATCTTAATTATTTTTCGTTCATTTAATAAACATTTACTTTGAAAACGAAATATATTTAAAATAATGTCCATGCCTTTTGGGGAGATAAAGAAAATATCATTACAATGTTTGTGACACATATTTTTAATATCCACCTGTTGAATAAAAACCGACATAAGCAAACTTAAGCTAATTTCGAGAAGTACGATTATAACTGCATGTTAGTTCAAGTGTTTTTTTATATTTTATTCATGATAATAAACATTTTCGAATACAGTACTGTTCCGCAACGGATTCCGAAATTACCACTTTTGGACGATTTTACAACGGAAAGGGGTGTCGGGTAATGAGTCATATGATCGCATTTCCGGAGATCTTTGTTAGATCACGCTCGGCAAAATGTAGACATCACCCTTTCATTCTTCACTTTCCCCCTATTTTGATGAAAATAACTCTGCCCGGCGCATGCGCAAAAGCGCGGAGGGTTTTCGAATCCGTTGCTAAACAATAATCATCTTTTTAAAAGATAATTTCAGAGTAATTTTATAGATACAGTAAAGCACCGTTTATACGCCTTTCAAGGGACTAACGTAAAACGAAGTAGAAATGAAAAGACCTATAATTGAAATTTTATAAACAATTTCGATTATTACAAATTTAATGCTACTAACGCAAATCCATTCAAAGGTATTAATTTTAATTTTTTTTAAAGATAGTACTAGTATAATACTACGTAGTATAGAAATCAATAATTAAATTTTAAAATTAAATATTTATCAAAAAAGTTTGAAAAATATCTTTATTGCATATCTTGAGTACTAATTACAACTATCTTATACGATTTATGTGCATGAAGGTAGGCGTTTAATTAAAAAAAAAAATCTTCAGTCGTCGTTTGACGTGCTTATTCTCTGTAATCGAATTAAGTTCTTTGAATGATTTTTTTGTTTTACAATTCTTTTGACAAAATAAATAAGTTCGAAGTTTTTGAATCGAGTCCATTGCGTTTTTAAAGGAAGGTAGAATAACTTCATCATAGCTTATATGACAGTTTGTTTTCTATTAATTTATTAAATGTGAATAATTTCGGAGTCATGATATCTTTATCACAATTCACGTACTAAAAAGGAGGAAAATTTCACATTCAAGAACGGGAAAACGACGTATAACCGAAGTTTTGCGTCTTATGAACGAAGTACTTTATCATTACAATGAACACGGATGAATCGGGACTGTGATGAAACGGCGTATAAATGAGAAACGTACAAACGGTGCTTTAGAGTATATATGAACCTCATATTCGTCTTTCCTGTCTTTGGTTTAAAATGAGGCGTATATTTCTGTAGCACACAGAATCCATTCTTAAGAGAAGAAGAATGAGAAAAAGGATTCCAGAGCCTACTTAAAATTCGTTCTTCGACTTGGAAGAATGTTTTCTTAAGAGGACTCTCGAAATCCTGCTCAAGTCGGAGAAAATATATACTAATTAATTAACAACAGGCATTTATTTCAAATTTAAGAATGCAGTTGGAGATGCTAACAAATACAATACAGAAATGTACCACAAGGTTAAGGATTACTGCTTCTTAAGGCGTTCATAAACAGTGAAAGAAAATATGCTTGAAGAATATGAAAAGCTTTTAACAAGATGTTTTTAAGTCACCAGATTCTTTCTGTAAATCGGATGACGTAAAAATCGTTATGCACAGAATGCAACGTTCTACGGGGCAGACTGTTGAACATAGAGCCACTAAATTTGTCACAAACATATTTTGGGGGGTGGGATTGTGCACCTCAAAGGCGAAATTTTGACACTTTTATGCAACAAATTCCGAATATATTATCTCAAGAAAATTTTTACACCATCTTAAAATTAAAAATAATAATAATAACTATCTTTTCAGTGATATAATAAATTTAAGGGATGCGCCCCTCTCCAATTTAACGAATTTTTAAAGATATTTTACAATGATACTTTTCATTGCTGTAGTGAAACACGAATCGTTTTCATTGTCGCTTCAAATATTTCATCCTGGTTTTCCCTTTAAGGTATGAAAATTCGGCGTATTTTTTTCCATATTGAGAGAGCGCTTTTTTTAAAGCATACCTTTAATAAAATCTTTGAACTAGTTTAATTTTATGGTAATAACAGTTTAGATTTACATCAAAACTAAGCAATTATGAAACTTTTTTATAGTTCGTAGATTTTTTAAACACTGTTGATCTTTCCTTAATATAATTTGATGTATTCATTGAGTTTGTATAAGTTGCGTGATGTAAAAATCGTTACGTACAGAATGCAACGACTGATGTAACCAAGCTAGATGAAGACAAAACAGATTAATCAAGTCAAAAACGTTATCATACTACGATATTTCGGGCTAGAAGTTCGAATTTCTTTTTCTGTTTGTTAGTTTTATTCGTGGATGTACGACATTTTATAAATAAATGTGGTATTAACCATGTAGTTAAATATTTGTCAGATTAATAATCGGGCTATACCTTATAAATTATACCACAGCATATAAAAAACGATTTTCAAAAATAGTGACCCGTTGTCATACAATGAATAGAGGAGCAAAAGAATGATAATAATCTCCTTGTTACATTTATAAAAGTCAGAAAACTACGTTCTTTTGGAAAATATTCGACTTCAACGAATGTAACAATTTATTAGTAGCTCTCAGATGAAATAAATAACTTTCTTCGGAAAATATTATATTAATAGAAGAATAAATCTGCACCTGAGAGACAAAATACTTTAAGTCTAAATATTGCTACTTTTGATGTTTTCTTCTGATTTGCATTATCCCGACCTCATTTTCAGACAGGCTAAGTGCTGTAACTCGGGAGAGAGCGAGAGAGGAAAGAAAAAAAAAAAAAAAAAAAAACAATACGCGATACATTGCGTTGTGGAACTTCATGTGAAATTTTAAAATTCTTACTTACGGTAGTTTACCTCTGAAAAAAACTGAAATAATAACACGATCAGCAAACACTTTTAATTAAAAGTCTTAATGAATTAAAATTTGTTTGAGGGTGAAAGCCATCGTTGACGAAAAAGATTCTGACGCGGGATTTTATCTAAGGATCTAACGAATAGTGATTTGGCAGAATATCCACCTTTTAAAAATATTTTACTTCTGATTGTAAATAAAATATTTCTCAAATTTTAATTAAAAAGAATTAAAGATTAATAAAATTGATTATTTATTATTCGTACATTTAAAAAAAATGTTCACATTTTGCTGCATTTTTGTAATATTTTAAAATATCTTAATTCTGATAATAAGAAATGAGAAACCCTCTTCATTTTGAGATTGCTTCACAGAAACAAAAGAATCATCATTGCAGAATATGACAATGACAGACAGAAGAAAATTAAGCGGATAAATTAAAATTATTAGAAGTAAATTGCTACCTTGATAAAGAAATTCTAATATCTGGGATGGAGTGTCCACTTAATTGGAGGAAAAAATGTCCAAGATTTGCAAATTAAGCAAGAAAATATCTTTCAGCTCCTGCAAACACAATATATAGTGAGCAGTAATGAAATTAAAATAGGTGATTGGAAAAAGGGAAGATTCCACTGGAATGTTATTCTTTTACCAATCACCCATTATTTATTTTCTGATTCTTCTAATATATAACAAAGCAAACGGAACATACTTTCCCCTGAAAATGCTGATAATTTAATGCTCTACATCATAATTTCAGGCTTTACAATGAGAAATGATATGTAACATTGTTAAATACACCAAATTTACTAAAAACTGAGTAAATGCGATTTTTTTTATAACAAATGTACTGAAATGTAATTCTGCACAATATTCTTTGCTAAATACTATAGAACCCCGGGAATCCAAACTAATTGGGGCTGACCTATGTCCGGATTCCGGGGAATTCGGTAAAATCATAGACTTACGATACGAATAGACTGCTCGTGGAGGGTTGCAATGTGAAGCAAGCACCTCGTCACGTGACTCGTGGACGCGACCGAGACACTTCGTACGGGAATCCTTTGTTATTTCAATGCGTGAGTAAGAAAGGCCAGCTGAGGTTCTCATGAAAATTCATCGAAAATCGTTAAATCCTGTTGTGCATACGAGTGTAAAGAAAAATTTATCAAAGGAGGATCTGTTTCATTTCATCGGTAAGTTAAATTTTTATGATATTTTGTTTTATTAATGCAAAATAGCTACACAAAAATACGTCTTAGCTCTTAGCTGTGGCGTTTGTTGCAATTGAAAACGATATTATTCAATTTGTTGTGTATGAAATTAATCCTTTTCTTAAGTTAATTGTTTATTGTCCTCTTTTAGAAGTATCTATAGATTTTAAGTGCCTATTAGTGTTTAAAATATGGAATTTTATCAGACACATGTAGATTGAGATATTTGGCGATGTGTTGGCGAAGTTGTTTACATTCTGAAATTTTCGTGTTTTTTTGTGTTATTTAAAAGAAAATAAAATTTTATGATCATGAAATAAACGTAGAATGTTTTTCAGTGTGTAAAAAAGATAAGCATAGTTCATTTTCAGTAAAAATTCATATCTAGGTATTTTTTAAACATTTTCTTTTATGCATATAATTAAGAAACTATATTATTAAAATTTAGAACTCAATAACTTCTTTTTGTTTAATTTTCGTTAATTTATGTGTATATGATGTTTGAAAATTTATTTAGTGTTTTTTATTTACTCTTTATTTATTTCTCTTTCGCTTTTTTTATTACAAGTATTATTTTCCAAAACAAAAGTATTATTGATATGTCTTAAAGATTTATCTGATTATTTTTCAGATTTCCAAAAAATCAAGAAAGGAGGTATATTTGGGAAAAAAACATTCACCGGGAAAATTTTAAAGCAACAAATAGTTCTTTGATTTGTTCCATTAATATTCAACACAAATAAGTATCTCTTAAATAACTGTAATTTACTTGGTTATATAACTTGAAAACTAGATCTGTATAAATTATTGCCCATAGATGTGATGTGGCAACAAAAGAAATTAGCAGTGGACTGTATGTTGTGAGAACATTAGTAGAAATATAAGTGTTAAAAACAACATGTATTTAAGATGAGATCGTGTTTATAAAGATATTAGTTTTATTTTATTGATAAAAGAAATTTTACATATATCTTTCTTTTTTATCCATTTATTACTTTGTATGAAACTAAATTTGGGCCCTTGTTAAACTATCGCCATATCTGAAATGGCTGTCATTATTTACATCTAGTGTTGTATTATTATTTAATTGTAAATAAAGTTCAGTGTCTGCATCTTTGTCTTGTTTTTTGAATAATAAATAAGAACACAGAACGTACTAAAAATATATTTCACAAAGTAAACTCTTGAAATATTTCATTGGGCTCTTCAATTTAAATTTATTGCTACTTTTGAACTAAAATTAAATACAGCTTAATTTTTGAAGAAAAAAATTCTTTCTTTAATCAATATCCACAGAACAAAGTGTTTAAAATTTCAATGATGACTATGTTTTTCTCCTGGAAAAAATGAGTTATCTACATTGTCTTTTATAGCAGTTGGATATTTTTATTAAAAAATTTGGTTAAAAGTTTTGGCATTTATTAACGAACAAAGAGTTCATGCGATTTTATGAAATGTCTATATAGGTTAATAATAAGTTTATAATAAATTGTTAAATTATACAATTAGTGTAAAGTTGGCTAATTTAACCAAACAGTTTGTTTTATGATTTCATGTTTTCAAGTTTAAGAAATTCTCATGTACAAATTGAAATTCTTTATATTGTTCTATTTTTTAGATGAAAAAAGTTTTATGACTATAAAAATAAATATAAGAAATAACATTAATAACCTTAAATTCTTTGGAAAAACCAAATTATTTTTTAAAATTTCAATTAAAATAAATAAGTTTTGATGATTTTATTTACTAAATAATTTAGCCAAGGCATATAACAGGATTTATTTCAGAGGGGATACATATGTCTATTTAAGCAGCATGATCCATAACATCTGAAACTAATAAATTTATTTCGGAGAGGGCCTCAGCCTCCTTATATACGCCCCTGAAATTAAGTAGTTATTGCTTTAAATAAAAAGATTTTTTTATTTAAAAAGTTTAAGTATATAATTTGTTTTTGTTACAGTCAGTTGAAGTATTATATTGTGTAAGGTTTAAAACAAATGAAATTCCTAGTCACATAAAATCCAATTATTTTGATTTTTTCCGTTCGTGAGTTAGTTTTTAAATGAACTAAAATAGTAACGTTTCGCTACTTGTAGAAATACTACTCTTTTTCCAACACTCCTCATACTCGCTTCGCCAAATGTGGCGATAAGAAGCCAAGAAGTTCCTCTTTAGTCACGTGACGAGTGGAATTTCTACCGAGGTGCTTGCTTCACTCCGAATGCTGGTTTTTCTACAGCGTGAGCAGTCTAACTCTATCCTTAGTCTATGGGTAAAATACTCTTTATATATCAAATGAAGTAGAGTTTTGACTCTGGGTGCTCTGAGAAGGCGTACGGAAAGAGCACGCAGCGATTCGCACAGTACAGTGGCGAAGAAGTTGAGGGTAAAAAAGAAGATATCTGAGTTTGTTTTTACTAATTAAGGTGCGTTATTCATTCTTCAAGAGAAATTGTAATACTTCTTTTAAGTTGGGAATGAACATTAGCTTTGATTCGCAATTCATATTTTAGAAAATTTTTAAAAAAAGATGTTCGGGTTACCCGAAATTTCGGATTCCCAGGGTTCTACTGTATATATAAAAGCGTACATTTTTTTAAAAAAAATATTATCATGAAATTAATAGGCCAGACCGAATACTCGGCAAAAAGGTCGAATACCGAATACTTGCCGAATATCTGTTACGTCCCTAATTTTATCTATATATATATATATGAAATCTAACAGAGAAAAATCTGAGGCGGGAATTTAGGATACCTAATCAATAGCTTCTTTTTCATCACTTCCAATGATGATCTTTCGATCCTAATCCAACATCATAACATTGTTTATGAACTAATTCTAAAGCCATCAAGTAGTTGTTGAACTTCATAAGAAAATAGATTTGAAAATAAAGTTCGGAAAACCTCAATTTTTTTGCACTCATACACTTACTTTTTTCAGGCTGGAATTCTTTCTGTGAATTACGTAATGCGTTACGCAGAGAATACAAAAGCTGTTGCAATCAGGCCTAAAATTGCTACGATGTTTCGGACGAGAGGTTCGAATTTCTTTCACTCGTTTACCCGCAAGCACAATTTTTTTTAATGCTTCATTATACGTAAAAATTAAAATGAGAATAAACCAATTTCTTTGCTTGTCTTATGAAAGATCATTATTGAATACATAATTCAAATAGCTATGGAATGAATCCGACATTCTGATGCTACATTTTCGCGTTTAAATTGCGGCAAATATTTTTATTTTTTGCCAATAATTTGCTAATTAAATAAAAAAAAAAGGGAAGTGATTATTTGCAGATACTGTACCTTGCGAATAAAACGTTAGCAGGTACACTGTACCTGCGAATAAAACGTTATTTGCAGGTATACTCTAACGACGGATTACTTGCAGGTTTTGTCAAATTCAATATGCTTCTGTAGAAGTTCTAAAATATTCTTTTTGTACTTGAAACGTTCTTTCTTTGTTTATAAGATTATTAAAAGAAATATTAATGCTACTTTGTGAGAATTTTCAGTTTCTCACAGGAGGCAAGCGACGTTTTTGTTTCACATTCAAATTGGTCTTGACAGCTGATTTCTAATTCATTTGATTGAAATTGGTAGAGAAAATAAATTTACCGATTTTTTTCAGTCATAAAATTAAACCTCATGGCAAATTATCAATAAAAAACAAATTTCCGATCCTAATGAGCTCCAAAGACGTCTTAAGAAATTTTAAACTTCCCTTTGCAGTTGACGGAAACCCCAAAGTCAATAATTTGAATCTGCTATAATCCCATTTACAAAATGCAGAATTAACCACCGTTAAAAATTTTAACAAAGGGTGAAAAGCTAAAAAAGGAAACTAAACGACCCCGAACATCTTCGTATCATGGCTGAGTGGCATGGTCGTAAGTACTTGCTAACAAGTCGAAAGGTCATAGGATCGAAACTGGTCAATAAGTTAGGGTTTTTTTTTTTTTTTTTCGTACTCGCAAACGTAAACAAATCTGTTGAAGAATTTGAAATTTCCTTAATCATTTTTTAAAAGCGATGTCTATAAATTCAATTTTTTATTTGATTTTACTCTTCGTTTTCTAAACTCGTTAATTTTCAAGCATATTTTAAATAACTATATTCTTACTTTCTTTCCACTACTCAATGCTTGCATGCGATTTAAATTTTAAATGTACGAATATTTGCTTCGAGGTCTTTTCAATTACTCCTATAGAAGAAAAATAACTTGAACAGAATGTACACTGCCTAATAAATAACGTTTTATCCAAAGATACAGTGCCTTCTAATACCATTGTCCAAAAATCGCTAGAATTCGATAATAAAAAGCATCTCTCTACTTCAGTTTTTAACAATGGATTAAAAACAAACTATAAAATATTTGTAGAAATGAAGAAACGGTTTGAATATAAGTCCAGCAATGAGAAATAATTATATTTAAGCATCTTTTTTTAAATTATTCAGATTAGAGAAAAAATTTCACGACTACTCATTATTTATTCTAAACAGTAAATAACATTTTATCCGCAGATATTTTAATCGTTGAAACTAATTCCATTTGATATGGTATAACTAACAAAGTCCATAAGTCAAGAACTCAAAAAGGAAGCCAAAAGCACGTTCCTCAGGCTGTCACCCTCCCAAGTACTGACCGCACCCGATGCTACTTAATTAGGGTGATCGGACAAGAACGGGATGTTGGCGCACAGTCCCTGCAAATAACGCTACCCCCCCCCCCCCCAAAAAAAAAGAGGAAAAGAAAATATCCAACCTGGAAAATGAAATAACTGGTTTCAGAAAGAATATGTAAATCTTTTCGACGACATTGATAAAAAACGAAGTACAATTTCTTAAGACTAGATAAAGTAGTAACTTCTACAACATAATGTTGAAATCATATGAGTAAGTCCTTAATGGAGTCGATTAACTGAGAATCAAGAAGTGGAATTGCAGACTTCCGAACAAAAATGAGTCCATCTTATTGGAATGCAAGATTGTTTAATTATTCATCCTTTTTTATCACTGTCCTTTTACTCATTTCCGCTTTTCTTATCTTGGTTTTCTTGCTTTGACGTCACAACCCTAAAGACGATTCTTGTACCCTTTTTCTGCATAGCTTTGCAATAAATTGCATCGTAAATCTTCCAAAAAATCCCATTTTTTTTCGCTCGTTTTGCACAAAAAATAAATCTTTATAAGAAATGAGAGTTTATTTAATTTTCATACTGGTATGTTAGAAATTAAGCAATCCATTCAAAGAATTCATTGAAATAATGCATAATTTAATTGCTTTAAACATGCTTGAAGCCCGATCAGACCCTTCATGCTGAAAGGAGATGCTAACCTTTGCAAGCTATTTATAAATGCCATTTAAATGAATTCAAACAAAATATTTATTCTCTACTCATTTGCAAGACTCTCATTATTAAGCACATCAATAAATTTATTAGAAGCCATTAAAATCTTAGACAATTTACAGGAATGGAACAATAATTTTTGATAAGTTGACCGACCATTTAACCTGATAGAATGAAGATGATAATGTAAAGTAGAACATATAATTTCAAAATTTCTTAGAATTGCGAAAACACACTAGCAAGTTAGTTGTCATAAAGTCAAGTCTTTTCTGATAAATTATAAAATATTAAAGATAAACTATAAATTTATAAAAGAATCTTCAAAACTCAGTACACTTTTTCCTTACAGGTGGTACAGACATTGTACCAGCAGAATTTCATTGTTGCTAACCAGCTGGTATAACTGCTGCACCAGTAAATGGCTATGATCACTTCCCTTGTTTAAATAATCAGTCCCTTCTTAAATATTTTCTTCTATTCAGTCATCCAATGTGTGATAGGCAGTTAAGGAGTGCTAATTAGAAATTCCATATGTGGTCGAGGAAAAACAGTGATCTTCTAATTACTAAAGTAGGGGAAAACACTTTACTGCTTTATCAAAATCATCATAGTAAGAGGTTCTTGGATTTTTTAAAAAATCTAGCCAATTATCTAAAGGTTTAGAATATGAACCGGTAACCTCCTCAGTCTTGGTATTGCCTGTGGGAGACACTAAACATTTAATAAGTCCCACCCCCATGTTAATTGAAATGCTTCTAGATTATAAAATAATATAAAATAGATAAAATAAACTTAACTTTGTTATATTTAATATAGTATAGGTCCAAGTATCTCTGATAGGAGATGCTAATTTTCTAAAAAATAATAATAACAATAAAATAAAAAAAATTAATATGGTTTTTGATGTATTTAGAACAGATTATACCACAAAAATTAACAAAATTTCCATTTCATATTAAGTTTAGGGTCTGAGCAGGTTAAGCATAAGTTGATATAATATGCCCATGACTATTTCCAGTTTACTGAGCTTTTCATGTCTTCAGAAAAAGAATACTTGTAATGTTAAATCAAAAACTTGGGCAATTTTTTTGGAAACTTTGACACCTTCCTGATCTGGCGAGAAATTTCTTAACATGTACAGAGGAATAACAATCTGAATATGAAAAGAAGATAAAATAACTTATGCTTACAAAAAGTAAAAAAAAATATAAATAAATAGTTAAAACAGCCACAAAATTACATCAAAATCAGGATTTCAGTATGTTTTGGGGGGTACTTTTCATGTAAAATTTCTTGCTTCCTCTTTACATGTGTATGTTCTGATAAATTCAAAGTGTCTCAAAGGTTGTTTACAAAATTTAAAGGTACATCAGGCATACAGAAACAAGTCATTTTTACAATAGACATGGGGCTGCGAGCACAAATTGGTACCTTCTACAGAGGACTCTTTGAAACTGAATTAAGTAAAAGAAATGGACACTTCAGTGCAAAACCAGTTTAATGAAATGTAAATTTACAATTGCACAACACAGTTGAATGAATAACATAAGGTGTGTTACAACTGCATAACACAGTTGAATGAATAACATGCGATGTGTTTCCAATGCCATGTTCTATAGTAAAAATGACTTTTTCTGTATGCTTGACTACCCATAGTTTTTCAACAAACTTTTAGGTCACCCTGTATAAAGCAACAGCTTATGAAGTCAAACTTTTGTAAGCAGAAAAATTCTGCTAATTTTTTAAAATCTCTTCATTTCTTTTTTAAAAAAAAAAAAAAAAAAAGAATGTTATTCATAACTTTCCAATTCACGCTCTCAACATCTTTGACGGCTTAAGGCTTTTTTCTTAAATATCCAAATTATTCTTTAATTCTTGAAATGCAAGACTGTGTCCATCATTCTTATTTAATATGTTGTTCATGGACCAATAAATAACTATAATCTATCAACATAACAGAACATTTATGTCTATATATAGATTGAAAGGTTCTGAATATCTTAATAATAATACAGTATCTGTCAGTACTCTATAAGACAAAACTGGACCTAAAACTAACAAATTTCATATTTTGTATGGCAATTCTGTTCACATTATTTTAATAAGAATATCATTAATTAAGTTCGATTATTCTTTCCAAAACAAACATATCATTAAATGATTTTCGAGATATAAATGCATAATTACAAAATATTTATTTTTGTATATTTAATGACAGAATTACAATATGCTAGATTCAACAACTCTGAGCCATCTTTCCATGGAACACAAAAGAACACCTTAAGAGATATTTTACAGTATTTTAAACTGAACTATTTACAGAGCTTAATAACAGGATCGTGATTAGAATAGATGCGACAAAACAGTGTAGGTAATCAATAAAATCCACACACTATGCAATAAACTATGGTCCTTGTTACTAGAGCACAAAATGGTGAAAACCATCTACGTTAAATAGTTAAAAGAACAAATTAAAGCAGTTATAGATAGCAGAAAAATTCAAACGAGACATTTATTAAAGTAAATAGATAAACCATACAATAGTAATTATGTGATCCAAATTTATCCATTAAGCCCTAGCTAAATTTATATTACTGTGATCAATTGATTTAGCAATCCAAATGGATTTTTCACATTTCAATCAAATTAAAACTGTTTTCATATTTAGTGAAACAATATTCTCAATGCTAAATTGAAAAAAAAAATGAATAAAAACTATACAAGATCTGATCTGCCTATTTTACAAAAAAGACTTGAATCAGCTGCGGAGGGGAGAAATCACTACCTGATAACATTAAAATATAAATGGTAAACTTGCAGACATGGCAAACATTTATTTTTTTAAATGATCATTTCGAAATGATAAAAATGCTACCTGAAACTAATATCAACTTATAGTTAAAAAATGAAAATTCTTAAATAACACTTCAGCAAAATCTTTACAAAAAAAGCATCAGAGATATTTAAATCAACATTACATTATATGCCAATATTAAATTTCTCACAGAAACAACATATTTCTGAAATTTCCACAAACTGAATTTGAAACATACAGGGTGGGCATCTTTTATCATTATGAACTGTAGCCGATCGTTATTTCACAATGCTCAAAACACAAATGCTTCAAAAAGAAATCAGTAGTTTTAATTCTAAATGAAACCACCCTTTTAAGAGTCTTATTAGATTTATTATAAAAATTACTAAATTTTACAAAATGAAAGTTTTCCCTCAAAAAAAATTATCTTCTTAATAATAATACGGCGTGGTTTGCGACACACACCACCCATATGGGAGATTTCTAGGGAAAACAATAAATACACACAAATAATAGGGAAATTTAAAACCACCGCTCTGTACACAGATAAGATAATTTAGAGATATAGATAAAAGTGAAGACTCACCTAGGTAATCTCAAGTTCTACACAGTTATCTGTCAAAAAACTTTCAAGCACTTTCGCTATCGCAAGAATTTCATTCACCAGAATTATTGATGTTTACGTACTATGACTACGCCTACTCGAATAGGTGCGACCCACTAACTTGCATTGACAAATAAGGAAATATAAACAGAAGTTTTAAAAAAGATGATTAAAACGAAGAAAACGCATCTTTCGCATAAATGAATTACAAAAATCTTGTTTCTAGAGTTGTATATTTCAAGAAATTACATACAAAATGTAAACAAATGCAAAATTATATAAAAGTGTTATTTGTTTTTTTACAGCTTTTGACACTGATGTACAAAATGCAGAAAGCATAATTATTACTTTTGAATGATAAAGATATAACAATCATTCAATAACTTCCTGTGATTATATATATTTCTTTTATTTCTGTAGAAAGCGAACTTTGTTTTGTTCGTCTTTTTCAATACATTTACTGAATATGAAATAAATACATCTGACAGAGACATTTGCATTTTATGTTCTCTTCTACTGTCGATTCAATGTATGGGAAAGAGCATTAACGAGCATGAATGCCAATAATTTTCTAATGAAACAATTTATTTTATTTAAAAAGTCACTAAATTTCAAACAAAAGATAGAAGCTGCAACACTCAACTCAACTCTGAAAACGCAACTTTGCGGGAAGATACAGGTAGGTGCGACCACAGAGAAAAAGAATCAGAGGTCTCACTCCGCAATTTGATCAGCGCCCCCACTCGCCATCCAAGGGAACTAGCCACATCGATATCCGCCGCCGTTTCAAACGGAACTCCAAGGTCGCCGCCATGTTAGCTGTGTTGTGTTCGATGTCGATCTTAAGAACAAGTAAGTTTAATACATGTTTCCTAACTTACAATCAAAGTCGATTTAGGTTAAGCAAAAATTTGTGTAACATTTAGTTTCACTTTTATAAATAAAATAATGAAGTTTATATTTTGGTGCAATATCCGTTGTCAAAACTTCTCATCCTAATGGAATAATACTGTTGACGCAGTATGCAATGTAGGAAAAATGGATGCATTCCTGTATTTTTATAGATTTATATTGCTTCTTAATAATATGACCTGGGAATAAAAACAACCTTAATAACTATCAATCCTTCTTTGACTATTGCTGTGAAAATATTTATTGTTGACTTTTATAATAATTTCCACGAGCTAATTCTTTTATCAGTCAAGTTGAAATTATATTTGAGCTTCTATGTTAATATAAATACCGCAGTATATTACAAATTATGTACTTAATAATACATTCATAACTATATTGTAGAAATTAAGATAAAGTTTCCTAGCATCTTCAGATTATTTTGCTTTTGAGTTGTTTTGTGTTAAGGAATTTTACAACATGAAAATTGTTATTCTTTGTGTTGAAAGTTAAAGTAATTTTGGGTTGTGTATTAAGTATTCTTAGTTATATCTTACACAAATCTTCCTAATTTAAAAACTATCTGTTGTGAAATGCTATTAGATGTTAGAGCTGACTAAAAATATTTGTAGTCTAGTTAATGTTACACTATTTTATTACAATATTATAGGGTAGATGCTTCAGTTTTGGCCACATTAAGAGAAAATTTGAATTTTCACAGTGGATGACTGGCTAAAGCTTTTTAAGTCATACTTACCTTTTTCTTTAGTAAATTTTCTTGCCTTTCTGTTAATTATAAAATCTTTCTCTGAAAAAATTTATATTTTGAGTTATGAATACTTAAATAATTTATCCCAATTTGTACCAGTTTTGCCCACCTTGCACCTGTTTTGGCCACTTCTATGCACCAGTTTTGGCCATATTAATATCATACTATATAACAGGAAACAATGAATATTAAGCAAAAATAAAGCATTTTTATGCAGTATGTATTTATTACATTATTTACATATTTTTCCACTTTTTTATTGAATTTGTAGAAAAGTAAAATAAAATGTACATTAGTTGATTTTAGCTGTAAGTTTGAGTTAAAGAGGCAGGAAGCAGAAAACAAACATTTAACTTGGTTGGTAATATACATGTTGTATAATACTTGCATAAAAATTTTTTTTTAAGGGGGGGGGGTAAATTTTTATGCAAATACTTAAAGCATGCCTTTAGAAAATTTTAAAAATTAAGTATCATCTGTATCAGTATTGTACACCTGTTTGGGATTATCTAAAACACTCGTTTCTTCACCTAAGAGCTCTTCGACTCCTTAAACCAAGTTCTGCTTTTGTCATCTATGATATTTGCCTGTGTTTTATTAAAAATCTCTGCCTTATAACTAATTCTAGGATGCTATTATATAAAAGGATTATATCACTTTCTGCCTGACCTTCCATTTTGAAACTGACATTCTATTTTACTGGCCTGGATATCTTTTGAATAGATCAAGAAGTTTGTCTTTGACAACTGTAAATCCCATTCTTGCAATTCCCAAGATCTATTCTTCCAACTGATTTTTTACCTCAATTCTTTAATACAGCATGAGAATTACCATGCCCACCATAGCCGGAAAATGATGCCCTCCCCTGTAATTATGCGATGCAAGGTGGAATGAGGCATGCCATAAACTTTGCTAATCTTTACTGCAGGCTTTCCATTTTGATTGTCTTTAATTGTATTTCAAACTTTAGTTGGAGAGTAGCAAAATCTTTTGATGGAAATATCACTTGACTTCTTATATTGAAATTGGAATTTTTGCCACGTAAAATCTAAACAAAACTAAATTACTTACTTTTATTTTATCCTGATATTCTTAAAAGTATTTTATGAGTAAAAACATAATAACAAACCATGTGGCCAAAAGTGGAACAAGTGTTGTACCCCTTTTGGCCACATGCATGGCCAAAAGTGGTACAACACTTGTATTATATATTATTGCAATGTTACATCAATTTATTTGCTGCTATAAGTATGTATATATTATAAGTAAATCAGTACCTTTATATAACATCTTCTATTTGCAAATTTAAATTCCATTTTAAGAAGATATTTCTTATTAATTTTTATTAATAATGTAAAGATTTTCCAGTTGAAAATTTCATACTCTTTTGTATAAATAAAAAAGAGAAAGCTTTTCTGATAAGCATCTTAGCTAATATTTTATTTAGAATATCAAAATATTTTGATCTATTTTAATTATCACAACTTGACTCAAGAAAGTTAATTTTATTGTTAATGACTTAGAATTCTAATTATTAGTCTTGGTTAGAGACCTTGTTAAGTGAATATTTTATTCATAATAATGCATGATAATTGAGTAGTGTTTTTTATATAAAGAAATTTATGTTATAGAAAATGGAATTCTAGTGGAATTTTATTTGTCCTTTCAGGCAGTTCGAGATTTTTGTAGCTACAGATTCTACAGGATGACGAAGTTGGACAGGAGTTTTAAGTCCTGGTAGGAGCCACTCTAGGAAAGAAGGGACATTCTATTACGTTCCCCTCCAGCTATTGATTGGGGCCGCAGTGGCCTAGTGGCAAGGTCTCGACCTCGGGACCAGTGGGTCGCAGGCCCGAAACCCGATTCCATCGAAGATTTGCCGTGTATGGGACCTGTTGCACGCTAAATCATACGCAGTGTCCAAACGCCCTCCCGTTGGTGTTGCGCCGAAGTTTTGAGAGGGGGTGCCAGCTCAGGTGTCGTCCTCGACATCTGACTGCGGTTCAAAATTACGAGGTCCATCCCTAAATAGCCCTCGTGTTGCTTCAAAACGGGATGTTAATATAACCTAACCTAATCCAGCTATTGATCTTTTTAAAAAATTACACTCCCTTATATTGAATATTTGTATACTATATATAACAAATAAATCTGGTTTCTAGGCAGTGTTTGTTAGAAATGTTATGTATTAGCATTCCAGCTATTGATTTTTTTTTAAAATTACACTCCCTTATCTTGAATATTTTTATACTATATATAACAAAAATCTTGTTTCTAGGCAGTGTTTGTTAGCAATGTTGTGTACTTTATTATGCTTGTTCAATAAAATTGTGACATATTTTGGGTTTTTCTGCATTTATTTGTATTATAACATCTTGTTACAAAAATCAATGAATGTATTTAATTTGTTTTCTAGGTTGAAAAATTTAATGTGTATTGTTGAAAAAATAATTTATTGAAGTTTAATATATTCTAAAAGAGATGGTATAATATTAACTTAATCAAAAAATTTATTATCCTGCAGTTTTTTAAAAAATTGAATTTTCTTTATGAAAATAACATTCTATTAGTTTTTAAATCTTGGAACAAGAATGAATGTGTATTTATTAAAAATTAATTTATTGTTGAATTTTTGAAGTATTCTGAAAGTATAATATTAATTAAAACAACAAATTTAGTTTCCTATAGAGTTTAAGGAAAGCACAAGTGAATTTCCTTTATGGAAATTACATTTTATCAATATTCGTATCTTGGAAAAATGAATGTGAATTTCTTAAAAAGTAATTTTTCATTGAAGTTTTAACATGCTCCAAAAGAGATGGTATAATATTAGCTAAATTAATAAAAATTAATTTCCTGTTGGTTTATAAACATTTTATGATCTGAAAGAATTTTTCTTGGAAAAGAATAAATGAAATTATTAATATGAAAAATAGTTTAACTTCTCAAATTATTTATCCACTGGTTATTAATGATTGCTACCCTTCAAATAGGCAATTCAACTTTTTTTTTAATGTTTTGAATGATGTTTAATATTTACTTTTAATTTCTGTATTAAAGAAAAGGCTAATTTAATGAGAAAAAAAACGTTTTATGATTAGAATAATTATATAAACAATAATAAACGACATTATTATTAAAACAATGTCAAATTAACAATATATATATATATATAAAATAAGCTATTCTTAAATTTAATTATCGTTGAAAAACGAGTTAAATATCGAATAAATGCCTATTTATTGTTTACATCGTTGTCATGACGAAAGGGATTGGTTTTGTTTACAGTCGCGTCGCAGTGACGTCACGCTGACGTATTCTTGTTAGTTCCCTAGTCTGCCACAGATGGCGTACTGTCTATGTGAGGTGTAATGTAAAAAAAGTTGCCATTGAGGTCTATGGGAGTGAGACCTCTGATTCTTTTTCTCTGTGGGTGCGACTTGCCTACATCGCCGAGGTGAACCTTTTTTAAAAAAACCCGTCTGTTGGCGTAGAACCGGTTTGGCGAGTGTTGGCTAGAAAAGCTCTGAACTGACACAGATCTGCCATTTTGATCGGCTCAGCCCTGCGTGCTGTTGTTATAACGTGCTGTTTGAGTGTTTGATAAAAAAAATTATTTTTGAATTTGTGACACAAATGACGATGAGGACATTGATTGTTGGCGATTCAATTATTAAGTATTTGGGGGACTTAATAATCACAAAATTGAGTTTGTGTGATGTCGAATTGAAGAGCTTTCCTGGTATCAAAATAGAAGGCCTAGAGAAGAAGTTGTCATCTTTCGATATTGGCTCTTTTGATTATATTTTGGTTCATGTAGGAACCAATAATTCCTCAGAGCTTTTGAGCTCAATTGTGTCGAAATTTAATCGCCTCTTTGACACCATTCGCAACTTGAATCCTAAAATCAAGTTGCTGATTTCAGGGTTAGTTCCTCGTGGACCCAATCGTTTTAGTTATGGATTTGTGTCTGCAGCTTATGGAACTTTCCTGTCATCATTGAATATCAGAATTGAGGCGATTAATGCAGAGTCGGAGCAACTTGTAGATTTACAAGGATTTTACTTCTTTCGACGAAATCCAACCAATTGGAAAGGATGCCTTGGTAGAGACGGTTTGCATCTGAATTTCAAAGGCAACCGTGAACTGGCAGATGATTTTGTAAAGCAGTTAGAGGGTAGAATCTCAACTGAACACGTGTATCGCCGGAAATCAAAATCGATCGTAAGTACTTTGTGATTACAATTGACCATTAATGTATTTTATGCATGTATTTTATTGTGTGTATTTCCTTTCTATTGCCATTTTAACTAACACGTCTTTCTTCTTTAAACAACAGATGAATGGAAGTGGCAGTGTCAAAATGACTAATACCAACACAACTGTGGAAGTAGCACCATCAGAGGCGAGTACATTTTGTTCCACAGAATCTATACCAATGCTCTATTCTATGGTTGTTAAGAAAAAAATTGTTCAAAAGGCTTTATGTGATGAAGTTCCTGCCAATACATTCTGTTTATCTGCAAGTAATGAGCAGTTTGTTTATTCTGATGAATTTCCAGCCTTGCCGTCTAATAATGCCTTCCTTTCTCTTCCTACTATTGATTCAGTTTGTTTTACTTCTCCAGCTTATTCATTTGTTTCAACACTAACTAAACCTGTTTCTTCTCTTTCTCAGCCTTTGCTGTCTAAGACAGTCTCTTCTGCCTCCTTGCAGTTTCCATTACCTCAATGCTCTCGACCTATTATTTCTCAAAATCTTTCCAAACTTGTTCCTTCCTTGCCTGTACCTGCTACCGAGTCTGAACTTTCTTCTACATTTCCTAAGACACTTCAACGTTCTTGTTTCATTACTTCTTCTCAAGCTCCATTTTCCAACCTTATTCCTTCATTGTCTCCACATGCTGCTGAATCTGAACTTTCTTCTACAACTTTTAAGCCTTTACCTCAACGCTCTCGACCTATTACTACTCAAGCTCCTCTTTCTGAACTTATTTCTTCCTCATCTCCACTTACTACCAAGTCTGAACTTCCTTCTAAGCCTCTATTTTCTTGCCTTATGCCTTCCTTGTCTGTACCTGCTGCAAAGTCTAAAGTTTCCTCTGCATTTTCTAAACCCTTACCTCGACATTCTCATCGTCAAAGTCGATCACTGTCTGTATTTTCGAATCAAATGTTTAACATTAAAGTATCGAATTCTTTTGGTATATTAGAAAATATGAGTGAATTAGAAAACCCAGTTGACAGTTTATTAAAAAGAGTGTGCACAGAAAAAAATGGTGGTGGTGCAATTTCAAAAATATGTAAAGTATGTCAGGATTCGTTCCCATCTTACTATCTCTATAAGAAGCATGTACAATCTTCTAACTGTTCTTTGGCTCTATCCGATTCAAGAAAAATTACTTATCCCAGAAAATGTGATAAATGTTTCAGCACTTATGCTACTAAATCTTCATTTTCCAACCATAAACGTTCTTGCAGTAAGAAATTAGAACTTTCCAATGTAATAAATGATTCTTCTAGCATTGCAGATAGCGCTTCATCAAGCAAATTGGCACTTAGTTACCCTATTTATGCTTGTAATGTGTGTTCAAAAACATTTTCTACTAAATTTTCTTTAAATCGTCACGAGGAAATATGTTCAAATCCTACTGAACCTTTCATTGTACTTCGTTCCAGTTACGTATTGCTACAATTTACTATTTAAAGTTCCCATGATAAATCGAGACAATGAAGAATCATAAGTGAATGTTGTTTATGACACAATTTGTATAGAAAGCAAATAACAACATCATACAACTAACACAAACAAAATCTGAAATTTGACTTATAAGTAATGATCTCATCTCCGGAACAAAAAGGATCTAAACTTTTAAATCTCCACATCTTACATATAAATTCCCACTCTTCTCTATAGGTTTACTGTATATTTGCGTAAGAGTACTAAAGACTTATTCTTAAAGAAATTTCGAATTTCTTTATTGGTGAGAATCAGGATCATCCACATCTCCTCTAGTTTTCTTTTGCTAGGAAATCTTTTTTTTAATTGCTTTGTATGTTTATTAAGTTTAAAAACAGTCTTGAGGAATTAATTCTTTTGATTTGGATGATTGTGCAAAAGGACCAACTTTTTTCAGAAACTGAAGAATTTATTACCCAGCTAGACATCTGAAATTAAATTTCTTGAAGACTGTTTCAACAGTACATAAGGGCGAACAGACTTGTTCTTTTTCATTTTCATTACTAAGAGTTCAAAACACAAGTTTGGAATAGGGAGTTTACCTTGTTCAAACTGAGAGTATGACCACATTTACTGATTCTGAATCACATTTGAAAAGCTTTCTTCATTTGAACAATTGTCACTGAAAAGTAGTCTTTCCTTTCATTTCGAGAAATGAATTTTATGGATAGCTTACAAGCTTGTTCCACTCTGTAAGATCCCTGACAATTGCACTGATGAAGTGACTTGACATAACTCCCATACAACAATCCCTCTAAAACATTTAATGAAACAAAAATCACTGGGCAGACATCATTGATTGTGTGTCATACTGAATGACTCAACCCTTTTGTTCGTGACCTACCAACAAGAAGGCTCTAGTAAGTTGAATCCATCCATTATCTACTATTTCTACTCTTTGTATGCATGTCAGCCCTGTAATGATATCTGTAGAATGGAATTTTTGAATGAGCATATGGTTAATTTCTTTGTATTTAACTTCAGATAACTTTCTGTTTCATATCAAACTGTCAGATAAGCTATCAATCGTCTAGTAAACTTCCGTGAAAATAGACTGTTTCAGTTGATTTATGCAAACGACCTCACAATAATTATTTGTTTCTGCTGATAGAAATTTCTATAACTTGTTCAAAGAGCTGTTGAACTCTCCATGTACAATGTTTTTTGAAGGCAATCAACAAATTCAGGGACTTTTAGTGAAATGAATATTTTTCAAACTACAGAAGAAGCTTTCAAATGCATCCCTTTTTTTTACATTGGTAACTCTTTTATCATCTTCTCATTTCTTGTAACAAGTTTTATTGATAGCTTTTAGCATGTACAACTGCTCTACTCAAGGACGCGAAGGCGGCCATTTTAACAAAATGTGTCTAATGTTTGGGCTTCAAATACAACATTGAAGGCTTCCAAATGTATTTCATCATCTGTCTATACAATATTAAATTGGTAATACCAAGTAGCCTTGAAACAACAATATGAGGTATTACTCCTAAAAATTAGTTATAAATGGCTATGGACCAACCTTTTCCGCATATTATCAGGAATCAATTAAATTAATCAAATAAAGTCATAGGCTGATTTGTCTTGTGTGTAGAATCAAACACAGAACTCTTTATCACTATTGCTGCTCAACGCAATTCCTTCCGATGCCCTCTAGCCTGTCTGAAGTAAGCAATTATAAGTTTGACTGGTTGGCAAATAATCCAGATCAGAAGGGCCATAAAGAGTATGAGATACTGGCAACTTAAATATTAAAATGGGATCATAAGGTTCCTTCTTGTGGAATATCAACAATAGAAACAACAGATGCTTGATCTTCTTGGAAACATAACCATTCTGAACTCCTTAAATATGCTGAATGACTTTATCTGAAACAAAAGCTTTTTAATTGGGAAAAAATTGCGTTTTCTAGTGAGCCAATTCTCCTGTAATATTTTTTGTATTTTTGGAATAGGAACAGAAAAGATAGTGCAGGTTCTTTTAATTACATCATCCGCATTCTTTGTTTGCTCAGAAATTTAAATTCCTCAACTCCCATTACTAAGGGAACTTATGAATAAGCACAGCTCAACTCACTACACTTTGTTCACAAGCCAACTCTAACAGGACAATTATAGTGTGCAGGTATATGTACCTTTAATTATTTTTTCATTCGAACAGTTTTCCTAGGTTGTCCTCAATAAGATATTTGATTGAAAAAAATTGCAACAATAATAGTAAACTTTTGGAGTTCTTTTCGCGTCCAGAATACTTTGGAAAGAACTTAAAGTAGATGCACTTTCCTCGTCAACCAAAGTTTGAGAAACTGCTCCATGAAATCAAATACATATCTGTAACTCATCCAGCTGATGCTCACTTAATATATGTTTGTTCAAAAACTTAGATGAAAGAACGGGCAACTAGGAAAAGGGTATATAATGAATAACTGAATTTTTATTCATAGTACAATTTATGTCTGTAAAGAAAATTTCTATCTTTGAAAAATCTCCTGCATTTCTACACATAAATTACA